>JZKD02S1712673.1:105716-125787 GCA_000966675.3 Picea glauca | reverse complement strand
ATATTATGACAAAAATGAACCGATACAAAGTCATGATTAAAAGGGAATAAATCATGAAAATATGAATAAAGAATAAAAAGAAAAATGATGCAGGAGCATCTCTCCACGTCAGCCATCCAGCCACGTCAGCGCGTGCATTCAAAGCTGAAGAGAGGTGTAGCCCTTGTCTTCCATTTTGAATTTGAATGTAATTAATGTTTTGGTTGTTGAGCCGTGAGGCCCTGCTATGCACACAGGCTATAGGTAGAAAGGCTTTTAATGTTTGAAGGCTGAGATCTAGATCCAATTTGTGGACTAGACAGCCCATTCAATGTAATTGAATAGGGTAGGTAGATTGGAGGGAAGAGCTAGAAGATCCCCTCTTGTAAAAAGATAAATTTCGATCTCATTTGGAAGAGGAGAGTTGTAAGAGAAGAGAAGGAGTCGAGACCTTGTTACAGGCCGTGCTCAGGAACACCTTGTAAAAACAGGCACTTGCCATTTAATACAAACAATAGTTTTTCCTTCATATTTCTTGTATTGAATGAATGTCTGTGTGTGTTCAATTTATGTTGTAGATGTATGCTAGACATTTGCAAGGAGTTGTTTTAATTTCAGGCTTGAGAGGTTCTTTGTGGTTTCATGCCAGGAGGGCATGATAGAGTACTGCGGTCTCTGAATACCAGTGCCTAGGTGCACTTCTGAACTCTATGGAGTCAGACAAAGACATGCCAGGTGGGCACATAAGATGAAATCAATAATTCAGAGGAAGACCTGTGAGGTTGTTGAATACTTCAGGAGGCAAAGCTGTGGGGAAAGCACAATTGTAGACAGAATCTATGAGGAGTTATATAAATCTCTGTTAGTTGGGCATCAAGCAGGTGAAAGGGAGTGCACAGAAGAACTCTGCTGTGAGTTCAAATAGAAGCAAGAATCATTGACAGTTCTTGACACTCTGCCAGGAGGGCATTGAGACAGTGTGCAGATAGGCACAGAGAAGAAAGGAACTCTATTGAGTTCTTTGATTAGGGAAGAATCCACTGAAGGATCTTCATAGGGTTACTGAATACCCTGAAAGACTCAGCAATNATATTATGACAAAAATGAACCGATACAAAGTCATGATTAAAAGGGAATAAATCATGAAAATATGAATAAAGAATAAAAAGAAAAATGATGCAGGAGCATCTCTCCACGTCAGCCAGCCAGCCGCGTCAGTGCGTGCATTCAAAGCTGAAGAGAGGTGCAGCCCTTGTCTTCCATTTTGAATTTGAATGTAATTAAATGTTTAGGCTGTTGAGCCATGAGGCCCTGCTATGCACACAGGCTATAGGTAGAAAGGCCTTTAATGTTTGAAGGCTGAGATCTAGATCCAATTTGTGGACTAGACAGCCCATTCAATGTAATTGAATAGGGTAGGTAGATTGGAGGGAAGAGCTCGAAGATCCCCTCTTGTAAAAAGATAAATTTCGATCTCATTTGGAAGAGGAGAGTTGTAAGAGAAGAGAAGGAGTCGAGACCTTGTTACAGGCCGTGCTCAGGAACACCTTGTAAAAACAGGCACTTGCCATTTAATACAAACAATAGTTTTTCCTTCATATTTCTTGTATTGAATGAATGTCTGTGTGTGTTCAATTTATGTTGTAGATGTATGCTAGACATTTGCAATGATTTGTTTTAATTTCAGGCTTGAGAGTTTCTTTGTGGTTTCATGCCAGGAGGGCATGACAGAGTACTGCGGTCTCTGAATACCAATGCCTAGGTGCACTTTTGAACTCTACGGAGTCAGACAAAGACGTGTCAGGTGGGCACATAAGATGAAATCAATAATTCAGAGGAAGACCTGTGAGGTTGTTGAATACTTTAGGAGGCAAAGTTGTGGGGAAAGCACAATTGTAGATAGAATCTATGAGGAGTTCTATAAAGCTATGTCAGTTGGGCATCAAGCAGGTACAAGGGAGTGCACAGAAGAACTCTGTTGTGAGTTCAAATAGAAGCAAGAATCATTGACGGTTCTTGATACTCTGCCAGGAGGGAATTGAGACAGCGTGCATATAGGC
Organism: Picea glauca; assembly: GCA_000966675.3. Lineage (NCBI taxonomy): Eukaryota > Viridiplantae > Streptophyta > Pinopsida > Pinales > Pinaceae > Picea > Picea glauca. The sequence continues at coordinate 123,748 of JZKD02S1712673.1, read as the reverse complement.
ACAGAGAAGAAAGGAACTCTATTGAGTTCTTTGATTGGGGAAGAATCCACTGAAGGATCTTCACAGGGTTACTGAATACCCTGAAAGACTCAACAATAGGTTGCTTGAGCAGACAAAGTTCCAGGAGGGCATCTGAATTCTCCATCTGAGGGAGAAAGGAAAAAGGATGAGTTTCCTTGGAGGTCAAAGCTACAGGAAAGATCAGGACGGATAACACCTTGTGTGCGCAGGGGTTCTGCAAGAAGTGCAGGAGCCGAAGAATCCTTTTGAGGATTCGAGGAGAGAAGCTTAGGAGGGACAACGTTTTTATATGCGCAGGCGAGGACTCAAGTCGCAAAGTTGGTAGAGGAAAAGTAATGAAGGTCAAGGCCTTCGAGAATTTGAAATTCTTTCAAGTGTTGGAAGAAAAGTGCCAAAGCTCAGAAGGAACAATAGCTGATGTTAGATCAGCCAAGAAGATCTAGGCCGGTGAAGGATTTTGCATCCAAGAGGCAGTACAGGAGGAGTGCACAGGACAGATGATCTGAGCCGTCAGATCTTGAGAAAAGAACCCAACAACCATTGGATCGGTTGTGAGTTGCATGAGGTTATAAAACCTCATGTGAAGAGCAGTAGAAGCGAACAGACCCCAGAAGGAGTTCGTATTGTGATATCATCATTCGGGGTTTCGTGAGTTGAAAGGTCGAGCCTTTGCATCAAGACTCGTGAGATCACGAAAGGTGAAGTTGCGAAGTTCAAAATTCAAAAAGGCAGGAAGTTCCTTGTGGTACCCACGTTGATGATGTGTCGAAATTTCGCATTTTGGCATATCAGAGGGTAAGAGGTTGAGACTCTCATCCCAAAAGTTTCGAAGTCATGAAACCGCGAGAAAATCACAGTCGTCCATTAGGAGGAGGATAGGTGGTAGAGATCTAGGGATTTCGCGAACTCGGAGGTTCGTAGGGTGAGATCCCAAAGATCGAGTGCTCCAAGTTGCGAAAGGCGAAATCGTGAGGAGCGTGGATAGTCGTCGGATTGAGGTCACGGGAGGACCATTGGATCAAGAACCCCATCGCATCTCGCGTGTTTGAGGTTTTGGAGGTTGAGAGGGGTTACTCTCGATTGCAAAGGTCGTGAAGTGTCAAGAGCCGAGGCACGGAGGGAACATGTGGCAGAACCACGAAGTGGGCCCGAGAAGTAGACCACCGGACACACGTCACACAAATGGAGGAGTCAACACCCCGTTGACCTCTCACGTCTCGGGGACTCGAGAGAAAAGGGAACGAAGGTTTGAGGCTTTGACTTGCGAAGTTGCGAGTAGCAAGAACGAGAGGAGAAAAGTCAAATCTCACCTCTTGGGGGTTCGGGAAAGAAAGGTGCCAAGGTAGGACCTTTGGACTTACGAAGGCGCGAGAGGTGAAAGGTGTTAGTGTTTAGCCTAGCAGGCGGTCGCGCAAGGAGGGCACTGACAAAGGGAGAGCTGTACCCATTTTGCGATCTCGGGTATCACGAGATCACAGATGTAGAGTCGAAAGTCACGACTCGGGAACTCGCGAAATCGTGAACCGCGAAGAAGGACCCGTGGATCGATTTGAAAGGGGATTCCAGCAGAGAATCTGAAAGAGTCGATCTGGCTCGAAGGGAATATAGAATGATCTTGTGAGTGGATATCGGTCCGAGGGCTGATAGGGTCTGTGTCAGTTTATGGTATCAGATATTGGATTCTATTTGTATATTTTAGATAGAAGGAGCAAGAAGGAGACAAACTGCTGAAACTCTGTCAGGATTGTTTGCAGGTCGGCAATAGTCCACAGACAGTCAGGAGGACTGTAGATGAAGCTAGGAACACTCAGGATTTTGGAGTGACAGCAGTAGGTTTGCAAGGAGAGCAGACAGGGACATCAATATGGCTATTGAAGGCCGAAGATGCGTTGGAAGGAGAGACCCAGAGGTGATGAGCAAAGATGAATGGGACGAAGAACTCACTGAGATGAAGGCGAGGATGGATGAGCTTGCATTAGAGATGCAGTAGAATGCAAGTTCAATATGGTTATATGAATGTCCCATGGGGAAGCCGAAGGTAAAATGGCCAGTCAAGGAGTTGATGGCTAGAAGATAGCATAGGTTGTTAGGAGGATGGTTGAGGTATGTTGAAAACCTCAATAGACCAGAAGAAGAAAGGGTTCTGATATGTGAGCCAGAGGCTAGGAGAAATCTCAGTGATGCTGAGGATGAAATGGGATCAGTTGAAGATCTCAAGCACTGCCAGGAGGGCAGAGAAGAAATTCCTAATTTCCAAGTGGGCAAAGATTTGAGATCAGTTGAGTATCTCATAGACTGTCATGGGGACAGCCAGGGAATTTCACATTTCTAGGTGGGCAATGGATCGAGATCGTTGCAGGATTTCATAGACTACCAGAAGGGAAATCAAGAGTTTCCAATTTGCCAGGTGGGCAAGGGAACAGAGATGGGATCAGTTGATTTCATAGACTGCCAGGAGGGAAGTAGAAAAATACCAATTTTCTAGGTGAGAAGGGATAAGTAGATGAGACTATCTGAGGGTCTCATAGATTCAGAGGTGAGTTTGGATCAGTAGATGCAGCTGACAGAGAAGGAAGATCAGAGAAATATTCTGATGATTGGAGGAATTCAGGTATTCCTACCACATAACCTGGAGGAGGTAGAAATTTGTGTTGCAGATGCAGCAACAGCAGAAGCAAGATAGGTAACATAAACTATCAGAGAAGCATTGGAGTATACTTTGGAAGTTGTCGAAGCAAAAAGAGAAGATGAGCATTCTGAGAAGTGTCTTAATACTTTCAGCCAGAAAGTTGAGGAAGCTACAACACTAAAGCTGGCATCAGAAGAAGCCGAAGAGCAGGCAAGAAGATTGATCACTCCATGGGAGATGGAGCTGGAGATGCTGGATGATTGGTTGAACAATCTACATCCAGCAGGAGAACCAGTAGAAGTTGAGCTGTCAGAGAAGGTGACTGAACATCAAGTCAATCAAGAGAAGACTACAGCGATGAACTCTATAGTAGGGTGGCAAGTTAAGTCCACAGAAGAAGATGAAGAAGAATGCCAGCCCAGGGAGTAGCTGGAGAAAGTTGGAGACATACCAGCAAAGGGAATGATAGTAGCAGCACTATCAGATGATGAAGATGAAGAAGATGGCATGGGAGATCATGGTGATCTGCCCAATTGCAGAAAAAATTTGCAGCTGGGGAGACTCCATAAGCAGAGCCAGCCATTGGAGTAGCTGGACGAAGTGATCGAGGAGATCAGAGAGATGATGATTAGGTCGGTAGAATCTATCAGCAAGGAGATGCTGAGTAGAAATAAAGAAGCAATAGTAGCAGCACAAAAGCAGCAGCATCAGGAGGATGGAGCAGATGAACAACTCCAGAAATTTGTTTGGGATCCAGGAGGATTTCAACAACTGAGATGGGAATCTCATGGGCAGGAGCTCATGAATTTTGCAGCTGAGGAGTATGATGCAGGAGCATCTCTCCACGTCAGCCAGCTAGCCAACCAACCATGTCAGCGCGTGCATTCAAAGATAAAGAGAGGCGCAACCGTCGTCTTCCATTTTGAATTTGAATGTAATTAAATGTTTAGTCTGTTGAGCCATGAGGCCGTGCTATGAACACATGCTATAGGTAGATAGGCCTTTAATGTTTGAAGGCTGAGATCTAGATTCAATTTGCAGACTACACAACCCATTCAATGTAATTGAATAGGGTAGGTAGATTGGAGGGAAGATCTTGAAGAGACCCTCTTGTAAAAAGATAAATTTTGATCTCATTTGGAAGAGGAGAGTTGTAAGAGAAGAGAAGGAGCCAAGACCTTGTTACAGGCTGTGCTCAGGAACACCTTGTAAAAACAGGCACTTGCCATTTAATACAAACAATAGTTTTTCCTTCATATTTCTTGTATTGAATGAATGTCTGTGTGTGTTCAATTTATGCTGTAGATGTATTCTAGACATTTGCGGGGATTTGTTTTGATTTCAGGCTTGAGAGGTTCTTTGTGCTTTCATGCTAGAAGGGCATGATAGAGTACTACGATCTCTGAATACCAGTGCCTAGGTACACTTCTGAACTCTGTTGAGTCAGACAAAGACATGGCAGGTGGGCACAGAAGCTGAAATCAACAATTCAGATAAAGACCTGTGAGGTTGCTAAATACCTCAGGAGGCAAGGTGATCCAGGAGCATTGCCAACACATCAAGAGAAACAGCACGGAAGAGGAGGACAGCTGGACAAGCCAGCAAAAATTTTGAAAACACTTTGAAAATTGTGGTGCAAATATTAAATGATCCATTAAGAAAAGGCGCACTTGTATAATGTAATAGACCTTGAGCGAATTGCTCTCGTCCTTAGTAGGTAGACGGAATTTAAGATAGTTAATGTAAAGTAGATATAATTTAATTCTAGACTAGACAGTTGTAGGGTGCAAGAGGGAAACGGGATATAGACACTCTCATTGTGCATTGTAACATAATTGGAGATGAAGCATTAGAGCAAGAGCATGCAGAGAGATGTGTAAGAACACCCATGTACATACATTTGAATTAATAGAAAGCTTGGATTCAAATTCATGGTTTGTGTTGTTCTCTGTGTATTGATGTTGATATGCTCATGAATGTTTTCTTCTAGTTATACATTTGCTTTTATATGTTGTGTATATGATTTCATGTGTGAATTGAAGTCTGAGAGAGAGAAGGAATGACTTTCAATTTTTTCTCTATTTAAGCCAGAGAATTCTTGCAAGGAGTGCAGTCAAAGTGTCCACAAGGAGTGCATTGACAGTGGGTTTAGATAGAGATATCCCACAAGTGCAGTTGGGCACAGGAGCTGTGCAAGGAGTGCGCAAGCCAAGAGAAGTTCAGGGTTGTGAACCTATTGGAAGAGTTGAGAGACTGCTACTGCAGGTGTGCGCAGAGTCGAAGGAACTTCAACACTTAGATGTGGTTGAAGGTTTTCCGCAAGGAATGCATGCAAGAGTTTTCTTGAAGGACTTGGAAGTCATGGGAAAAGCTCAGGAAGGATAGAGACTTCGAATTTGCTGAAGGACAACGTAGAGAAGTTGTGCCTTGAAGGTTGGCAAGAAGCGTCGCAAGTTGCACGCAGGTGGACGAGTTCTGTGAAGGAATACTTAGTCATTTCATAGAATTCATCAGGAAGGAACAGAAGGTCGGAATCCTCCGAGGAGAATTCGCGACACCCCATGGGTCATCAGATCTCACAAAGGTGCAGGTGAGATACAACAGTGTATTCCTGAAGGTTTAGCTCAGGAAAGATAGAGTCGTTGACCCAAGCCAGCCAGGGCCGCTGGATTATTTGCAAAATCTCCTATCGGGATTTCGTGAGAAAGGAGTCGAAGATTTGGCAACGGGAATCATGATATTGCGATACGCAATATCCCGATGGCTACGTAAAATAGTGTGGGCCATAGCGGAGTCGGAAAGTGGAGGACAGGTGGCACGAGCTATCGGAGTTTCGCAGCGAGAAGTGCGAAAACATTGCATCAGGATTCGCGAAATCGCGAACCCCAAATTCCTGATAGAGGTGACAGGACATTGAAAGGTCAACTCTCACGCGTGTCGGATAATCAACATATTGGGAGTCGGGAGTCGGTAAAACAAAGTGTTCGACATCACGAGAAGCGAAATCGCGATAGGAGAAGTCCCGACAGAGTAAGGGAAGGAGTCATTGTTGACTTATATCGATGTTCGAGGATTCGAGGGAGCAGCGCTCGACCATTTACCCCGCGATACCGCGAATTCCTATCTCCCGATTGTAACAAGGGGATCACGCGAGAGTTCTGTGGGTGCGGATTTCCCGATAGGGAAATACAACATTGGAGTTCTTCAATCCGTGTGAAGAGAATATATTGTGTGTGCACATGGAACTTCCGACCTGCGGGTAGTGAAGGGACCGCGTAGCTATCTAGTGGTATCAAAGCATAGAAAGATTCTTTTCTTTCTGTAGCAGAGAAAGAGAATTCACCATGCCACCAAGGAGAAGGGACATGCAGTCACTCGATCCAGAGGATAGGGAAATGCCATGATGAAGAGGCAGGAAGATGGCAGATCTAGCCATAGAGAGACAGATGTGTGATCTTCAAGCTAGACTCAAAGACATGGAGACAACACAAAGATGCACAGCCAGCCCAGGGGATCTCAGTGATTCCGAGAGAGAAATTGAGGCTAAACGTGAAGAGGAAGCTGTAGCCGAAGATGCATCAAATGTGCATTTGATCAAAGCTATTTCCAGGATGGGTGCAAGAGAGAAGATGGACATTCCAGTTTACGAGGTAAACTTGGATGCAGAGGAGCTTTTAGACTGGATTAGAGATCTGTATGTATACTTCGACTACGAAGATGTCGAAGAAGACAAGAAGGTCAAGCATGTTTTTACACGCTTTAAAGGACATGCAGCATTGTGGTGGGATGAGCTACAAGATGACAGACACTCCAAGGGAAAGCAGAAGATCAAAAGCTGGGATAGGATGATCATGAAGATGAAATCAAAATTCATCCCCAGGGACTATAAAATTACTCTGTTCAGGAGAATGCAGAACCTGAGACAGAAGCTGGTGACAGTAAAAGAATACACTAAGGAATTCTACAGACTGAACATCAGAGCAGGTCATCAGGAGAGCAATGATGAGAAAGTTGCCAGATATATGAATGGCCTGAGATATGATATCCAGGACGAGATGAGCATGGTTACCATCCAGACGGCGGAAGATGCTTATCAGATGGCTCTGAAAGCAGTAGAGAAACTGAGCCGAAAGAAGATTCAGAGGGGTCGAGGCAGAAGTCAACCCAGAGGAAAAGCAATTGCCTAGGATAAATACCAGAAGCCCAAAGAGGAATGGAAGAAACCTCAGACTCGTACAGCGAGAGGTGGGACCTCACAACGAGGGCCATATGTTGATCAGAGAGAGTAGCATAATGAGCAGAGAGGAGATTATGCTGACAACAACACTTTTCCTCGTAATCACATGCTTTACATGTGGGAAAAATGGACACAAGTCTTATGAGTGTCCAGATAAAAAGAAATATGGAGGAGAAGCTCACATCACTGAAGTGCAGAGGCGGGATGTTGAGGCCGATGATGCAGAAGGTGGAAGATCGCTCATGATGCGAAAAGTCCTTTTGACACCTGAGAAAGAAGTGGAAAGTTCAGTCCAAAGGAACAGACTTTTTAGGACTGCTTGCAAGACCAGGGACAGGGTATGCAAGGTCATCATAGACAGCGGTAGCATGGATAATATCATATCTACAGAGATGGTAGAGAAGCTAGAGATGGAGATGACTGATCATCCAAGCCCATACAAAGTTTTGTGGCTACAAAAAGGACACTAGGTAACTGTCACTAAACAATGCTTGGTTGAATTTAAGATAGGGGGATATAATGATAAGATATTGTGTGATGTTATTCCCATGGATGTTTTTCATCTATTGCTGGGTATACCATGGCAATATGATAGAAATGTGATTCATAATGGGAGAATGAACACATACACCCTGGAGAAGAATGGGAGGACACACATGTTGCTTCCAATTAAAGACAAGGAGGTGAAGCCAGAAGTAAGAAATATAGTACTTCTCATGAGTGGGAAGGAACTTCTTAATAAGGTGAAGAAGAAGGAAGATCCACAGTTCATTATGGTCAGCAAACCGAGGATTGTTTTGACTAGCACAAGAGTGGATGATTTGCTAGATGAAATTCAGGAACTGCTAGAAGAGTTCGCTGACATAATAGTGGATGAATTACCTCATTTGTTGCCACCGGTTAGAAGTGTGAGTCATCATATTTATCTCATACCAAGAGCTAGTTTTCCAAACAAATCCGCATACAGATTGACACCACAGGAGAATGAGGAAGTTAAGAGGCAAGTCCAGGAGTTATTGGACAAAGGTTTGGTCAGGGAGAGCTTGAGCCCATGTGTTGTTCCAACAGTACTTAGTCTGAAGAAAGATGGAGGTTGGAGGATGTGTACTGACTCAAGGGCGATTAACAAGATAACCATCAGGTACAGATTTCCATTACCGAGGATGGATGATCTAATGGATTGCTTGAGCGAAGTAAAATACTTTTCAAAGATCGATTTGAAAAGCAGATATCATCAGATTCACATGAGGGAAGGTGATGAATGGAAAACAACATTCAAGACAAATGAGGGTTTGTATGAATGGCTTGTTATTCTGTTTGGCATAACAAATGCACCGAGTACCTTCATGAAGTTGATGAACGAAGTCTTGAAGGAGTTCATCAGGAAATTTGTCATTGTGTATTTGGATGACATACTAGTTTTTAGTCAAACAACAGCGGAGAATCTGAAGCATTTGGCTACAGTGATGCAGAAATTATAGCAGGAGAAGTTGTTGATAAACATGAAGAAATCCTCATTTATGAAAACATAACTCATTTACTTGGGATTTGTTATTTCGGAAAATGAGTTGAGGATGGATCCAGATAAGGTGGAAGTGATCAAGAATTGGCCATCAYCGAAGAATATCTTTGAGGTGAGAAGTTTTCATSGATTGGCTAGATTCTASYGAAAATTCATYAGGAATTTCAGTGGAGTTAGCGYAGCRATGATGGATACATTGAARAAAAGAAACAAATCTTTTCAYTGGACTRAAGAGGCTRAAAAGAGTTTCAACCTATTGAAGAGGAATATTACGGAACAACCGGTTYTGGTGTTGCCGGATTTCCAGAAGACATTTCAAGTGAAATGCGATGCAAGTGGATTTRCAATAGGGGTAGTCTTGAGTCAGGAAGACAKGCCAATAGCGTACTTCAGCGAGAAGYTGAATGAAGCAAAATTGAAGTACTCCACTTATGAMAAGRAGTTTTATGCTATCATTCARGCATTGAAGAAATGGAGGCATTAATTGATTCCGAAAGAATTTGTTTTGTACAACGATAATCATGCATTGCAGTTTGTGACTCAAYAGGAGAAGTTGAATCAGAAACATGTCAAATGGGTAAATTATATGCAAAATTTCACTTTTGTGATAAAAACATATTTCTGGTACTGCTAACAAAGTTTTTGATGCTTTGAGCAGGAAGTGTTTGTTGTTGCAAGAGTTCAGAGTCAAAACATTGGGTTTTGATGATCTCAAAGACATGTATGCAGACGATCCATATTTTCAAGAGGCGTATGAAGCAGCTGAGAATCCGATTCTTAGAGATAGAAGCCCATAGATAGAGTACATGATCCAGGAAGGATTGTTGTTTAAGGGCAATCATCTTTGTATTCCAAAGTGCTCCATGAGGGAGAATTTGTTGAAGGAAAAACACAGTGGAGGATTAGCAGGGCATTTTGGTCATGACAAAACATTCGCAAAGTTGAATGAGTCATATTTTTGGCCGGGAATGCGAGTAGATGTCAAGAGGTTCATTGATAGATGTAGAATTTGCCAGCATTAGAAGGGAAGGAAACATAATGCGGGATTCTATCAACCATTTCCCATACCAGAGAGGTCGTGGGATGTGATTAGCATGGATTTTGTATTGGGGTTGCCAAGAACACAAAGAGGTGTTCATTCAATCTTTGTGGTGGTGGATAGATTTTCCAAAATGGCACACTTCATTCCATGTCAGAAAATTAGTGACGCGACTCACATCTCGAACCTATTTTTCAAAGAGGTCATTCAACTTCATGGGTTGCCGAAAAGCATAGTTTCGAACCGAGACACAAAATTCACAGGGCATTTCTGGAGAACCTTATGGAAGAAGCTGGGAACTAACTTGTTGTTTAGTTCAGCATATCATCCTTAGACAGATAGATAGACATAAGTGGTCAAAAAAAGTCTGGGAGACTTGCTGAGAAGCTTGGTGACAGAGCACCACAGCCAGTGGGACAGTATATTACCACAGGCAGAGTTTGCGTACAAAGACTTAGTGAATAGGAGCACGGGCTAGAGTTCATTTCAGGTTGTCTATGGGATGCAACTGAGAGGAATTTCTGAACTGAGGGATTCAGAACAGACTGCTACTAGGAGCACTAGTGCACAAGAATTCGCAGAGGCGATGAAAGAACTTCACAGCCAGGTGAAGGAGCGATTGCAGACTTCAAGTCAGCAGTATAAGCGTAGAGCCGATCAGCATAGAAGACAACTTCAGTTCAAGGATGGTGATCTGGTTCTGGCACATTTAAGGAAAGAAAGATTCCCGAGGGGAACATACAATAAGCTGAAGATTGAGAAAATTGGGCCATGCAAGGTCTTGAAGAAATTTGGGGACAATGCTTATGAGATTGAATTACTCGATGGGATCATAATTTCTTCGATATTCAATATCTCTGATTTGTACCCATATAGAGATGAAGAAACAGGGACTTGAGGTGAAAAGCCAGTGATCTAGCAGATGAAATAGATGCCAATTGCAGAGAAGCCATAGATGGAATGCATAATGGACAAGAGGGTTGGTAAGAAGACTAGAAGAAAATAATACTTCGAGTATCAGGTCAAATGGAAGAACCATCTAGTTGAAGATGCTAGCTGGGAGACTGAAGCGGAGATACAGAAGCATGGACAGACCGTGCAGGAGCTCATGGATACGAGCCTATGAAAATTTTCAAGCGAGGGAGTATGATGCAGGAACATTGCCAACACATCAAGTGAGCCAGCACGGAAGAGGAGGACAGCTGGACAAGCCAGCACAAATTTTGAAAACACTTTGAAAATTGTGGCGCAAATCTTAAATGAGCCATTAAGAAAAGACACACTTGTATAATGTAATGGACCTTGAGTGGATTGCTCTCGTCCTTAGTAGGTAGACGACATTTAAGATAGTTAATGTAAAGTAGATAGAATTTAATTCTAGACTAGACAGTTGTAGGGCGTAAGAGGGAAACAAGATATAGACACCCTCATTGTGCATTGTAACATAATTGGAGATGAAGCATTAGACCAAGAGCATGTAGAGAGTTGTGTAAGAACACCCATGTACATACATTTGAATTAATAGAAAGCTTGGATTCAAATTCATGGTTTGTGTTGTTCTCTGTGTATTGATGTTGATATGCTCATGAATGTTTGCTTCAAGTTATACATTTGCTTTTATATGCTGTGTATATGATTTCATGTGTGAATTGAATTCTGAGAGAGAGAAGGAATGAGTTTCAATTGTTTCTCTATTTAAGCCAGAGAATTCCTGCAAGGAGTTCAGTCAAAGTGTCTGCAAGGAGTGCGTTGACAGTGGGTTCAGATAGAGATAGCTTTTGTTCTCATTCATCCCAGAAGTGCAGTTGGGCACAGGAGCCGTGAAAGGAGTGCGCAGGCCAAGAGAAGTTCAGGGTTGCGAACATGTTGGAAGAGTTGAGAGACTGCTGCAGGTGTGCGCAGAGTCGAAGGAACTTCAACACTTAGATGTGGTTGAAGGTTTGTCGCAAGGAGTGCATGCAAGAGTTTTCTTGAAGGACTTGGAAGTCATGGGAAAAGCTCAGGAAGGATAGAGCCTTTGAATTTGCTGAAGGACAGCGTAGAGAAGTTGTGCCTTGAAGGTTGGCAAGAAGCGTCGCAAGTTGCACGCAGGTGGACGAGTTTTGTGAAGGAATACTTAGTCGTTTCACAGAATTCATCAGGAAGGAACGAACGGTCGGAATCCTCCGAGGAGAATTCGTGACACCCCGTGGGTCGTCAGATCTCACAAAGGTGCAGGGGAGATACAGCAGTGTATTCCCAAAGGTTTAGCTCAGGACAGATAGAGTCGTTGATCCAAGCCAACCAGGGCCGTTGGATTATTCGCGAAATCGCCTATCGGGATTTCATGAGAAAGGAGTCGAAGATTTGGCAACGGGAATCACGATATTGTGATACGCGATATCCCAATGGCTACGTAAAATAGTGTGGACCATAGCGGAGTCATCAAGTGGAGGACAGGTGGCACGAGCTATCAGAGTTTCATAGCGAGAAGTGCGAAAACATTGCATCAGGATTCGTGAAATCGCGAACCCCAAATTCCTGATAGAGGTGACAGGACATTGAAAGGTCAACTCACACGCGTGTCAGATAATCGGCATATCGGGAGTCGGGAGTCGGTAAAACAAAGTGTTCGACATCGCAAGAAGAGAAATCGCGATAGGAGAAGTCCCGACAGAGTAAGGGAAGGAGTCAGTGTTGACTTATATTGGTGTTCGGGGATTCGAGGGAGCAACGCTCAACCATTTACCCCGCGATACCACAAAGTCGGATCTCCCGATTGTAACAAGGGGATTGCGCGAGAGTTCTGTGGGTGCGGATGTCTCGATAGGGAAATACAAGAACATTGGAGTTCTTCGGGCCTTGTGAAGAGAATATCTTGTGTGTGCACGTGGAAATTTCGACCTGCGGGTAGTGAAGGGGCCACATATCTATCTAGTGGTATCAGAGCACAGAAAGATTCTTTTCTTTCTATAGCAGAGAAAGAGAATTCGCCATGCCGCCGAGGAGAAGGGACATGCAGTCACCCGATCCAGAGGATAGGGAAATGCCACGACAAAGAGGCAGGCAGATGGCAGATCCATCCATAGAGAGACAGATGCATGATATTCGAGCTAGACTCGAAGACATGGAGACAACACAAAGATGCACAACCAGTGTAGGGGATCTCAGTGATTCCGAGAGAGAAATTGAGGCTGAACGTGAAGAGGAAGTTGCAGCCGAAGATGCATCAAACGAGCGTTTGATCAAAGCTATTTCCAGGATGGGTGAAAGAGCGAAGATGGACATTCCAGTTTACGAGGGAAACTTGGATGCAGAGGAGCTTCTAGACTGGATTAGAGCTCTGGATGTATACTTCGACTATGAAGATGTCGAAGAAGACAAGAAGGTCAAGCATGTTGTTACATTCTTGAAAGGACATGCAACATTGTGGTGGGATGAGCTACAAGCTGATAGACGCTACAAGGGCAAGAAGAAGATCAAAAGATGGGACAGGATTATCGCGAATATAAAATCAAAATTCATCCCCAGGGACTATCAAATTACTCTGTTCAGGAGAATGCAGAACTTGAGACAGAAGCTGGTGACAGTAAAAGAATACACTGAGGAATTTGATAGTNAAATTACTCTGTTCAGGAGAATGCAGAACTTGAGACAGAAGCTGGTGACAGTAAAAGAATACACTGAGGAATTCTACAAACTGAACATCAGAGCAGGTCATCGGGAGAGCGATGATGAGAAAGTTTCCAGATATATGAATGGCCTGAGATATGATATCTAGGATGAGATGAGCATGGTTACCATCCAGACGGTGGAAGATGCTTATCATATGGCTCTGAAAGCAGAAGAGAAACTGAGCCGAAAGCAGAGTCAGAGGGGCCGAGGCAGAAGTCAGCACAGAGGCAAAGAAGTTGCCTAGGATAAATACCAGAAGCCCAAATAGGAATGGAAGAAACCTCAGACTCGTACAGAGAGAGGTGGGACCTCACATCGAGGGCCATATGTTGATCAGAGAGAGAATCATAATGAGCAGAGAGGAGATTATGCTGACAAAAACACTTCTACTCGTACAAGAGGTAGAGGAAGAGGAAGAGGTGGAGTAATCACATGCTTCACATGCGGGAAAAATGGACACAAGTATTATGAGTGTCGGGATAAAATAAATATGGAGGAGAATCTCACATCACCGAAGTGCAGAGGTGGGATGTTGAGGCCGATGATGCAGAAGGCGGAAGATCGCTCATGATGTGAAAATTCCTTTTGACACCTGAGAAAGAGGTGGAAATTTCAGTCCAAAGGACCATACTTTTTAGGACTGCTTGCAAGACCAAGGACAGGGTATGCAAGGTCATCGTAGACAGAGATGGTAGAGAAACTAGAGATGGAGACGACTGATCATCGAATCCCATACAAAGTTTTGTGGCTACAAAAGGGACCCCAGGTAACTATCACTAAACAATGCTTGGTTGAATTTAAGATAGGCGGATATAATGATAATATATTGTGTGATGTTATTCCCATGGATGTTTTTCATCTATTGCTGGGTAGTCCATGGCAATATGACAGAAATGTGATTCATGATGGGAGAATGAACACATACACCCTGGAGAAGAATGGGAGGACACACATGTTGCTTCCAATTAAAGACAAGGAGGTGAAGCTGGAAGTAAGCAATATAGTACTTCTCATGAGTGGGAAGGAACTTCTTAATGAGGTGAAGAAGAAGGAAGATCCATAGTTCATTGTGGTCAGAAAACCGAGGATTGTTCTGACTAGCACAAGAGTGGATGATTTTCTAGATGAAATTTAGGAACTACTAGAAGAGTTCGCTGACATAATAGTGGACGAATTACCTCGTTCATTTCCACCGGTTAGAAGTGTGAGTCATCATATTGATCTCATACCAGGAGCTAGTTTTCCAAACAATCCGCGTATAGATTGACACCACAGGAGAATGAGGAAGTTAAGAGGCAAGTCCAGGAGTTATTGGACAAAGGTTTGGTCAGGGAGAGATTGAGCCCATGTGTTGTTCCAATAGTACTCAGTCTGAAGAAAGACGGAGGCTGGGGGATGTGTACTGACTCGAGGACGATTAACAAGATAACCATCAGGTACAGATTTCCATTACCGAGGATGGATGATCTGATGGATTGCTTGAGTGGAGAAAAATACTTTTCAAAGATCGATTTGAAAAGCAGATATCATCAGATTCGCATGAGGGAAGGTGATGAATGGAAAACAACATTGAAGACAAACGAGGGTTTGTATGAATGGCTTGTTATTCCGTTTGGCTTAACAAATGCACCGAGTACCTTCATGAGGTTGATGAACGAAGTCCTGAAGGAGTTCATCAAGAAATTTTTCATTGTGTATTTGGATGACATACTAGTTTTCAGTAAAACAACAACGGAGCATCTGAAGCATTTGGCTACAGTGATGCAGAAACTACAGCAAGAGAAGCTATTGATAAACATGAAGAAATCCTCATTTATGAAAACATAACTCATTTACTTGGGATTTGTTATTTCGGCAAATGAGTTGAGGATGGATCCAGATAAGGTGGAAGTGATCAAGAATTGGCCATCACCGAAGAATATCTTTGAGGTGAGAAGTTTTCACGGATTGGGTAGCTTCTACCGAAAATTCATCAAGAATTTTAGTGGAGTTAGCATAGCGATGATGGATACAGTGAAGAAAAGAGACAAATCTTTTCACTGGACTGAAGAGGCTGAAAAGCGTTTCAACCTATTGAAGAGGAATATTACGGAACAACCGGTTTTGGTGTTACCGGATTTCCAGAAGACATTTCAAGTGAAATGCGATGCAAGTGGATTTGCAATAGGGGCAGTCTTGAGTCAAGAAGACAGAAAAATAGCGTACTTCAGCGAGAAGCTGAATGAAGCAAAATTGAAGTACTCCACTTATGACAAGGAGTTTTATGCTATCATTCATGCATTGAAGAAATGGAGGCATTACTTGATTCCGAAAGAATTTGTTTTGTACAACGATAATCATGCATTGCAGTTTGTGACTCAATAGGAGAAGTTGAATCAGAAACATGTCAAATGGGTTGAGTATATGCAAAATTTCACTTTTTTGATAAAACATATTTATGGTACTACTAACAAAGTTGTTGATGCTTTGAGCAGGAAGTGTTTGTTGTTGCAAGAGTTCAGAGTCAAAACATTGGGTTTTGATGATCTCAAAGACATGTACGCAGATGATCCAGATTTTCAAGATGCATATGAAGCAGCTGAGAATCCGGTTATTAGAGATAGAAGCCCATGGATAGAGTAAATGATCCAGGAAGGATTGTTGTTTAAGGGAAATCAACTTTGTATTCCAAAGTGCTCCATGAGGGAGAATTTGTTGAAGGAAAAACACAGTGGAGGATTGGCAGGGCATTTCGGTCATGACAAAACATTTGCAAAGTTGAATGAGTCATATTTTTGGCCGGGAATGCGAGTAGATGTCAAGAGGTCCGTTGACAGATGTAGAATTTGCCAGCATTCGAAGGGAAGGAAACATAATGCAGGATTCTATCAACCATTTCCCATACCAGAGAGGTCGTGGGATGTGATTAGCATGGATTTTGTATTGGGGTTGCCAAGAACACAAAGAGGTGTTCATTCAATCTTTTTGGTGGTGGATATATTTTCCAAAATGGCACACTTCATTCCATGTCAGAAAACTAGTGACACGACTCACATCGCAAACATGTTTTTCAAAGAGGTCATTCAACTTCATGGGTTGCTAAAAAGCATAGTTTCGAACCGAGACACAAAATTCATAGGGCATTTCTGGAGAACCTTATGGAAGAAGTTGGGAACTAACTTGTTGTTTAGTTCAGCGTATCATCCTTAGACAGATGGATAGACATAAGTAGTCAATAGAAGTCTAGGAGACTTGCTGACAAGCTTGGTGACAGAGCACCACAGCCAGTGGGACTGTATATTACCACAGGTAGAGTTTGCGTACAACGACTCAGTGAATAGGAGCACAGGCCAGAGTGCATTTCAGGTTGTCTATGGGATGCAGCCGAGAGGAATTTCTGAACTGAGGGATTCAGAACAGACTGCTACTAGGAGTGCTAGTGCACAAGAATTCACAGAGGCGATGAAAGAACTTCACAGCCAGGTGAAGGAGCGGTTGCAGACTTCAAGTCAGGAGTATAAGCACAGAGCCGATCAGCATAGAAGATAACTTGAGTTCAAGGTCGGTGATCTGGTTCTGGCACATTTGAGGAAAGAAAGGTTCCCGAGGGGAACATACAATAAGTTGAAGATTGAGAAAATCGGGCCATGCAAGGTCTTGAAGAAATTTGGGGACAATGCTTATGAGATTGAATTACCCGATGGGATCGAAATTTCTCCGATATTCAATATCTCTGATTTGTACCCATATAGAGCTGAAGAAACAGGGACTTGAGGTGAGCAGCTAGTGATCTAGCGGATGAAATAGATGCCAGTTGCAGAGAAGCCATAGATGGAATGGATAATGGACAAGAGGGTTGGTAAGAATACCAGAAGAAAAGAATACTTCGAGTATCAGGTCAAATGGAAGAACCATCCAGTTGAAGATGCCATCTGGGAGACTGAAGCGGAGATACAGAAGCATGGAAAGACCATGTAGGAGCTCATGGATAGGAGCCCATGAAAATTTTCAAGCGAGGGAGTATGATGCAGGAGCATTGCCAACACATCAAGCGAGCCAGCACGGAAGCGGAGGATAGCTGGACAAGCCAGCAAAAATTTTGAAAACACTTTGAAAATTGTGGCACAAATCTTAAATGAGCCATTAAGAAAAGACGCACTTGTATAATGTAATGGAACTTGAGCAGATTTCTCTCGTCCTTAGTAGGTAGACAACATTTAAGATAGTTAATGTAAAGTAGATAGAATTTAATTCTAGACTAGACAGTTGTAGGGCGCAAGAGGGAAACGAGATATAGACACCCTCATTGTGCATTGTAACATAATTGGAGATGAAGCATTAGAGAAAGAGCATGCAGAGAGCTGTGTAAGAACACCCATGTACATACATTTGAATTAATAGAAAGCTTGGATTCAAATTCATGGTTTGTGTTGTTCTCTGTGTATTGATGTTGATATGATCATGAATGTTTGCTTCCAGTTATACATTTTCTTTTATATGTTGTGTATATGATTTCATGTGTGAATTGAAGTTTGAGAGAGAGAAGGAATGAGTTTCAATTGTTTCTCTATTTAAGCCAGAGAATTCCTGCAAGGAGTGCGTTGACAGTGGGTTCAGATAGAGATAGATTTTGTTCTCATTCATCCCAGAAGTGCAGTTGGGCACTGGAGTTGTGCAAGGAGTGCGCAGGCCAAGAGAAGTTCAGGGTTGCGAACTTGTTGGAAGAGTTGAGAGACTGTTGTTTCAGGTGTGCGTAGAGTCGAAGGAACTTCAACACTTAGACGTGATTGAAGTTTTGCCGTAAGGAGTGCGTGCAAGAGTTTTCCTAAAGGACTTGGAAGTCGTGGGAAAAGCTAAGGAAGGATAGAGCCTTCGAATTTGTTGAAGGACAGCGTAGAGAAGTTCTGCCTTGAAGGTTGGAAAGAAGCATCACAAGTTGCATGCAGGTGGA
>JZKD02S1712673.1:75040-91657 GCA_000966675.3 Picea glauca | reverse complement strand
CCTATGTACTCTGATGATTAATATATGGATTTTTATGTCTTTTTATGTCTTATGGATCATATTTTCCTTTAAAAATGTATTTACATGTTCATGTGTATGTCTTTTTATATGTGTGTGAGATGCCAGTCTAAGATTTGATTAGCTAGAGTATCTGTAACTTGGTTTAATCTCCTAGGAACATGAAAATATGTAATATAATCAAAGCTTCATTCTAAGAGACATACTCTAAGGAATCGTTGGTGTAAAGTCGGATCATGAACACAGTAGACTCTATTTAACTGAGACACGACCAACTGAGCATCTAAATAGACCCGGAGATCAGAGATACCAAATGACAGGGCATCATGAAGCAACTCAATAACTTCACTGTATTCGATGAAATTGTTTGTGGTGTCACCTAAACATATACCTCCTAAAGATAATAACTAGCCCTGAGGTGTAAAAATTACCCAAGCTACGGAGGCAAGCCTCTAACTGTGCCGGCTAGCGCCATCTGCGTACCCAACGAAAACCTTTGATTCACTTGACATCTGCCATAGTGACAAAAGATAACATCAAAAATGACACATCCATAAAACCAAAAGAAACCAAAAAGTAATAGTACAAAGACTATACGTATGTTACAAAAAGTTACCCAAGGTGACTTACCTATGAGTAATACTTCTTGAGTTAGAGCCCATTTCTAGGCTCCTCCAAAGCATTTCCCTCAAATTCTACCATATGATAAGCGCCCATTTTTAGAATCTCTTTTATGATGAAAGGTCCAAACCACATGGGTTTGAATTTGCCTTCCCCAAGGGAGTCCTTATCTTGTTCATAGACCAGAACAAGGTCACCTTCATAGAAAATCTGAGGACGAACAAACCGATCATACTGACACTTGAATTTTTGTTTGTGAGCCTCATTGGCCAGGGCCACATCATGACGCTTTTCATTGAGCCACTCCAGTTATAATAACCGCTATTCTAGTGGAGAAGTGTCTAGTAGTAACTGTACTACCAACTTTAGAGATGGGATCTGACATTCTATAGGAAAAATTGCTTACAATCCGTAAACGAGTTGAAAAAGGTGAGAAACTGGTTGCAGTCTTAACATATGTTCGATAAGCCCATAATGCCAAGTATAACATCAAATTCCAACTTGACTTTGCCAAATTTGATCGTTCATTGTAGGATGGTCTTAAGAGATTTATTTGTAGCTTCCACCTGACCATTTGCTTGGGGATAGTAGGGTGACGAATGTTCTTTCCAAAAACCAAGATTTGATGTTAATTCGATCATCATTTGGTTCTAAAAGTGACTGCCATGGTCAGTGACAATCTCTCTTAGGACACCGAACCTTGTGATTATCTGGTTGAACAAAAAGAGAGTTGCAGTCTCTCCATCATCTTTAGATGTTGGCATAGCTTCGACCCACTTTGTAAAGTATTCTACGGATACAATGATATAACGATGCCCCCTTGTTGAAGGAGGGTTTCATGTAGTGTAATCAATCCCCCACTTGGTGAAGGGACCAACTGTGATGACAGGAAACACGGGAGCGAGATGTGCCCTCATCTTCCGAGAGAAGATCTGACACGGGTGGCACTTCTTGACCGATTCGATACAATCTTTGATTAGTGTTGGCTAGAAGTAACGGGCTTGTAAAATATTTTGGGTTTTTGCCAACCCAGACAAATGACTGCCACATGATCCATTATGGCAATCGTTAAGCATGATTTAGGCTTCTTCATGAGTGAGGCATCGACGAAGAACGCAATCTACACCTCGAGGATAGAGAGTGTCCTCAAGGATGAGATAATTCTTGGCCTAATGACGTATACGAAGACGTTCATCATGAGAAGAAGAGGCAGGGCACTTCAAAGTCTAGAGATAGACAAGAATATATCCATACCAGAGGTCTGAATATGCTATCAGAAACATATCTTCTCGAATAGGCGATTCTTCAAGAACAACATCACCCGACTCGACCAAAAGTTATGAAATAAGTTCTGCGAAGACCAGCAAGGGTGATTTTAGGGGCTAAATTTCGCTCATGGGCTAATTTTCCATGGTTTTTTCAAAAGCGAGATTCGCTATTTTAAAAATCATTCGCCCAAATTTTATAGGATAAAATTATTTTACCTTAAAAATCGCCAAAATTTTATAAAAACTATATAAAATACTTAGAAATTTGAATATTTTTACAAAAATATCGCCAAACATTTATAGTTGACATATGAAGAATTTGTAAGATTCGCCAATGTTTCTACATTTTAAAATAAATTTCCATCCTTAAAATCACCCATGAAGACCAGTGACTTTTTGGATTTCGTCGAAACGAAATCTAAGTCAAATTCCTGGAGGACGGCTATCCATCTACTGATATTTCCGTTGATTACCCGTCATGTCAACATGTATTGAAATGGATTCACAACGGTAATGGCGGTGGTCTTTCAAAACAGAACATAATGACGACATTGTTGGATAGCATGGATTGTTGCCAGTGCAAGTTTTTTGATATGAGAATAATTGAGTTCTAGTCCGATGAGGCCTCAAATCAGGTAATATATCACATATTCTGAGAGAAAATCATCTTCCTGAACTAAGACCATGTCGATGGTTGACTCTGTTGCAACCAAGTATAATAAGAAATATTTGTTATAGTTGGGTGGCCAAAGTAGAGGGGCAGTTGTGAGGGCATGTTTCAACGCTTCGAAGGAGCATTGAGTGGCATCATCCCAATGAAAAGGAACGTCTTTCTTCAGTAAGCACATAAATCCCTTTGTGATCTCGTCATAGTTGGCGATGAAACTCCTCAAAAAGTTCTCCCTTCCTTGTAGACTTTGAAGTTGAAGGATTGTGAGTGGGGGAGGCAACTGAACTATTGCCTCAACCTTGAGAGCATCGACCATGATCCCTGTTGTTGAGACTATGAAACCTAACAAACATCCTGATGTTACGCAAAAGTTGCATTTGTTTGGATTAAAGTGAATCCAAAAGTAGCGACATCACTCAAAGATAAGTCGGAGGTGTGTGGGATGATCTGTTCTCTTATGATATCGAGATGCTAAATCATCTAAATAGGCTTTGACTATATGCTTGAGATCATGGAAAGAAAAAAACATGACCCGCTAGAAGGTAGCTCCAGCATTTTTGATACCAAAAGGCATCTTACGATAGGAAAATGTACCCCATGGACAAATGAATGAAGTTTTATGTTGGTCTTCGGGTTTGATTTGTATCTAATTATATCCAAAAAAAGCATCCATGAAAGAAAAGGCCTCGCAACCTACACATTCATCAATTATCTGGTCAATGAATGGTGTGGGAAAATTATCTTTTGGATAGACCTTGTTCAAATCACGGAAGTTCGTACATACGTGAATCATGCCCTGTTTCTTATTGACCGGCATAGGATTTGACACCCATTGGGTCAAATGCATAGGATAGATAAAATTGGCTTTGAGCAGTTTCTCAACTTCAACCTTAATGGTTGTTGCTTTCTTAGGATTAACTGGATGAATCTTCTAATGAACTGGCTTGGCATCCAGATAAGTTGTGATTTCATTTTCAACTATTTTTGTATCAACGCCTGACATTTCCTCATAAGACCAAGAAAAAATGTCGCGGAGTTCTTTAAATAAGCATGTGTAGATTTGAATCTCTTCGGGGGAACAATAAGCTAAGATGAAAACATTCTCCATGACACCAGGGGTTCTAGAGATATTAATCGGTATAGTTTCATCGATAATTTCCATGTTACCCTTGGCATAAACCTCACATCTAGCCAAGGGATTGATAGGGAAAGACCTATATCCAGTCATAGTCAAGGTGAATTCCCCTACTTCGATTCTGCTTAACTCTAGGAGAAAGTATGATCTGTGATGGATATCATCCCAGGGTTTGTCCAGATTAGTCATTGCTTCAATGATTGCTTCATCTGAGGGCAAGACTAAGTCTAAAGAATCAATACCAGCGAGGGAACCTTGAGCCCAAATAGGCTCTGGGATCGGATCTAACTCCTATGCAGGAGTTGAATCGGTGTCAGCTAAATCTTGTTGGACTAAAGAGTACACTGCCTCTACCACGTACAAGGGCATGGACATACCATGGTTCCCTGCCCCTTCCATCGTGGCCGATGGGGAAGGGAGAATCCACAGATCGTTGAAGTAAGTCGTGCAAAACAACAAAACTTCAAAAATCTCAACCTTATGGTGGTCTGATACAAACTTGACATCGCCTTGAGGAGGTGAGTGATCGAAAGT
Organism: Picea glauca; assembly: GCA_000966675.3. Taxonomy (NCBI): domain Eukaryota; kingdom Viridiplantae; phylum Streptophyta; class Pinopsida; order Pinales; family Pinaceae; genus Picea; species Picea glauca. The sequence continues at coordinate 87,411 of JZKD02S1712673.1, read as the reverse complement.
ACCCATCAAAGATGGGAACAAACCAACCCCTACGTTAGCGATAGCCGGTTGGGGATTGTCAATCATCGCGACCGTGGATGCCCCCAATGAAGGGTTAGGTCTGGAGAAGGATAATTGATCAATGGTCATGATCTAACCTTCGTGTGGAAACAAGAAGACCCAGAAAACTATAGAAGCCATTGCTTGCATGGCATATGTCCAACTCCTACCTAACAACAGATTGTAGTCAAGGGATGTGTCGACTACTTCCACTTCGACACAGACGGTCTTCCCTCCTAACTGCACGGGAAAATAGGGGATGATGCATGTGGACGGAATGAACGACCATCGAAAGCAGTAAGAAGAGTAGGTGACAAAGACAAAATGGGCTGGCCAATGGCCTTCCAACACACCAACAACATGATGCGTGTCGAGGTTCCCTCATCAACCACCATGCAGAAAATGTTCCAAGTAAAAGTTTTCGTGGGGTAAGCCACTACTATCTGAAATGCTACGTGGTAAGGGAGACGAGGTTTTAAGTTGGTTGTATCTAGCATGATTGTTCTCGGATTACAGGTCTCAGCAGATCCTAAATCATCTAGCAAAGCTTTCCTCTGGGAAGGGTAGCTCTGGAAGACCTCCAAAGCGGACATTGCACAAGGGGTTTGAGATAAATCTTCCACCACATAATAGTTCTGGGAAGCCCTTGCATTTGGGTTGTGAGAAGCTTTCTTGAATGCACCTTTTGGGATGCGTTTCATTTTTTTTCCCAAAGTCTTCTCAATTTGGAGAGGAAGAGATGGGATTTCAACTTCTTTTCCTTTCTCAGAGGTGCTTGCCTTACTATAGTCATGTTCTCTAGTCAATATAAAATCATCACCTTTCATCATATACACATTCGTGGAAGCAGGATTGTTTGAATATGAAGAGGGTCCTTGACTTCCCCCTTCCACGCTTGTAGAGGCTTGGGTTAGGTTTTGTCCATGTTGGAAAGGATTTGTTAACACAGCAGGTTGTTTATGTGTCACAAAATTTTGGGCCTCTTCAAGCAGAGGGCAATGGTGGGTTGGGTGGTCCTCCGCACACAGGTTACACAGATACTTCGCCTTCCATTTTTCAGTGTTTCCCCCACCAACATTATTAGTGGGTTTCTTATCCCCCTTACCCTTCTTTCATTGTTTTTTCTTTCCATCAGGCTGTTGAGTGGCCTTTGGATTTGTCGATTTCACACTGTGTATATCCGACGTTTGGGTAGGGGAACAAACGAAACAGTAGTTTCGCTGGCCGCTGTATGTTATATAGACAATTGTTGCATTTGTTTTGTTAGTTGTTCAGTGGGCTTGGTTTGTGTTGAACCTACAATACCATCGGCATGTGGTCCAGCTCTTTGTCTGGATTTATCAAGTATGGATCATGGTGTATGGGGAAAAACCTCATACATTAAACCAGACTAAGAATAAATTAGCTCAATCTGTTGATCTCTCATGATGGCATCTTCTTTGGAAAACACTCCCGATGTTGTGATGTCTTTGGATAGCTATGGGACCAAAGACTTGAGGAACCACTCAAGCAGGAATGCTGGTGGGACTGGTACCTTAATCAAAGTCTATCGTCATCTCCACTCTCGAATGTGGTCATAAATATGGTCCACTTTTGTCTGTTCGAAATAGGAAAACAATTATGTGTCAGCATTGTATCTCACAGGTAATTGGAAATGGTTTAGGAATTCCATTGCCAATTCACCGAAGGAAGAATATCTCAAGCGGGCGAGCTTGATGTACCATTTCACAACACTCTCAATGAGAGTACGTTGAAACAATCACAATTGTACAGAGCCATCTTTCAATGAATTAGATGAGCACCAAAGATGGAAGGTGGCCACATGATCCCCTAGATCTTCGTTAGGCTTGGCCTTGAACTTTGGTATGTCGAAAGGCAATTTCATCGGCATAAGATGCCAACGTGGATCGTGACAGATGGGGCCATTCAACAATCTTGTCAAGTCTGGAAAATGTAAGGTTTCCAAAAAAGGTAGCTTAGGCTAGTGTTGTTGATAACCATGGAAAAAGGGGCCTGGAGTTTGGTTGGCACTAGGTTGCTAGGAAAAGTTGGGTTGTTGGCCAGGGTTCTGGTAAAAACCATGGCCATGACCAGTGTACATATTTTGCGTGTGAGGAGACATCATCGGCTGATTCCTAAAATAGGACATAGATGGTTGGGCATGCATTACATTCGGGGGACTTTGGGAAGGGTTTCCCCATGTCAATCCCATGGGCATAAGCATAGCACCTTGTCCGAGGTTCCATTGGTTGTGAAAATAATTTCCCCAGATTGGCATTCCTGACGAGGGAATTGATCCTTGCCAAGAATTCCAAGGTCCTGATAAAGAAGAAGTTCCTGGTTTTTCCCCCTGTGCAGGAATAGTACCCTGCATAGGATTAGGTTGGCCATAACCGGGGTTTCCCCTGGTTGGGAAAGAAGCTGACGAGAAATCATTGTTACCAAACACATCAAACAAAGAAAATGGTGTCGACCCTATCGACATATTATGAGAAGGTGGTCCTTGACTCCCTACTCCAATTGAACTATGGTGTGTGTTTGGCCCGATAGATTGTTGGTGGGTATTGTTGAGTGAAGGGGACGAAGGAGGTATATGACCTCCTCCATAAGGGAAAGTGTTAAAAGGAGTTGAAGTTCCCCCCATGGGTCCTTGCAAAGGAGCGTTAGATCTCCTTGCCCCCAAACCTAAAGTTTGTAAAGTGGAGTAATATAGTACAGGGTTGGTACCTGTTTTAGGCATCCCGTATGAGAACATAGGGCCTATATCATTCTCTATGAAAGGAGCAGTATCCATCGCCAAAGACTGGATCGGGCCATTGCTCGAGGTAGAAGCAGTCGAGACCATGGTGGCTCAGACTGGAGATGGTGGGGTAGGAGGTGGAACACCCCCTGTTATGACAACCGTGATGGGAATATCAGGATTCCTAGAAGAAGAGACAGGATTTTCCTCCATTACTGTATGCTTTAAACGTGCCTAAAAGTCCTTTAATAGAGGTTGGTCAGGTGTGATTTCTGGTGACCCAGTCGCTTCAAAAGACCCTTGTCGGTCCAACTTTCGCCTTAGCGGTGGCTAGGGTGGCTCCAGTGTAACTGGTGGTAGGGAAACAAGCCTTCGTGACCGGCATAGCTCATGGTCCTCCACTATGTGAGAAGATAAAAGACACACTAGGGATTTCTATTTGTTCAAAAAAAAACACACACTAGAAAAGTCCCTGCAAGATAAAACAAGCAAACACTAAACTAGTTGGAAGAACAGTTACAACAACCAACACTAGAGCAGCTTACCGATGCAAGTGCAACTCGAACACGGAAGCACCCTCCAGGTAGACTCTGCAAAGCATGGCCCGATGACTGTCTTAGGTACCACGGTATACCCTCGCAGTCACCTATGTATGTCCCTAAAAATGATAGACAACTAGGTTGCTAGTGCGCGAACAGTCACTAGGTGGGTACAATTAACATTCAGGTATACCACAATGAGCAGGGTATTGAGCCCGAAACCTGTCAAGGGTATCGAAAGAAAGTAGTCTGGAAGACAACTGAGGACATTGAATGGATTCGAGACCCATAAAGATCCGTGGAAAATGCAATCGACGGAATCCCAAAACAATCCCTCTATATGTGTTCTCCACTACGATTGCTCTGGTTTTGGAGGGGTTATCTCTGCTACCTTTCTATATGCAACCTCGTGTTTATCCCCCGTGTTAGAGGGGGCTCCTGGATAACTTTCAAAAAACTATACTTTTAACACTCCCTAGCTTAGACTCCAATGTTTTATTTAATGGCCTTGAAGAGTTTCCTCTCCAACCTAATTCAAGGCCCTAACCCTAAACTAGTTGGTTTACCCTACAAACAAAAAATGTCTAATTATTTTTAGATTTAGCATTAATTTTTATGGATTTTCTTCAGTCAAAGGTTATGAAAGTGAAACTAGTGATGCTTCAAAGACAAAAGAAAAATAAACGAAAGTTGGAAACAAAATAACTTCTTCTTGACTCAAATCTTAATCAACTTTTCAAACTAAAAATTTCTAAGATCTTTGAACAACAGACTCAAAATAGGATTTCACTTGACTACGAGCTATTGACGTCTAAGTAAACCGTTAAGAACTTATGAAAGAAAAGACTTTTCCTAGTTACTAATGCAAACCAACACTATTTAAGCAAACAAAGAAATAAAAAAAAAAATTATTTGAATGGTCACAAAGCAAAAAAGGAAAAATATCAACAAGTAAAGACCAAGAAAACCTCTGGCCTAAGCGCAGATCGCAAAGAGTCTCTCTAAAAACAACACACAAGAAGATTAAAAAGGGACTCTCACACTTGTCTAAAAACCTTATAAAAGGAAAATTTTGAGGAAAAACTTCTTCATGACAAATAAATCTATTACTGTGATCAAACCTATGTTACTGACCTCTATGACAAAGACCAAAAAGATTGAGAGGTATAACTCTTGACAAAGGAAAGGATGACCACCCCTCCTTAACCAACAATTTTCTCAACAAGCACGTTGTTGATAGTTCAACAACTAGAGTTTGCACGTGCACTATGTAATGTCAGAGCATATGTACACATGTGCAGACCTTCTGTAGGCCACGTGTACCTCTGTAAATCTTCAAAAAATGAAAATAAAATCAATCAAGCACTAGCAGAGACTATTGCTATTGAGGACCAGACACTCTTGAAGACTCAAAAACTTTCTTAGACATAAAAAAGAAAACAATTCAAAGAAAATTTCATAGCACAAACCAATTTGAGGTGAAACCTAAGCTATAAACTGCAAACAACAAGGACTAGAATGAGTTCCAGAAAACCCCTGAGAAGAATTACTTCTGACAGGGGAGAGGATGATTGCCTCTCTAAAAGAATTTTTTTGAAGTCATACACGCTATTGACACTTCCTCAGCTAGTATGTACACGCGGGCTATGTGAAGGTATGGAGAAGGTACACGCATGCAGACCTTATACAGGTCGTGTGTACCTTTGTGGGTCTTGAAGAAAAAAATTGCAGTCAAGCAAAGAAAAAGAGATAACTGGTATGGAAGACCAGAATCTCTGCTAGCTCAGACTTTTGCAGAAACTTTAAAAACAAGGAATGAAACAAGTTTTTTAAAAAATAACCAAGAAAAAATGTTCCCAAAAACCCTAGAGGTCCCCAGTATGGTCGCCAATTCTATTGTGGATGGGAATCCCTCCTACAGACTTGCACTTAGGGTTTTATCATGCATACAGAAAAGACCTAAAGATTCCTACTTTTTACCATCATCTCGGACCTAATCCTCATTATTCTTAAGAAAATACAAAGTTAAGAAGATCAAGTGAACATACCTTGTTTCTGGTGTTTGATATTGATCCTTCTTCACACTTGGTCATTCTTTGACTGCAACTCTCCTCCCAAGGATGACCTGCATTCACAAAAGACAAACAAAGAAATCCACATGCATTTGATCTATGAATTAATGGGTTAGATATTTTAATCAACGTGTACGCAATAAACAATGAAAACCTCATATGGTGGGACAAGAAAAGTACTTCTTTATTATTAACTTCACTAAAGCAACTTACAATAATGAAGCTGGCCACTGCTCCACGAACCTTATCCCAGGCTCCTCTTCAACTGTCCTCCAACTGATTTTCTCTATACTTCTCTTTGCACAAGGATGGCTAAAGGTTGGGACAAGGGGAATGCTCAATTGGGTATAGTCTCTTTACTATGATTTTCCTCCTTTCAAATGGGACCCTTAACCCTTCTTTTATAGGCTAGAAGGAGATAGGTATTTGGTTGAATGACCGTCCATGAATGGTCGAAAGGTTTAGTTAACTTGCCCAAATTTGTGTGTTCCGTCAGCAACTTTCCCTTTTCCATGCTTTTGTAGGTACACGCGGGTTGTATTGGAGCAGCTAGCATGTACATGCTTGCAGTAATGGAGAAGGATGCATGGGCCTTTATAAAGAGGGTTTTTTAACCAGAGTTGTTCAGTACTAGTTTGTCAAAGAAGGCATATGGGATGGCCTGATGTTAGGTAAGTATGTTTGGTGAAAATTAGGGTTATAACACTATTGTATACGCTACTTATCTCCAATATATATATGGGAGTTTGGCCTCATTTAACATAGTTTTGGGTGCTTCTTCAGTAGTTCTATTTTTCGCCTCAACAACTCCATTTTGTTGAGGAGTTCTTGGAGCTGAAAGTGTCTTTTAATTCCATGAATTTCACCAAACTTTTTGAACTCATTTGAGGTGAATTCACCTCCATTTTTTTTATCTTGGGCACTTGATTTTGATCTTAGTATCATTTTCAACATGTTCTTTGAAGACTTTAAATTTTTTGAATGCTTCTGATTTCTCTTCGAGAAAGGATACCCAGGTAATTCTTGTATAGTCATCAATGACTAAAATTAAGAAATGTTCACCTTGTATGTTTTTAGTTATTTTTGGTCCATAGAGGTCAGTCTGAACAAGTTCTAATGGTTTTGATGTAGAGTATTTTTTTTCCTTGAATCTTACTCGTGTTCTCTTTCCATGTTGATAGTTCTTACAAACAGATTTTGAAGGTTTTATAATCTTTGGCATATCTCCCATATCTTATTTTTTACTGACTTTTATCAAGTTATCAAGGCTTATGTGTCCCATTCTTTTGTTCCATAGCCAACTTTTTTCTATTTGGCCCATGCAACATTTTTTTTCTTCTTCTATGTTTAAGATATATGCATCGCTTGGTGTCCTTGGTGAAACAACCACTTATTTTTTCGAGCCTTATTTTCTAATCTCACTTTTTTGAGAGTCAAATATTACTATGTGTCCTTGATCACATGTTTTGCTCACAGTGAGGAGATTAGGCTTCAAATTTTCAATTAATAGTACATTTTTTTATTTATCTCTGATATTTTCCAGACCAACTGTACCCTTTCCAAGTATCTTCGTAGAGACATTATCTCCAAAAGTAACCCGTTCTTTTTCTTTCCTTTTTATACTGAGGATTTTTTCTTGATCTTTTGTCATATTCTTTGAACATCCACTGTCAACGTATCATTAGCTTATTTTACTTTTAGCATATAAGGATACCTTACACTCTATTTCTTTTACTTCCATTTGTTTTTCCTTTCATATTTTCTTATAATTTCTTTCTTGAATGTTGGAAATATTTGTCTTCATGGAATATTTTGACAGTCTACAAGCACTAGCTTTATGACCAAAATTGGTGTATTTGTAGCACTCAGTATTGTAATCTTGTAATAGAGAAAATGAATTATAGTTTCTATTTCTTTGATTATTATTATTATTGTTTTTGTTATAGCCATATTCTTCAACACTTGTATGTTTTTTCTTTCCATAATCTCTACAATCTATTGCTTTATGCCCAACATTATTGCAATAAAAGCAACAACCAATAAATAGATGTTGATATATTTTTGTCGGAGTTCTTCTTGTAATTGTATTCCTTCTGTATTCATTTTCTTTTGAAGGGAGATCATATTTTTGTTGATTAGGATCAATCTTTATTTTTCTCTCTTCCTTTTTGAAAGAGCTCTTAAGAGAAGTTGCATAATGTTTTTTCATTTTTATCAGTTTCCTGTGATGTAGAGTTTGATTCTTTACTAGATTTATTTTGATACCCAATCTTGTCTTATTTCTTGATGATCTTTGACTATTAAGAATATCATCCAATATTTTTGAACTATTTTCAAATCTCAATTGGTTGATTCCTTTCTCAAGTTCCCTTTTTAGAAACACAATTCCATCCTCTATCTTTTCACAGCGTTGGTTTTTTTCATTGAGTTATTTAATTATGACCTCTTCAATTCTTTTAGCTTCTTGGAGTTGAATTTTTAAATCATTAATGATTTGTTCTAATTTCTTGATGGTTTTTGAAACTTCCTTTTCTCTTGAGTTTTTCTTTTCTTCATACTCTAATAGTTGTTCTTTTAATGATTTTTTTTTCTTTTTATATTTTTTTCAGTTCTTCGAGAGCACTAATAAGTTCTTTTTCAAGGTCTACTTATCCTTAAACTTCATAGTTTCCTTCATTTCCAATATTAACCTTAGTAGTATCAATTTGATTTTCTATTCCCATAAATACAAGTTTTGTCTCATCATCTTGACTCATGTCAGATGAACTATTGTCTTCTTTGGAGTAAAACTTTTTTTTTTCTTTTAGAATTTCTTCTTTTTTATCAGTTTTGTCCTTTTTAAGTTATTTATGGCTATAAGTTTCTTCATCGCCACTATCCTCCTTCTTGGGATAGAGACATTGGGAGGAAAAAAGCCCAATTTTTCCATAGTTGAAACATTTGAGAGGTAACGTCCCTTTGTATTTCCCATACCCTTTCTTGAGTTTCCTTATAAAGTTAGCCTCTTCTTAATCTAATATGTATGAGTGATTTTCATTTGGAACATGATCATAGTTCTTTGGATTTTGATTATTTAAAGGTTGTTTCCCCTTTTGATGGACTTTCTTTCCTTGTTATCATTTCATAGGCTATAAGAATCCCATGAAGTTCATCCATTTTAAGTTTGTCAAGGTCTCCTCGATATTCCACAGTAGATACCTTGGCATCATATCTCATTGGTAATTATCTCAACACTTTTTGGACAATAATTTTGTCTTTTAACTCTTCTCCTAGTGCTCTGATTGAATTGACAATTCCATCCACTCTTTGAAGATATTCTGCAATTTTTTCTTCCTCTTTCATATTCAGACTCTCAAACTACCCTCTGTATGTTTGAAGTTTTTCTTTATTAACTTTGTCATCTCCTTCATATATGATTTTAAGTGTGTCCCAAAATTCCTTTGTTGGTTTACAATGCATCACTTTTAGAAATAAAGAGTTTGCTCATCCACCTAGAATTGCATTAACATACCTTGAATCATCATTGCAGAGTTTCTTTGAAGAAACATTTGAAGGTGCAGTAGTTAGTGTAGTGTAACCATTTACCACATATAGCCAAACATCACAACCAAGGGCCATCAAATAAATTTTCAACCTTATACTCCAAAATTCATAATCATTTCCTTTGAACAATGGTGCTTTGTTAGAGGACATTCCTTCTTGTTGATTCATTGTGATTTCTCGGAATCTTCCTTCTATTGATTAGAATGTGGTGAATGAACCTTTATATAATACCAATTGTTGAAATGTTCTTCAATACTGAGAGGGGGGGTGAAACAATATTGCTTATTTTTCACAATTTTAATCAATTATTTAATTATTAAAATTATTAACCATAACAATTGATCAATAAGAAATTATAGTACACGGAATTTTAAATGTAAAAATCATGAAATTTAGATTTCTTTTACAAACTACAACTTGTAGGAGACACCGATCTCCTTTTGAGCACCTACTCAAGGAGACACCAATCCCCTTTTTGCAAGCTCCAACTTGAGGAAGTTGCAACTCCCTATTGTTCAGAATCCAGCTTGAATCCAATCCTTTGTTTTCAAGCATCAACTTGAGGAAGATACAATCCCTATTGTTCATGATCCAACCTATAAAGGACTCCAATCCTCCCTTTCTCCTTCCTTCCACCCTCACTTCATGTGTATGTTTCAAATTTAAAATCCTTCCTTGGAATTTGCCTCTGTTTTTATCTTTTAATTCACTCACTGAGTCACTCTCTTTTTACCATACCTTTTTTCTTATATAGTATTCTAAAAGGTGTATGACATTGAACCATTGCGTCTCTTTTTAAAATATCACTGAATCAGTGTACCTCTTCATTTAATGTTAACATTTTTGTTGTTATTAAAAGTTGGATTTAATTCAAAAGACTTCAAATCCCTTGTAATTTGTTCAATATTTATCCCTTCACATGCCAAAATATTTGTAGTATAAATAGAATGGATGGGTGCTAAATTTTGTTTACTATTGTTGTAATTGTTCCTGAATAAACCCTGTCCCTAAGGAGTTAAATAAATTCAAACTTTGTTTTTTTCTCTTGAGTGCATTTATTGTACTTTCATGGTGGATAGGTGTTAATATCATGGCCCCTTTTCCATAGGACCAAAACGTTGTGAATAATATCTTTAGACAAACAAGGTGAAATGCCTATTCTAAACACTAGCCCAAAGGAACTTTTTAACTCACCAAGTAACCACACCCTATAACTAGGTGTTATCTCGGTTAGCACTTTAACTTCTTCAAAACTCCATATGACTTTCACCTATGACCAAGAGAAACAACAAAGGATGTTTACCTGGGATCCAATTAAATAAACGTTTCTAACTTGATCAAGTGTTGAATGGAAGGTCCAGGCTTATCTAGGTGCCAATCAAATCGATGTTTCGGACTTGATCAAGAGTTGAGTGGATGTTCCTCATTTAATTCACAAATTGATGTTTAGAATAAACCCTTTTCTAGTTCAAATTTGAATTTACATACAGGTTGTATGATCAGATCGATGGTGGACATGAAAAGAATTAAAGTGGATTTGAATAAATACTTTGGGCCCGAGCATTGAAATTAAACTTTGTGCTAGTTTAAACTTGAAATATATTAGAACCATATATCCGATCAACAATCAATTATCATCGTTCACTATATTTTTGGATAGGAGTTCCTCTTGATTAGCCAAAATTCCACCAATGTTCAGACCTGTATGTATTTGATGTATTCATCATTCCATCTATGTCGTTATTCATCCCCCTTCTTGGAGGCAATTCTCATAGAAGGTCTTATATGCCCCGAGAGAAGATGTTTGGTATTTCTTCTGTTCACTTTCAGAATGGATTATAGTGTTCTAATGATCATAATGAGACTCCTCGTGATTTCTTGCATTTTTCTCACACCTATAACAATGATCAAAGCATCTATCCTTATACTAAAAGAGAAAAGAGAACGATTGCAACCTTAATTTTCTCAAACCTTGTATCAGGGTAAATCTATTCCTTTGCAATCCTACATAAATGTTGTATTTGTTGGATCAGTGAAGGTCCAAGTCTTATAATAGAGACTTCTATAACAGACCCTTGACATCTAATTCATTTCATTGAAGCACCAAATTTTGATCCTTTTCTCTTTTCATTTAGAACACAATAACTTCATTTTGAGGTTCCATTGTAAAGGTATTCCAATGATACCTTCATGGGGTGAAAAACAACCTCACCTCTTTGTCTTTTCAATTGCTTATTTTGTGAATGGATTCCAGTAACAAATTCCATAGAATTTTGTTGGAACATTAGTATTAATGCATCAATATCACACATGGTTCTAACAGAGTTATAGACCATGTTATCCCTCTTTGAAATAAATGCCAACTCCATAACCCCATGTCCAACATTATCCCCCTTTTTACATCAATGACAACACCATAACATGACATCAATGCCAACACTATAAAACAATGTCCAACAATATGGATATGTGGGATTTCTTTATTCATTCGTGATGATTGCATGAGGTGAACAATCTAGTTCGCTTCAACTGGTATCAAACCAATTTTCCACTGACCTGTGGAAAAGTGTTTTTTTCGGTGGAAAAAAATCTTGTGAGCTATTTTCCCAACCTTCAAATAAATTGTGGAAGAGGAATTATATTATGTGGACTCAAGGCACCCTAAAATAATAAATGGACAAGGAATCACCTCCAGGGGAATATATAAACCAAGAAAATTCAAATTTTAGGTTTGTGGCTGAAATTTTATTAGAAAAGAAAAAATGGGGGGAATAATTTCATTACCAAACATATCTCATCATTGTTGTGTCTCTAAGATTCACAAATTAGCTCCATTATTGTTCATAACTTAACTCCATTGTTGTCTCTAGGAGTCACCACCATAGTTTTCCAAAATCTAAGTTAAAAATAAAATATTAAAGTATAGCATGGTCATGGAGATACAGGACTTAGAATCTTATCTTCACACAGAACTGTGGGAAGAAGCCTCTTATATTGCAAACAATAATGGTATACATAACAAGCATATCAATCTTGAGCTACTTGGTGCAATAGGATTCCATATTGAATCATTTGAGGAATAAAAATCATTGTTGAAAGACCAACGACTAGAAAATCGACTTAATTCACATGAACAAAAATATTTTTACCATACCAAGTATTTTTATGTTCGTCTAAGCTAACGTAAATATTAATTGCATGGTTGTGTGAGCATATTTTATGTTGCAATAATAATTTATAGTGAATATTAGGGTGTACATTTATTGATTCATGTTCATCATTTCAATAGAAATCAAGAATAAAACTCAAACTATATTATGGTTCACCAAACTCAAGGATATGCACCATTCTAGCAAATCGATATTTGTTCTAAAAAAAAATGGCCAGTTTTCAAGGTTTGCCTCAATCATAAAAAAATGACCCGATTGAAGGATATGG
>JZKD02S1712673.1:58027-75030 GCA_000966675.3 Picea glauca | reverse complement strand
TGGGCTTTTTTCCTCCCAATGTCTCTATCCCAAGAAGGAGGATAGTGGCGATGAAGAAACTTATAGCCATAAATAACTTAAAAAGGACAAAACTGATAAAAAAGAAGAAATTCTAAAAGAAAAAAAAAAGTTTTACTCCAAAGAAGACAATAGTTCATCTGACATGAGTCAAGATGATGAGACAAAACTTGTATTTATGGGAATAGAAAATCAAATTGATACTACTAAGGTTAATATTGGAAATGAAGGAAACTATGAAGTTTAAGGATAAGTAGACCTTGAAAAAGAACTTATTAGTGCTCTCGAAGAACTGAAAAAAATATAAAAAGAAAAAAAAATCATTAAAAGAACAACTATTAGAGTATGAAGAAAAGAAAAACTCAAGAGAAAAGGAAGTTTCAAAAACCATCAAGAAATTAGAACAAATCATTAATGATTTAAAAATTCAACTCCAAGAAGCTAAAAGAATTGAAGAGGTCATAATTAAATAACTCAATGAAAAAAACCAACGCTGTGAAAAGATAGAGGATGGAATTGTGTTTCTAAAAAGGGAACTTGAGAAAGGAATCAACCAATTGAGATTTGAAAATAGTTCAAAAATATTGGATGATATTCTTAATAGTCAAAGATCATCAAGAAATAAGACAAGATTGGGTATCAAAATAAATCTAGTAAAGAATCAAACTCTACATCACAGGAAACTGATAAAAATGAAAAAACATTATGCAACTTCTCTTAAGAGCTCTTTCAAAAAGGAAGAGAGAAAAATAAAGATTGATCCTAATCAACAAAAATATGATCTCCCTTCAAAAGAAAATGAATACAGAAGGAATACAATTACAAGAAGAACTCCGACAAAAATATATCAACATCTATTTATTGGTTGTTGCTTTTATTGCAATAATGTTGGGCATAAAGCAATAGATTGTAGAGATTATGGAAAGAAAAAACATACAAGTGTTGAAGAATATGGCTATAACAAAAACAATAATAATAATAATCAAAGAAATAGAAACTATAATTCATTTTCTCTATTACAAGATTACAATACTGAGTGCTACAAATACACCAATTTTGGTCATAAAGCTAGTGCTTGTAGACTGTCAAAATATTCCATGAAGACAAATATTTCCAACATTCAAGAAAGAAATTATAAGAAAATATGAAAGGAAAAACAAATGGAAGTAAAAGAAATAGAGTGTAAGGTATCCTTATATGCTAAAAGTAAAATAAGCTAATGATACGTTGACAGTGGATGTTCAAAGAATATGACAAAAGATCAAGAAAAAATCCTCAGTATAAAAAGGAAAGAAAAAGAACGGGTTACTTTTGGAGATAATGTCTCTACGAAGATACTTGGAAAGGGTACAGTTGGTCTGGAAAATATCAGAGATAAATAAAAAAATGTACTATTAATTGAAAATTTGAAGCCTAATCTCCTCACTGTGAGCAAAACATGTGATCAAGGACACATAGTAATATTTGACTCTCAAAAAAGTGAGATTAGAAAATAAGGCTCGAAAAAATAAGTGGTTGTTTCACCAAGGACACCAAGCGATGCATATATCTTAAACATAGAAGAAGAAAAAAAATGTTGCATGGGCCAAATAGAAAAAAGTTGGCTATGGAACAAAAGAATGGGACACATAAGCCTTGATAACTTGATAAAAGTCAGTAAAAAATAAGATATGGGAGATATGCCAAAGATTATAAAACCTTCAAAATCTGTTTGTAAGAACTATCAACATGGAAAGAGAACACGAGTAAGATTCAAGGAAAAAAAATACTCTACATCAAAACCATTAGAACTTGTTCAGACTGACCTCTATGGACCAAAAATAACTAAAAACATACAAGGTGAACATTTCTTAATTTTAGTCATTGATGACTATACAAGAATTACCTGGGTATCCTTTCTCGAAGAGAAATCAGAAGCATTCAAAAAATTTAAAGTCTTCAAAGAACATGTTGAAAATGATACTAAGATCAAAATCAAGTGCCCAAGATAAAAAAAATGGAGGTGAATTCACCTCAAATGAGTTCAAAAAGTTTGGTGAAATTCATGGAATTAAAAGACACTTTCAGCTCCAAGAACTCCTCAACAAAATGGAGTTGTTGAGGCGAAAAATAGAACTACTGAAGAAGCACCCAAAACTATGTTAAATGAGGCCAAACTCCCATATATATATTGGAGATAAGTAGCGTATACAATAGTGTTATAACCCTAATTTTCACCAAACATACTTACCTAACATCAGGCCATCCCATATGCCTTCTTTGACAAACTAGTACTGAACAACTCTGGTTAAAAAACCCTCTTTATAAAGGCCCATGCATCCTTCTCCATTACTGCAAGCATGTACATGCTAGCTGCTCCAATACAACCCGCGTGTACCTACAAAAGCATGGAAAAGGGAAAGTTGCTGACGGAACACACAAATTTGGGCAAGTTAACTAAACCTTTCGACCATTCATGGACGGTCATTCAACCAAATACCTATCTCCTTCTAGCCTATAAAAGAAGGGTTAAGGGTCCCATTTGAAAGGAGGAAAATCATAGTAAAGAGACTATACCCAATTGAGCATTCCCCTTGTCCCAACCTTTAGCCATCCTTGTGCAAAGAGAAGTATAGAGAAAATTAGTTGGAGGACAGTTGAAGAGGAGCCTGGGATAAGGTTCGTGGAGCAGTGGCCAACTTCATTATTGTAAGTTGCTTTAGTGAAGTTAATAATAAAGAAGTACTTTTCTTGTCCCACCATATGAGGTTTTCACTGTTTATTGCGTACACATTGATTAAAATATCTAACCCATTAATTCATAGATCAAATGCATGTGTATTTCTTTGTTTGTCTTTTGTGAATGAAGGTCATCCTTGGGAGGAGAGTTGCAGTCAAAGAATGACCAAGTGTGAAGAAGGATCAATATCAAACACCAGAAATAAGGTATGTTCACTTGATCTTCTTAACTGTGTATTTTCTTAAGAATAATGGGGATTAGGTCCGAGATGATGGTAAAAAGTAGGAATCTTTAGGTCTTTTCTGTATGCATGATAAAACCCTAAGTGCAAGTCTGTAGGAGGGATTCCCATACACAATAGAATTGGCGACCATACTGGGGACCTCTAGGGTTTTTGGGAACATTTTTTCTTGGTTATTTTTTAAAAAACTTGTTTCATTCCTTGTTTTTAAAGTTTCTGCAAAATTCTGAGCTAGCAGAGATTCTGGTCTTCCATACCAGTTATCTCTTTTTCTTTGCTTGACTACAATTTTTTTCTTCGATACCCACAGAGGTACACACGACCTGTATAAGGTCTGCATGCGTGTACCTTCTCCATACCTTCACATAGCCCGCGTGTACATGCTAGCTGAGGAAGTGTCAATAGCGTGTATGATTTCAAAAAATTTCTTTTAGAGAGGCAATCATCCTCTCCCCTGTCATAAGTAATTCTTCTCAGGGGTTTTCTGGAACTCATTCTAGTCCTTGTTGTTTGCAGTTTATAGCTTAGGTTTCACCTCAAATTGGTTTGTGCTATGAAATTTTCTTTGAATTGTTTTCTTTTTTATGTCTAAGAAAGTTTTTGAGTCTTCAAGAGTGTCTGGTCCTCAATAGCAATAGTCTCTGCTAGTGCTTGATTGATTTTATTTTCATTTTTTGAAGATTTACAGAGGTACACGTGGCCTACAGAAGGTCTGCACATGTGTACATATGCTCTGACATTACATAGTGCACGTGCAAACTCTAGTTGTTGAACTATCAACAACGTGCTTGTTGAGAAAATTGTTGGTTAAGGAGGGGTGGTCATCCTTTCCTTTGTCAAGAGTTATACCTCTCAATCTTTTTGGTCTTTGTCATAGAGGTCAGTAACATAGGTTTGATCACAGTAATAGATTTATTTGTCATGAAGAAGTTTTTCCTCAAAATTTTCCTTTTATAAGGTTTTTAGACAAGTGTGAGAGTCCCTTTTTAATCTTCTTGTGTGTTGTTTTTAGAGAGACTCTTTGCGATCTGCGCTTAGGCCAGAGGTTTTCTTGGTCTTTACTTGTTGATATTTTTCCTTTTTTGCTTTGTGACCATTCAAATAATTTTTTTTTTTATTTCTTTGTTTGCTTAAATAGTGTTGGTTTGCATTAGTAACTAGGAAAAGTCTTTTCTTTCATAAGTTCTTAACGGTTTACTTAGACGTCAATAGCTCGTAGTCAAGTGAAATCCTATTTTGAGTCTGTTGTTCAAAGATCTTAGAAATTTTTAGTTTGAAAAGTTGATTAAGATTTGAGTCAAGAAGAAGTTATTTTGTTTCCAACTTTCGTTTATTTTTCTTTTGTCTTTGAAGCATCACTAGTTTCACTTTCATAACCTTTGACTGAAGAAAATCCATAAAAATTAATGCTAAATCTAAAAATAATTAGACATTTTTTGTTTGTAGGGTAAACCAACTAGTTTAGGGTTAGGGCCTTGAATTAGGTTGGAGAGGAAACTCTTCAAGGCCATTAAATAAAAAATTGGAGTCTAGGATAGGGAGTGTTAAAAGTATAGTTTTGTGAAAGTTATCCAGGAGCCCCCTCTAACACGGGGGATAAACACGAGGTTCCATACAGAAAGGTAGCGGAGATAACCCCTCCAAAACCAGAGCAATCGTAGTGGAGAACACATATAGAGCGATTGTCTTGGGATTCCGTCGATTGCATTTTCCACGGAGCTTCGTGGGTCTCGAATCCATTCGAGGTCCTTAGTTGTCTTCCAGACCACTTTCTTTCGATACCCTTGACAGGTTTCGGGCTCGATACCCTGCTCATTGTGGTATACCCGAATGTTAATTGTACCCACCTGGTGACTGTTCGTGCACTAGCAACCTAGTTGTCTATCCTTTTTAGGGACATACATAGGTGACTGCAGAGGTATACCGTGGTACCTAGGACAGTCATCGGGCCATGCTTTGCAGAGTCTACCTAGAGGGTGCTTCCGTGTTCGAGTTGCACTTGCATCGGTAAGCTTCTCTAGTGTTGGTTGTTGTAACTGTTCTTCCAACTAGTTTAGTGTTTGCTTGTTTTATCTTGTAGGGACTTTTCTAGTGTGTGTTTTTTTTTGAACAAATAGAAATCCCTAGTGTTTCTTTTATCTTCTCACATAGTGGAGGACCATGAGCTATGCCGGTCACGAAGGCTTGTTTCCCTACCACCAGTTACACTGGAGCCACCCTCGCCACCGCTAAGGCGAAAGTTGGACCGACAAGGGTGTTTTGAAGCGACTGGGTCACCAGAAATCACACCTGACCAACCTCTGTTAAAGGACTTTTAGGCACGTTTAAAGCATACAGTAATGGAGGAAAATCCTGTCTCTTCTTCTGGGAATCCTGATATTCCCATCACGGTTGTCATCACAGGGGGTGTTCCACCTCCTACCCCACCATCTCCAGTCTGAGCCACCATGGTCTCGACTGCCTCTACCTCGAGAAGTGGCCCGATCTCGTCTTTGGCGATGGATACTGCTCCTTTCATAGAGAATGATACAGGCCCTCTGTTCTCATACGGGATGCCTAAAACAGGTACCAACCCTGTACTATATTACTCCACTTTACAAAATTTAGGTTTGGGGGCAAGGAGATCTAACGCTCCTTTGCAAGGATCCATGGGGGGCACTTCAGCTCCTTTTAACACTTTCCCTTATGGAGGAGGTCATATACCTCCTTCGTCCCCTTCACTCAGCAGTAACCACCAACAATCTGTCGGGCCAAACACACACCATAGTTCAATTGGAGTAGGGAGTCAAAGACCACCTTCTCATAATATGTCGATAGGGTCGACACCATTTTCTTTGTTTGATGTGTTTGGTAACAATGATTTCTCGTCAGCTTCTTTCCCGACCAGGGGAAACCCCGGTTATGGCCAACCTAATCCTATGCAGGGTACTATTCCTGCACAGGGGGCAAAACCAAGAACTTCTTCTTTATCAAGACCTTGGAATTCTTGGCAAGGATCAATTCCCTCGTCAGGAATGCCAATCTGGGGAAATTATTTTCACAACCAAGGGAACCTCGGACAAGGTGCTATGCCTATGCCCATGGGATCGACATGGGGAAACCCTTCCCAAAGTCCCCCGAATGTAATGCATGCCCAACCATCTATGTCCTATTTTAGGAATCAGCCGATGATGTCTCCTCACACGCAAAATTCGTACACTGGTCATGGCCATGGTTTTTACCAGAACCTTGGCCAGCAACCCAACTTTTCCTAGCAGCCTAGTGCCAACCAAACTCCAGGCCCCTTTTTCCATGGTTATCAGCAACACTAGCCTAAGCTACCTTTTTTGGCAACCTTACATTTTCCATACTTGACAAGATTGTTGAATGGCCCCATCTGTCACGATCCACGTTGGCATCTTATGCCGACGAAATTGCCTTTCGACATACCAAAGTTCAAGGCCAAGCCTAATGAAGATATAGGGGATCATGTGGCCACCTTCCATATTTGGTGCTCATCTAATTCATTGAAAGATGGCTCTATACAATTGTGATTGTTTCAATGTACTCTCATTGGGAGTGTTGTGAAATGGTACATCAAACTCGCCCGCTTGAGATATTCTTCCTTCGGTGAATTGGCAATGGAATTCCTAAACCATTTCCAATTACTTGTGAGATACAATGTTGACACATAATTGTTGGCCAATTTCGAACAGACAAAAGTGGACCATATTTCTGACCACATTCGAGAGTGGAGATGACGATAGACTTTGATTAAGGTACCAGTCCAACCAGCATTCCTGCTTGAGTGGTTCCTCAAGTCTTTGGTCCCATAGCTATCCAAAGACATCACAATGTCGGGAGTGTTTTCCAAAGAAGATGCCATCATGAGAGATCAACAGATTGAGCCAATTTATTCTTAGTCTGGTTTACTGTATGAGGTTTTGCCCCATACACCATGATCCATACATGATAAATCCAGACAAAGAGCTGGACCACATGCCGATGGTATTGTAGGTTCAGCACAAACCAAGCCCACTGAACAACTAACAAAACAAATGCAACAATTGTCTATACAACATACAGCGGCCAGCGAAACTACTGTTTCATTTGTTCCCCTACCCAAACGTCGGATATACACAGTGTGCAATCGACAAATCCAAAGGCCACTCAACAGCCTGATGGAAAGAAAAAACAACGAAAGAAGGGTAAGGGGGATAAGAAACCCACTAATAATGTTGGTGGGGGAAACACTGAAAAATGGAAGGCGAAGTATCTGTGTAACCTATGTGCGGAGGACCACCCAACCCACCATTGCCCTCTGCTTGAAGAGGCCCAAAATTTTGTGACACATAAACAACCTGCTCTGTTAACAAATCCTTTCCAACATGGACAAAACCTAACCCAAACCTCTACAAGCATGGAAGGGGGAAGTCAAGGACCCTCTTCATATTCAAACAATCCTGCTTCCACGAATGTGTATATGATGAAAGGTGATGATTTTATATTGACTAGAGAACATGACTATATTAAGGCAAGCACCTCTGAGAAAGGAAAATAAGTTGAAATCCCATCTCTTCCTCTCCAAATTGAGAAGACTTTGGGAAAAACAATGAAACGCATCCCAAAAGGTGCATTCAAGAAAGCTTCTCACAACCCAAATGCAAGGGCTTCCCAGAACTATTATGTGGTGGAAGATTTATCTCAAACCCCTTGTGCAATGTCCGCTTTGGAGGTCTTCCAGAGCTACCCTTCCCAGAGGAAAGCTTTGCTAGATGTTTTAGGATCTGCTGAGACCTGTAATCCGAGAACAATCATGCTAGATACAACCAAATTAAAACCTCGTCTCCCTTACCACGTAGCATTTTAGATAGTAGTGGCTTACCCCACGAAAACTTTTACTTGGAACATTTTTTGCATGGTGGTTGATGAGGGCACCTCGACACGCATCATGTTGTTGGTGTGTTGGAAGGCCATTGGCCAGCCCATTTTGTCTTTGTCACCTACTCTTCTTACTGCTTTCGACGGTCGTTCATTCCGTCCACATGCATCATCCCCTATTTTCCCATGCAGTTAGGAGGGAAGACCATCTGTGTCGAAGTGGAAGTAGTCGACACATCCCTTGACTACAATTTGTTGTTAGGTAGGAGTTGGACATATTCCATGCAAGCAATGGTTTCTATAGTTTTCTGGGTCTTCTTCTTTCCACACGAAGGTCAGATCATGACCATTGATCAATTATCCTTCTCCATACCTAACCCTTCATTGGGGGCATCCACGGTCGCGATGATTGACAATCCCCAACCGGCTGTCGTTAACGTATGGGTTGGTTTGTGCCCATCTTTGATGGGTACTTTCGATCACTCACCTCCTCAAGGCGATGTCAAGTTTGTATCAGACCACCATAAGGTTGATATTTTCGAAGTTTTGTTGTTTCGCACGACTTACTTCAATGATCTGTGGATTCTCCCTTCCCCATCGACCACGATGGAAGGGGCAGGGAACCATGGTATGTCCATGCCCTTGTACGTGGTAGAGGCAGTGTACTCTTTAGTCCAACAAGCTTTAGCTGACACCGATTCAACTCCTGCATAGGAGTTAGATCCGATCCCAGAGCCTATTTGGGCTCAAGGTTCCCTCGCTGGTATTGATTCTTTAGACTTAGTCTTGTCCTCAGATGAAGCAATCATTGAAGCAATGACTAATCTGGACAAACCCTTGGATGATATCCATCACAGATCATACTTTCTCCTAGAGTTAAGCAGAATCGAAGCAGGGGAATTCACCTTGACTATGACTGGAGATAGGTCTTGCCCTATCAATCCCTTGGCTAGATGTCATGTTTATGCCAAGGGTAACATGGAAATTATCGATGAAACTATACCGATTAATATCTCTAGAACCCCTGGTGTCATGGAGAATGTTTTCATCTTAGCTGATTGTTCCCCCGAAGAGATTCAAATCTACACATGCTTATTTAAAGAACTTCGCGACATTTTTTCTTGGTCTTATGAGGAAATTTCAGGCCTTGATCCAAAAATAGTTGAAAATGAAATCACAACTTATCTGGATGCCAAGCCAGTTCATTAGAAGCTTCATCCAGTTAATCCTAGGAAAGCAACAACCATTAAGGTTGAAGTTGAGAAACTGCTCAAAGCCAATTTTATCTATCCTATGTATTTGACCCAATGGGTGTCAAATCCTATGCCTGTCAATAAGAAATAGGGCATGATTCACGCATGTACGGACTTCCGTGATTTGAACAAGGTCTATCCAAGAGATAATTTTCCCACACCATTCATTGATCAGATAATTGATGAATGTGTAGGTTGTGAGGCCTTTTCTTTCATGGATGCTTTTTTGGATATAATTAGATACAAATCAAACCCGAAGACCAACATAAAACTTCATTCATTTGTCCATGGGGTACATTTGCCTATCGTAAGATGCCTTTTGGTCTCAAAAATGCTGGAGCTACCTTCTAGCAGGTCATGTTTTTTTCTTTCCATGATCTCAAGCATATAGTCGAAGCCTATTTAGATGATTTAGCATCTCGATATCAGAAGAGAACAGATCATCCCACACACCTCTGACTTATCTTTGAGTGATGTCGCTACTTTCGGATTCACTTTAATCCAAACAAATGCAACTTTTGCGTAACATCAGGATGTTTGTTAGGTTTGATAGTCTCAACAACAGGGATCATGGTCGATTCTCTCAAGGTTGAGGCAATAGTTCAATTGCCTCCCCCACTCAAAATACTTCAACTTCAGAGTCTACAAAGAAAGGAGAACTTTTTGAGGAGTTTCATCAACAACTATGACGAGATCAAAAAGGGATTTATGTGCTTACTGAAGAAAGACGTTCCTTTTTATTGGGATGATGCCACTCAATGCTCCTTCGAAGCGTTGAAACATGCCCTCACAACTGCCCCTCTACTTTGGCCACCCAATTATAACAAAGATTTCTTATTATATTTGGTTGCAACAGAGTCAACCATCGACATGGTCTTAGTTCAGGAAGATGATTTTCTCTCAGAATATGTGATATATTACCTGATTTGAGGCCTCGTCGGACTAGAACTCAATTATTCTCATATCAAAAAACTTGCACTGGCAGCAATCCATGCTATCCAACAGTGTCGTCATTATGTTCTATTTTGAAAGACCACCGCCATTGCCGTTGTGAATTCATTTCAATACATGTTGACATGACGGGTAATCAACGGAAATATTAGTAGATGGATAGCCGTCCTCCAGGAATTTGACTTAGATTTCGTTTCGATGAAATCCAAAAAGTCACTGGTCTTCGCAGAACTTATTTCATAACTTTTGGTCGAGTCGGGTGATGTTGTTCCTGAAGAATCGCCTATTCGAGAAGATATGTTTCTGATAGCATATTTTGACCTCTGGTATGGATATATTCTTGTCTATCTCTAGACTTTGAAGTGCCCTGCCTCTTCTTCTCATGATGAACGTCTTCGTATACGTCATCAGGACAAGAATTATCTCATCCTTGAGGACACTCTCTATCGTCGAGGTGTAGATTGCGTTCTTCGTCGATGCCTCACTCATGAAGAAGCCTAAATCATGCTTAACGATTGCCATAATGGATCATGTGGCAGTCATTTGTCTGGGTTGGCAAAAACCCAAAATATTTTACAAGCCCGTTACTTCTAGCCAACACTAATCAAAGATTGTATCGAATCGGTCAAGAAGTGCCACCCGTGTCAGATCTTCTCTCGGAAGATGAGGGCACATCTCGCTCCCGTGTTTCCTGTCATCACAGTTGGTCCCTTCACCAAGTGGGGGATTGATTACACTACATGAAACCCTCCTTCAACAAGGGGGCATCGTTATATCATTGTATCCGTAGAATACTTTACAAAGTGGGTCGAAGCTATGCCAACATCTAAAGATGATGGAGAGACTGCAACTCTCTTTTTGTTCAACCAGATAATCACAAGGTTCGGTGTCCTAAGAGAGATTGTCACTGACCATGGCAGTCACTTTTAGAACCAAATGATGATCGAATTAACATCAAATCTTGGTTTTTGGAAAGAACATTCGTCACCCTACTATCCCCAAGCAAATGGTCAGGTGGAAGCTACAAATAAATCTCTTAAGACCATCCTACAATGAACGATCAAATTTGGCAAAGTCAAGTTGGAATTTGATGTTATACTTGGCATTATGGGCTTATCGAACATATGTTAAGACTGCAACCAGTTTCTCACCTTTTTCAACTCGTTTACGGATTGTAAGCAATTTTTCCTATAGAATGTCAGATCCCATCTCTAAAGTTGGTAGTACAGTTACTACTAGACACTTCTCCACTAGAATAGCGGTTATTATAACTGGAGTGGCTCAATGAAAAGCGTCATGATGTGGCCCTGGCCAATGAGGCTCACAAACAAAAATTCAAGTGTCAGTATGATCGGTTTGTTCGTCCTCAGATTTTCTATGAAGGTGACCTTGTTCTGGTCTATGAACAAGATAAGGACTCCCTTGGGGAAGGCAAATTCAAACCCATGTGGTTTGGACCTTTCATCATAAAAGAGATTCTAAAAATGGGCGCTTATCATATGGTAGAATTTGAGGGAAATGCTTTGGAGGAGCCTAGAAATGGGCTCTAACTCAAGAAGTATTACTCATAGGTAAGTCACCTTGGGTAACTTTTTGTAACATACGTATAGTCTTTGTACTATTACTTTTTGGTTTCTTTTGGTTTTATGGATGTGTCATTTTTGATGTTATCTTTTGTCACTATGGCAGATGTCAAGTGAATCAAAGGTTTTCGTTGGGTACGCAGATGGCGCTAGCCGGCACAGTTAGAGGCTTGCCTCCGTAGCTTGGGTAATTTTTACACCTCAGGGCTAGTTATTATCTTTAGGAGGTATATGTTTAGGTGACACCACAAACAATTTCATCGAATACAGTGAAGTTATTGAGTTGCTTCATGATGCCCTGTCATTTGGTATCTCTGATCTCCGGGTCTATTTAGATGCTCAGTTGGTCGTGTCTCAGTTAAATAGAGTCTACTGTGTTCATGATCCGACTTTACACCAACGATTCCTTAGAGTATGTCTCTTAGAATGAAGCTTTGATTATATTACATATTTTCATGTTCCTAGGAGATTAAACCAAGTTACAGATACTCTAGCTAATCAAATCTTAGACTGGCATCTCACACACATATAAAAAGACATACACATGAACATGTAAATACATTTTTAAAGGAAAATATGATCCATAAGACATAAAAAGACATAAAAATCCATATATTAATCATCAGAGTACATAGGTGGTTGCAAGTGCCTCAAAAATATGACCAGTAATGAGTCATGGGGCTTATGCCCTCAAAAAATATATACAAGTAGTGCTCTCGATACGTGAAAAGTCTAGACTAACTAAGGTCAGGGCATGTGAGCCCTATTGTAATGATCAACAATGTTTTTCAAACGCGGAAACAGTCGGACCTATGTCTGTGGTGCCCCCACTACATGAGGCTGCATAGATAGTGGCATATCTTCAATCTCTGCCATGGGGACTATGCGAGTGAGTGAGGTAAAATTTCACTCAACTTATCTCAGAACCCTCTTAGCCTCACCAGCTGGAAGCTCTCCTGCTGCTGTTGGTCCCCCTATGCCGGCTGGTGCGGCCCCTAGCCGAGGACGACGCATGTTCCTCGCATAATCTGCAGGTCACACTAGTCCCACATCTTCACATAATAGACACATATCTGTCAAATACTCTGGTACAAAACAATGATATATATAAAAAAAAACATAAAAATTACATATGTTTTAAAAAAAAAAAAAAAAAAAAAACAATGCAAACTTACCCATCTCTCCTCGCTCCTCGCTAGGAGGTACCGGTATCTCAGGGTCTCTTGAGAAATCAATCCCAGCATAAGGGTAATCCTCTATGACTGGGATCTGTCGCGACAACCAAGAAAAAAAGTTATGATCAAAGGAATCATTGGTCCTTCCTCCCCCATGTAGTGGTAGTAACACTGCCCATCTGCATATTGCAGGAAGAGAAGCCTGATGTCCCCGTACCACCTCTCGAGGACTGAAACTGGGCACTCTTTCAAAGAATAAAAAGAAAAGAATGGTTCCCAAGCCAAAGTTCCTCTCAGTCTATGAACGAAAGTCTGTCAGTTGTCTCTTCATACAGTCCAACAATGTGGTTCTCTAATAAAAAATATGTGCATTCAAGCACTGAATTGCACAGTTCATCTATGCACAGGAAGCCTGATGCAAAGTAGCAGACCCTATAATACGCCCAATAAGAAACACTATAGATTGTAGTGCTAAGTCAGATATCTTAATTATTGGCACTTGCGAGCTCGTCCTGTCTGTACCTGCCTCATAGTAGAGTCCAATCAACTCTGATATGTTATGCGGCCCCGAGGGAAACGTACAAAATTTGACTGGTTCCCCTCGTCGAGAGAGGCTAGTCAAAAAGTATATGTCCTCGATTGTTGGCACTAGAAATTGCCCCTCCAGCATAAAGGCCTCTATGTCGGGATGCTAATAATCAAACAAGTCATTCAGTAGCCTAGGTCATGCTCGCATAAAAGGACATAGGAAGAATTTTAGCAGGCCACATTGCATTAAGGAAGCAACAACATTGGGGTCTTCCCTAACCAATGCACTAATACCCTCATGCTCTTTTTCCCTCCAATGAACATACATCCTGTAAAAAACCAAGTTTAGGAGGGTTAACCATTGCTTTTAAAATTTTTTTCCATTAAATAAAAGGTCCACGTGGGTTGTAATGATGGCAGTTGTGTGTACACACGTGCAGTTTTTACTCTGCCTGAGTGTACATGCATCCCATCATTCGACAGCCTGCGTGGACCTAGGGCCGACCTTTTGAGGGTCGAAGCCCCCCCAAAACATTAAATTAAATGAATAAATAAATATTTAATTTGCAAGAGGAGAGAGTTTATACTTGGTCCAAACAGATGGTCATTTCATCCACCGAAGGTCTCGGAATTAATTCTTTTCACAAAGGGGCAGTTTTGGCTTTTAGTCAATTTCTGAATTAACAATGGTGATAATGAACTACCAGCTTCTATTTATAGAGGTTTTTGGGCCTTTTTTGTCAATTTTAAGCCCCTTTTGTCATTTTTTCTAATCTGAAACTCATTTAAGATGGTTCAGAATTTTTCTCGGGATGATCATGGGAAATATTACTTTGGGTATTTGGAATTTTTTTTGAGAGTTGGGGTGTTTTGAAGGTCCTTTGGTAAAATGTCATTTTCTCTGACTCGTTGCATTTAAGTCAGGATTCCACCTCCACTTTCTGCATCTCGATGATTTTTCCGCTTTTCCATAGGATCGATCCCATCAAGTTGCGACACAGAACTCTCATCATTGCTTTAGAACTGTCATAATTTGGTGGTAGAGCCTACCATAACATGGATGCCCTAGGTAGATCCTCGTTGCATGACGGTCTCCATGTTGTCACTAATGACTATAGGCTCAGGAGTCCTCTATAGCTTTTCCCCTGATTACGAGTTTGAGCGTCATTTGCATGATTCCTTATCACTCTTGAACTCATCCTTGGGACTCCCAAAATATAACAAGTCTTATTTTAAGCCCTTTCCAGACCCTCTAAACATGAAAATATTTTCGAGCGATCTTGTGGCCTTTCATGCTTGTTAAATTGAAATTTGAAGTCACGTCTGTCTGGCAGTAGTTTACCCCTTTTTCGATCCAGACGGTCAACTATACGAACAAAGGTATACTCTAGAGGCTTCGGATCTCTAGAAGAGTATTCTTAGGTATAATTTTAACCCTTTTTCGGGCCTGAGGGACTAAATTTACGAAAAATGAACCCCCACAGAGTCCATAGTTAAGCTCTTTTCAGACTCCCTAAAATGGAAAAGATCGTCGAGTAACCTTATTCTTTCACACTCGTTAAAATGGTCTAGAAGAACATTCCTGACGGAGTCCATAGTTAAAATTTTTTCAGACTCCTTAAAAATGAAAAAATCGTTGAGTGATCTTATCTTTATCACACTCGTTAAAATGGTTTTGAATAGATGTTTTGTCAGTGCTAGTTTACCCCTTTTTCGAACCGACTAGACTACCTTCGAAGAAGGTACCCCATTGGAGTCTCCTTTTACGTTTTTCAGACTCTCTAAATATGAAAAACCATTGATCTTAAGTTATCTAGGCTCGTTAAACTTACATCAAAGGACGTTACCATTGTGTGTTTTGTTAACCGCGTTTGCATACCTACGTCTTTGGTCTAATTCTGACTCCATGTTGCTCTCAACCGAACCATCTGAAGCATGCCTTATACACAAGCCCTGTAGCACTTTGCCTCTGTGTATTGACACCTTTGGCCCCAGGAGGTATTTTTCCCAAGTTTCCTTACTTTGAACATCAGTCTTGTCCTTGCGCCTCGAACTCGTATGTTTGTGACACTCATCCCTCCTTTGTAATGTAACATTCTTTTATTCTTTTTCCAAAATTATTGAAAAAGACAAAAAAAATCAAATATACCCCAAAAAGAGGAAGGGAAAAGTATTTTCTTTGTATTGACAACACAATGAGTTACCCTTGGATAAAGCACATCCTTTCGTTTGTTCATCAATCCCTTGGATTTAATATGACCTTAAGAGGTTGTTCCCACTACATTGAGTTGTGTCCTCCTCCGTTTGGTTATTCTTCCAAACATATGGAGAGTTTGTGTTGTTTCCTGCCTCGTGAACTTATGTTAATGCTATGCTTCCTGAATCTCATCATTTGTCGTGCTATTGTCCAAGGGAATTTTTCACAAGACTAACTTAGCCCCTCTGCAGTTTGTCTCTTGTCCTCATGCCCGGCCACCCCAAAGGTCCAATCAAGTCTTTGTTCGAAATCAATGAAGCCTTCAGTCTGATCATCAAGATCCTCTAGTCTATGCCCGACGAGCCGTCGAAGACCTCTAGGTAGTGAAGTCGTACAATCATATTACACTCCTTGAGTTTTGAATATTTTTAAGTTGTTGCTCGAGCTCTGAAGACCTCATCTCCAACCATCATGCCTTATCAACTTATATAAAATGGATACTATACATGTATATCTTTTTTATTTTGAGATGTAGATCCGTTGTGTATTGCTCGTGGCTACACTTTATATAGTTATATGACATGGATATACAATGTATTTGATTGGTAGCCATGATTTTATTTCATTCCAAGCATGGGTATGCCCGCCTCGGTGAGACAATTGTTATTTTGCAGATGGCACCTCCTGAATTCTGGTCCCTAGGATCACCGGTTTGGTACGTTGATAAAGATTGGTAATGTATTTCAGCCATTAGATGCTCTTAGGACATCACACATTAGGGGGGCATCTGTTATAACCCTAATTTGCACCAAACATACTTAACTGACATAAGGTCATCACATATTCCTTCTTTTCCAAGCTAGTACTAAACAACTCTGGTTAAAAAACCCTCTTTATAAAGGCCCACGCACCCTGATCCATTATTTCAAGCGTGTACACACTAGCTTCTCTAATATAGCCTGTGTGTACCTACAAAAGCACGAAAATAGGAAAGTTGTTGATGGAACACATAGCTTTGGTCAAGTTAACTAAACCTTTCGGCCATGCATGGCCAGTCATTCGACCAAATATCTAGCTCCTTCTAGCCTATAAAAGAAGGGGTAAGGGTCCCATTTGAAAGGAGGAAAATCATAGTAAAGAGACTATACCCAATTGAGCATTCCCCTTGTCCCAACCTTTAGCCATCCTTCTGCAAAGAGAAGTATAGAGCAAAGAAGTTGGAGGAAAGTTGAAGAGGAGCCTAGGACAAGGTTCGTGGAACAGTGGCCAAATTCATTATTGTAAGTTTCTTTAGTGAAGTTATTAATAAAGAAGAACTTTTCCCGTCCCACCATATGATGTTTTCATTGTTTATTGTGTACACGTTGATTAAAATCTCTAACCCATTAATCCATAGATCAAATGCATGTGGAGTTATTTCTTTGTATTTTTTGAATGCAGGTCATCCTTGGGAGGAGAGTTGCAGTCAAAGAGCGACC
>JZKD02S1712673.1:0-12669 GCA_000966675.3 Picea glauca | reverse complement strand
TCCCTTTTTTGGTGGCATGTTGGCCAAGTATCACTTTTGAACCTTGATTTTGAGGTGGTTCTTCTAGACAATATTTATTCTATTGTATCTCCCAAGTTTCTGCCCTTCTGGGTATGAAAATTTCTTTTATTTAGTTCTCTGATATTTCTTCTTTGCAATGCCATAGGTCTGATCAAAATTGGATGTGCCAAGTGGAATTTACGGTAACTTCCCCACAACTTGCCAATTTTTGTCCTTTCCAGGAGATCTCACTTGTATAGCATGCCCCACACAAAAAAATTCAAATAAAATTCCGACACTTGCATTAGAAATACTACATACTTTCCAAGATCCAATGAAACTAGTCCCACTCAATTTGGATACTCTAGGAAGAAGTTATGATTGTTTTACCTGGAACACCTTCTTGAGACTAGTCAATAGGACTAGTTAGATACTCTATCTTACATAGGGTCTATCTACAAATTTAAGAGGACCCAGAAGTTGAAATTTTTACCACAGATACTTTGCTAATTTATGTAAATATCCTTTGGAGTTCAAGGTATGAAACGTTACAGAGAGGTTTTTATAGAAAAAATTCCGCAATGACTCAGCTCAGGATGATTCCAGAACCCTATCTTGTACAAATTGTATCTTTGAAATTGTAAGGCCTCAGGATCTGAATTTTGAACCCAACGTACCTTAATCTATATTCTAAATATACTCCAAGCCATTCCTTCTGAAACATTATATAAAACAAGTTATAGCGAAAATTCCAACGTGTCTCAGATGTAGCAGCGAAACCCCAAGACCTTGAGCTCTGATACCATATGTTAAGAACCAAATATCAATATAGCATAGAAAAACCTCAGAAAAATTACTCAATGCCTTGAAAAATAGATAATTTAAGATAATAAGTCTCTTCGAGGGGGCAACCTCCTTTTATCCCACTTAAATGTAAAAGTACAAGATGATTCAAAATGAAAATGTCTCCTTGGTATATATAGGAGAATAGGAGGTATAATTACAACTAATGGCCTAAATCCAACATAAATAAAATAACATTACTAATATAATATGCCCCAATTAAGGGGTAATGATCCAATATTAGGGCTTAAAAAAGGGGTACAATGGTACACAATGGTAGATAGTGGAGTTGAGGGGAGATTCATACTCTCACTCGATGGAGCATGGTTGGTCTAGCAGAGGATGATCCACTCTTTTGCGACAACACATGGACTCTGGAGGCCATACTCTTAGCGATAGTAGTGTTTGTGATTATGGAGGGAGTATAGTGGACCAAATTTGTGATGTGATGCATTTGGAGGAATGCAATGGTATGGGAGTAGCATGGAGCCCAATTGACTATTTATATAGTCCCTTATCATATAGAGATAAGTTCCATGGAGCGATACACTCCTCGTCGATTGATATTTGACAGAAACATCACCAGGGCTTGGTCAGTGAGAAGGATGGTCACGAGACTATTCTTAGGTATCCTTATGAGTTTTTGGGCATGCCCTTGGGATTGACCAACGCACCTACCATTTACCATATTTTCCTACAGCTACATAGGTTTATGTTTCTTTTCTTTGATTCTCTCAATATATACAATAAGACATGGGAGGATTATGTGAGATAGTTGGATGAGACATGGGGCATTATAGACAAGACAAGGAATTATTATTTAGGGCATGTGGTCAGTGAAAATGATGACAAAGATATATTAAGGGTTGAAATGATCTACTACATAGGTGACACAGATTTATTCCTTGAGGCCACATTTGCGGAGATGATCATGAGGGTGATGCATGATACATCTTCGGTAGGACTTTCTGGGGACTTCTATGAGCATGAGATATCATATATGGTAGAGCTACTTCACAGGAAGGTGTCTAGACTCCAAGTAGGGGTGGAAGGTTTCCTTGTGTGGTTTGGAAAGAGCATGAAAAATTATCATGCATGGAGTTTATTCCTAGTATCTGGTGTCCATCATTTGATTGCATACAAATATTATAGATGAGGCTCGTCTAGGTTCTGATAGTTATCAATGTAGTACAACAACAGTCATCATGCCTTGGGAGTTGTAGACTTCCAATTTGGTGGTGGGATTTGGGCATTCATCTAAGTGATAGATTGATTCAGATGACGATGATGATGATTGATAGAGTTGTGAGAGTGATTGGTATGCTTGATTTTTTGGATGACAATAGAGGGGAAGTTGAGAATTACTCTATATGTCAAGATAGACCTTGTTTTTTGATACCCAGGATTGAGGTTGATAGTGTTCATTGATACACCTTTGTAGTGGATGATTCAATATAGTGGTTTTAGTCCCTTCAATTATTTCATCTTGGGGTTCCAAGAGAGGAGGATGCAGTCTGGGCACTTTGTTCTGATAGTGATGATAAGAGTGATGTAACGTAAGCATGGTGGTTCCTTTCTAGGATTAGTTTGGGACCTTGGGATTACATTTTTTTACTGTTTAGCTACTGTTAGAGATGAGAGAGTTAGTTTTGATTTTCATGAGTTTACTCCTGGAATTTCATGGGTTGACAATTTGGTGACTGATATAGAGGAGAGAAGGTTCTACTTTCAATAGTTTACTATTGGAGTGCATGGGATTGGTTTTTTGGAGGAGAAATTGTCTGAAGATATGACCAAGTTTTTACATTATCTGATTGCTCTACTTACCGATAATATCTAGGAGCTCGTTCATGCTAGTACCTTGTAGGACAATAATTGAGCAGATGTTGCTTCACTTCTTCTAGATTGGCTTGGGACCCAAGGATCACTCTTTCAGTTTCATCTTGGTGTAAATTGTTAATCCTATGGTTTAGGTGGAATTTCTTAAGGAAAACCAATCTCTGGGAAGGGAGGATTGTAATGTCCCCATTTTTGGATTCCCTTATTATGCAGTTAGAGTTACTTCAGGAGGTTTGAGTTAGCTGGGTCATAGAGGTGAGACTATGTCATCGGTGAGCTGAGGATTTTCAGAGGAGTTTTATGGGGCCCAACTTAGTTTATTTACCATTATTCATCATCAAGGTCATTTCCACACAACTTGTTGTTGGTTCCATGGCATTCCAATGATTTTCATAATTTTGGGTTATTATTGAAGATATTTTATTTAATTACACTTAAGTTACCATTTGGAGCTTGTTTCTTGGAGAACTACCTTAGTGCAACAACTCATTGGAACCGAGGTGAAAATATCTAT
This sequence comes from Picea glauca, assembly GCA_000966675.3. Taxonomy (NCBI): domain Eukaryota; kingdom Viridiplantae; phylum Streptophyta; class Pinopsida; order Pinales; family Pinaceae; genus Picea; species Picea glauca. Next base: position 9,473 of record JZKD02S1712673.1, on the reverse strand, counting down.
AGGATAGGATGATGAAAATTGACTTTCAGTTGTTGGAGAAGTCATAAAGGTGGATTAATCACTTTTTGGAGTAAAAAGGTTCATTAAATTAATCAAGTGATTTAATGAGAAAATATTAAAGATGAATTAAAAGTCACTTGAGGGGAAAAATGTGAAAAGGGGTATAAAATAGAGACAGGGGCTCATATTCTCTCATTATGTTGATCATCGTTTCAGTTGTTTCTTTGATCTCTAGCAGCTTGGACATTTTGATGGTTTTGAGAGAACAAACCCTAGAGATCGAAAAGGAGGTGAAATATTTATCTATTGCTAATCCAAGCTTGGTCAAGGTAGTGAAATATTCCACCCTCACCATTCTATTCCTTTCTAGATCCATTTGTTACATCATTTGTGAAGAGGGACACAACGTTTGAAGGATTTCTTTAGAGAGGGGTGCATTGTCCAATTGAGGGTTCAGTTTGGATTCTAGGAAGGAGATATTGAGGAGATATGAGTGGGATTTTCATTGGCTCACTTAGGGAGACTTTCCTTGGAATTTTGGGGGGTTTATAACACCCATAACTATTTATTACCAGATCTAGGAGAAATTCATGAAGGAGAGTGCACTGGGGGCTTGATTTTTAGTCATTGGTAGTTAGATTTGTCATCTACAATGAGGGGATATTCTCACATGAGTTATCCATAATCGTATCTATCAGTTTACAATCATTTATAGGAGATTGAAGGCCAGATATAGAGAGGCCAAAGTTTTGAAGGAATTTCCATCATATCTTGTCATTGGGGCCATCCTTTGTCGAAAAAATTACATATTTTTTTAGTAGTTATTAGAGGGTTTCTATTGGGAGATTATTTGATTTCCTTTGTCTACATTTTGTAAGTATTTTCCAACCATATATCAGCTATATCAAATAAATTTCATATTTGGAAATTATTGTCTGTTGGACAACCAAATGTATATTAAATAAAGAAAGTATTCAAGGTACTATCTTATGGTTTTGAATAACTATTGGCTTATGATTTATTTGGTTATCATTGCATGTGTTTTCCTTATGTATTACATGAAGAAATATGGGCCAAAATACATTAAAAAATATAATTAAATGAATGCTACAACCATTGCACACAAAGTGTTTGACAAAATGTTTCAATCAACCAACACACATAAACCCCAACAACCATCAATTATATATAGAAACCCACAATTAGGGAGTTATAAGGAGGTATAAATTATTTCAAATGTCATGCTAACACATCAAAAAACCTCATCAAAGTCATGACAGAAAGAAGGAGGCATTTTATAGGGAAATTGAACATACCATCAAAGTGTTTGATGAAAGTTATCAACCAATTAGATATGATTTTATATCAGATTTGGTTGGGGATGTGACAGTTAATAATTTTAATAGTTAAAGAATTGATTAAAATTGTGAAAAAGAAGCAATACTAATTCACCATTATTGAACAACATTTCAACACATATTAAACAATATTTATTTATTTTTATGAATATATATGCACACACACACACACACACGAGATTGATTGATGAAATGAACACAATGGATGTGTATATAAATACATGTAGGGGGTGATAAATCTTGTTCCATTGGGAAAAGAATATGTATAATGATTATAATATAAATATACAATATTCAACTATCGAATAATAAATGTTTGTATATTATTAGCTTAGTAGTAATATACCCTAAGTATATTACACATGTCATTACACCAGTAGCTCTAGTTGTCATAATTTCTTAGTCTATTTGTTCTCTCCATTTTTTCATGATGCACAAGGTGGAAATAAGGAAGACAATATGACACTTGGATAGCTTCGTCTATGCCATTTGTAGTCAAAGTTAGTTATGCAGAAGAAAGAGGACACCCCCTATTATGTGGTGTAGTTTGGCTAGTAATTATGTTATGTAATGGATTATATTTATGAATCCAACTAGGTTAGCTAGATTTAGGTTTTAACATAAAGTAAAGGTTAATCACTAAGAATAATGTATAAGTAGGATTTTAAGGCTATAAATAGTGCTTAGTTTATTGTTTTTTCATTGGCTGGGTATTGGTAGAACTATTCTACTATTGCATAATAGGTTTTGTATTTTTGTAATTTTATTGTTTTGATTAGCTCAAGTTACCGTTGCAAGTGAAAATATGTAATGTATATATGTGCTATAATGGATTGATGGAATCCCTACCCTTATTTTGAAATTATTTCTTACATATTTTACATGGACAATTGATACATTAATAACTCTATTTACTTTATGTTAGATTAGATTTCTTGCATGATATAAATCATAATATGGTATGTGTGTTGAGTGTGGATCACTAGTATATATTTTATAATGAATGAATATTAAATGAAAAAAATATTAGATCAAATCTTACCTCCCTATATTTAAATTTGATGTATAGTTTGGGTGAGATATTCCCCTCACGAGGATTGAAAATTCCATCACTAGACTACACTAGAACTTTGTTGGACACCTAAGTGGACCCTGGTCTCCATATAGAGCCAAATAATGGTTCCATTGCTTGGAATCCTATCATGATGGAGGAACCCTTGTAGGATGAGATGAAGATTCTAAAGATCATAGATTAAATGTCAGTTTAAAATTAGGTTTGAGGGTTTCATCACATAGGAAGTAGAGTAGCACAGATCAAAGTTTGAGTACTGCAAACAAATAGTTTTATATGGTGATGCTAGTAGGGATGAATAAGCCTTTACAAACGGTTGTAATGACTTGAAGAAACAATGCAACACACCTAGAGGGAGAGGAATGTGGTAGAATGGAACATCCAAAATTTATTCATGGTTTAAGGAGTGGACAATCAAATAAGACATGGAGATGATTTCTAGGCGAAGACTATGGTGGAAGCGTTTGTTGTGGAATTTTTGGTATATGCATATCAATCAATTTCAAAGGAAAATAAATATTTCAGGAGGGGAGCATGTAGAAGCTTGGTAAAATAATTCCCAACTTGGATCAAGATGTTGTTGGTCAATGAAATTATGCTATCATTTGAACCTATTGGAATGGCCAAGTAAAAAACCCACTCTTGGGGGGTGGTTGGAGGGGTGATACTAATGCCAAGGGATTAAAACAATTGGTACCATGATTGGATAAAAAAAGAATGAAAATGATGAATGTTTTTTGAGGAAATTAGAAATTACAAACTGGTGGTGGATTAACTATATGCATGTACTCAAGAAAATAAGTGAACAACTACATAAGAATATTGTTTATAAAGTAGCAAAGGAAGCTTACTGGAGAAATAGAAAATAAGGAAGCAAGGAGAGTTGGCTAGCCAATGGTTGAATGGAAGAGGTTTTATGATAGAAGGAATTTTATCATGAGGACACAATGGTGAAGGAACATTGATGGGATACAAGGGATAGAGATGGAGAGGGTTACATATGGATGTTGAAGTCCATACTGATGAGGAAAATATACCTCTAGGAAAAGTTGTGTTCCAACACAATTTTGAAGAAATAGAAAATATAGGAATGAAAGGTGATTCAAAACTAAAGGTTGTGCACGTAGGAATGTTTTAGTGGTTCTAAGGTGAATAGAACCACTATGAAAATGTGGCACTTCCTCTCAACAATAGAGCTATACTAGCCCCAACCACATCCCAAGTGCCATTGAAAAATAAAGTACATCTAGTAATTTTTTTTTATTCTAGTTTATTTCTCATAGTCATCAACCATGGTTAGGAGGAAATAATGGCCAACATAGTGGTAGCAGTGGAAACCAACAATTATTCAATCAGAGGGTTGAGTGCATCTCATAACTAGAATCAAAATTTAGTAGCACAAATAGGACATAGAGGATTAATTTTGGTTGGGATACCTTCTAGTAATATGGTGGGAACATAAGGAGGATATACATTAAGGTTACCTAAACTGTTGGGTAAAGGTGAATAGGATTAATAGAAACATTGGTTTCTCTACAAAACTATATGGAATGCTAATGTTACTATCTTTTCATCAAAGATGGTAGAGTTTCAAACAACTCTAAGGGGTAGATATTTATAGTGGTATATGAAGTTCATGAAAGGTCTATAAGGTGGAACAAATTTGACCTTAAATGAGGTTAAGCAATAATTTGTTTCTAAATTCTAACAACCTAAGTTCATGTAATACATTATTGTTGAATTGAAGGATATTAAGTATATGGTCATGGAGACTGCACCATAATATGATTAAAGGTTTCCATATTTTGAATACGATGACTTATTAGATCCATGATATGCACCATAAAGAGTGGTTCATCGTAGCACTACTACCTTTGAATATAATTACTCTAATGCAACAAATAATTACAACCCCAATAGAAACATTGGAATAATCCATGAGAATAGATTATATGGAAATGTATCCTAGGAATACCTATATCACAACATTAGGTGCATCTCTAGTGTTGTATTAATTTCACACATAGATAAAACCCTTATGGAATAGATTTATGAACTCCCTAAAGACAAGATAAGAATATAACAAGTGTGGTGTACCAATTTTAAAGTGGAGGGAATCATGCAAATGAATTCCCTCTACTCAATAGAGGAGTTTCATAGGTCCTTCTAGTTAGAAAAAGGATATTCATCAAGGTGTTTTCAAAATGTCTAAATGGTAGAATATTATGAGATTTACAAAGGGTATGGGCACCCTCTATAACATTATCCTATTTTATATAAGTACCCCTTTGTAACTATAAATGTTCACTATGAGTTTTGATATGAATCTTAGGAGGGATTATAGTCTAAGTTCGAATGTATAAGTCATAAAGTCATATTTTTATGTAAAAGGGAACTTGATAGATATGAAATTTACAGATTCAAGCCTAATCAAATTTGACTTTGTCAAGTAGAAACCTTATAAGAAGGAAATAGGAAGAGAGTGACGGTTGGGATGGAGAAGACCCAAAATTGGATTCAATGCATATAATGGTTCTTCTTAGTGTAACCCTTCTTCTCCAACTCTCTCTTTTTATCATATTTTTGTGGTGTATTCATTTCATGTATTTTAATCAATGTTCTTGTGATTAATTTTTGGGAAGATTTGTATGTTTTTTTTCCTCTTATCTTGGCATTCAATCCTTCTGGATATTATCCCTCAAGATCCAGATAATTGGTATCAATGCGAGTAAACACTCCATGGGAACTAGGGTTTGAAGCATATTTTGGGTTCAAATATTTGAATCAATATCCAACCTCCTTTTGGAACTACCAGAGTCCATTTGTCATGCCATACAATATAAGTATCATAGTTGGTTCACAAACATTACAGGTTTTTTCTTTGCTTGGAAATTCATTCACCATTGTAGGAGAATACTTACATGGATTCATTAAATCCATTGGTATAAAAAAAATTCAGGAATTTTGCAAGTTTTCCATGCTTTCCATGGAGGTTTCATGACCTCTAAAACAACCCATGCTTCTCTACAAAACCTTAGTATCCTTTGTGGCCCTCTGCACTTGGTGTTCTCACATTCAAAATTATTTCATATTCATACAACCATGTCATGGATTAAAAAATATACATGTATCATATGAAAGATTTGCTGACCTCATTTGATCCCTTTCTTAGCTTACCCAAAGCTGTATGGATTCTATAGAAGCATGATAATCGATGAAAGGAAGGGAAGTCATCTTCTAAAAATTTTATACAGGTGCCGCAACCTTTACTAAGAATTTATAAGGGCGTAATATAACCCATTTTAAAGGATTATATATTGTCTCAAATGGGTTTTTATGGAATTTCATTTCATTTACTAGTTTATGAGATATCATTGATTGAAGTACCAAAGGTATTTAAAACAATACAACCATGCATACCTTGAGTTTCAAGAATAATTTTCTCACACCATGGGCTACAAAAAAGAAAGTATATTATATTAAAGGAAATATCTCTTTGATACCTAAAATGGGTCTTTATAATAATTTGATTTCATCATCTGTAACAGAAGCTATAAACAAAATTCCATCTAGAGGTCCACTAACAAAAAATAAGGTTTTTTTCATTTCAAATTTTATTTCTTCTTTTGGGTTTATTAAATCCTATTGTAATTTTTTTTACCCATGTAAAATACACCATAAGTTTTAATCGATATCAAAAACAAACTTGTCGTTGCCAACTCAGTTATGAGTCATCCATAAACCCATGGTTATGAGTTAACCACACAAAAACATTCTCTTCATTGGCACTCAACTCATTGTAATCATTATAGTACGATGAACCTAATGGGGTGTCTCTTTTTTTTTTATCATGGGTGAAATGGAAGGGACCATCATTTTCTAAGTAGGGAGGATTGATTCGAATCTTAGGGGGGATTTTAGTCTAAGTTCAAATGTATAATTCATAAGGTCATATTTTTCTGTAATATGGAATTTGATAGATATGTAATTTATGGAGTCAAGCCTAATCAAAGTTGAATTTGTCAAAAATACACTTTATAAGAAGTATTAGTAATAGAGTGAAGGTTGGGAAGGAGAGGTCCCAAAATTGGCCTCATTGCATGTAATGGTTCTTCTCAATGGAATCCTTTTTCTCCAACTCTCTCTCTTTCTCATATTTTTGTGGTGTATTCAGTTCATGTATTTTCAACAATGTTCTTGTGATTAATTTCATGGAAGATTTGTATTTTTTGTCTCCTCTTGTCTTTGCAATCAAGCCTTTTGGATATTATCCCTCAAGATCAAGATCAATTTATATGGAACCAATGCCCATATTATAAAAAATTGTAGGGCTTATCACTAAAGATATAGATCAAGTTTTGTGGAACCAATGCCCATAGTATAAACAATTGTAGGGATTTGCAAGTTTTGGTAGAAAAAACAAAAGAGAATTCATTTCAAGATATAGTGTAGGATAGTGTAGGTTTGGGCCAATACGATGTTATAATTGCGACATTATGGGACACATATCTTGATATTTCCCACTTGGTGTCAAAGGTGTAACTGTTTCCACACCATGTAAGCATTTTCCTAAATTGATTGTGAAGTTGGAATCCTATCCAAGATATTGAACTAATAACTTAATGAAATTTGAGCCCAGGACATTCAGTGGAGGCATGGGAACCACCATCAATGTGGTGTCTAGAAGAGGTGTTTAGAGAGGAGCACAAGATAGTAATCCAACAATAGTGAGTATTAAAAAATATGGCATAGGAGCACCAAATTTTTATGTAGTGCAATATAAATCCTTTTCATGGGAATCTGTTGAAATGTTAAAAAATGCACATGCATTAGACATTCTAGAAGTTGCATATAGATCCATAAATCATATGATAGAGTTGATAGAAATAGGACATTGTTGCAAGAGGCCAACATTAGTTTGATACAAAGGTGGATTTTCTGTAATTGTGTGGGAATGGTTTTAGTTATCTTCCTATATTTTTGAAGAAGATCATCTAATGAGGAATTTGTAGACTTCTGTCAAACAACTGGTTGCAAGAGAGGATGGGAAGTTTTCTCCCATTATAAGTAACATACCTTAAAGGCACTCCCATATGATAAAAGAGGAGAGATATTAGAACCAATATATAGTTTATACTAGAGGCACACGTGGATGGCTATGAAATTAAGGATGTGATTCTTGATTTAGGCTCATATATTAATATTTTTCCCAACAAGTCCTAGAAAATGACGGCAATAACAAAGTTAGTTTACTTTACAATATGGTTGTTTTTAGATAATTAACACCACATATTCCCCATTGGGAAGTTGGAGAATTTAGAAGTAGAACTTTTAGGGATGAAGAAAATATCATACTTTTAATTCATTAAGATCATGGGTGAGAGAAATCCATATCCTTCTTTCTTGGGGATTGACTAGAAATTTGACACTAGTGTTGTCATCGACCTAAAAAAAATAAACAATGAACTTTGAAGCAAATGGTTCTGGGGTAGTACAAGCTTTACAACCTTACTAAGTTCCTCAATACATGGAGCATCTAAAAGATACTTTCCAACTTCCAAGATACCATGTTGGCTCAAATTCACAATATAACAATAAGAAAGAAAAAATATTATGTTAATCCAATAACCAATGGTCAATCAGCTAGTGATGTGTCCGTTCCTTTGAAACTAATGTAGAGGGACATATGCATAATTGGCATGACTACAACCTTAAAAATTCCACTCAACTATGTGCTTCAATAAAGCCTATTCACTAGATTGGGACATAGATTAGATATCCTCCAATCTGTGATGGAATTAGATATGTTGAAGATTTTATGGATGACATGAAGTACATAGTTGTGGAAGTGTAATGGATACCAATGCTATATGTTGTTTTCAAGGACACACATAAGGAGAAACTTCCCACCTAAATTGAAGTGCAACATGCTATGGTGCGTAGGTTCCCTCCCACCTCAACCCCCACCTTGATTTAAAATTTCAAAATTTGTCTTTAATTAATAGGGAAATGGTGGAATTTATAGACCAGTGTCAAGGACATATAGGCCCTATGATTCAGTTTGAAAAATGCATACTTAAGTGGGGGTGGGAATGTATTCAACACGAATAATGGGTGCATATTTTCTTGCATACACTAGGGATTGTCCCTATGTCTTAGTATAATAATAAATAAGATTAGAGACATACTAAATATTGGCATATGGTTCAGGAGCACATTTTCACTACATTTTCCAATATTGGTAAAACCCTTGAGATTATAGTTTCTATGATGGTTATCAAATATTAATTGTTCATCGATTGTTTGTGAATGGATTTCATATTTTCATCCATCCACAACATCACAAGTGAGCTAATTTGAAGGATTTGGAAATGAAAATCATCGATCCACCGTATTGAAAAAATTTGGCACAAGATGAAGGAGAGGATGATGAAATAAAAGAGTTGTAGCATCGATCCTTCTAAAAGTTTGAAGTCTCAAGGAAGATCATTGAGAATGGTGAAGGAACATTTTAAAATATTTACCAACAACATGTGAAGCTGCACGAGAGTAACATAGGAAATGATGTATGCTTAAAAATTTCATTAGTGGGTTATTACTGAGACAAGTAGACCATGTCAAAATTTATGGTATTTTTGAAGGAATATGATGGCCTATTCTACAAATTTTTACAGAGATTAAAGGTATAAAAGGGGAATTACGTAATCTAAATTATTATTTTCCATTGAAGGAAAATCCTATTAAAAAACACCCTTGCCACCTCAACCCAAGGGTTAAGGAAACTTTTAAGAAGGGTATTGACCACATGATAGATATAAGTTTGATATTTATTATTGGTTAATCTAATTGGATCATCCCTATAGTGATTGAGAGTAATAAATAGAGTGAGGATATCATTTTTTGTGTAGATTTCAAAGGCATTAATGACACATATGTACATGATCCATTTCGAACAACCTTCAAAAATGAAGTGATAGATCAAGTTGTAGGTAAGGAAGCTTACTTTTTTACTTATGGGTTCTTGAGTTATCACTAGGTTCAAA
>JZKD02S1712662.1:54442-84284 GCA_000966675.3 Picea glauca | reverse complement strand
CAACACCAAATTTTTCCATAGAACGGTCATTCAGAGACGTCACTCCAACAAGATCACCCATCTCATTTCCGATGAAGGGGATGTCGTACACTCACATGAGGACATGGAGGCCACCATGATAGGGTATTTTCAAACCCTCCTCACGGAACCCCATGTAGACAGACTAGAGGCCATCAACAAGGTCACGCAGCAGGTACCATCCCTTGTCACTCAGGAACAAAATGCTGCCCTTCTCAGACCAATAACTATTGAGGAAGTGGACCAAGCTCTTCAGGAGACTCTAAAATGTAAGGATCCTGGCCCTTACGGCTTCACCAACGACTTCTTTCATCACTGCTGGGCGATGATTAGAACAGAAATCTGGGAAATATTGGAAGACTCCCGAGCATCGGGACAGATCCTCCAGGCTCTCAATGCTACCTTCATAACCTTAGTCCCCAAAGAAGGGCAGGCACATCACCCCAAGAAGTTCATGCCTATAGCTCTGTGCAACTTCATATATAAGATCCTTACAAAGGTGATAGCCAGGAGACTCAAAACCATCTTACCGACAATCATTTCCCTGGAGCAATCAGGCTACGTGGAGGGCAGACAGATCCTAGATAGTGTAATCCTGGCTCATGAAGTGATCCACTCCTTGAAGAAGACCAAAACCCCAGGTATGCTCCTCAAATTGGACCTCTCTAAATCCTTCGACAAGATCAGTTGGGAATATTTGCATGCAATGCTGCTGGATTTTGGCTTTGATTCAAGATGGGTAACATGGATACTAAATCTAACCTCCACGACTTTCTTCTCTATTCTCGTCAATGGCGTTCCCTCGCAGACCTTCTCCCCCTCGAGAGGAATCAGGAAAGGTGATACCCTCTCCCCTTTCCTTTTCATAATCCTGGCCGAGGGCCTTAGTATATCTTTCCATGCAGCGATTGAAAATAGACAATTGTCAGGGCTACCCCTCCATGGAATTTCCCCGCCTATCTCGCACAGTCAATTTGTTGACGACACCCTCCTGATGGGTAGCCCTATGGTCCGGGAAGATAACTCTCTCCTGGATATCCTCCAAACTTTCTCGGATGCTTCAAGCCTGGACTGTAACAAGGAAAAATCCCAAGTCTTTTTCTTCAATACTCCCCTTCCAATCCAGCGCCACATCTTTGGCATTCTCGGTTTCAACAGAATCTCCCTTCCGTCCAAATACCTTGGCATCCCACTGATAGATAATGCACTCCGGAACTCCTCGTGGGAGCACCTCTTGTCTTCCTTCTCCAAGCGGCTGTCCTCTTGGACCTACAGAGCTCTAAACCTTCCCAGTCGTCTCATTCTTCTCAAGGCTATCCTCCAAGCCCTCCCGATTTATTCCTTCTCGACGCTAGCTACTCCAAATTTTGTGCTCAGTACCATCAAAGGCATTCAACGAAACTTCATTTGGCAGGGACTCAATACAGGGAAGAAAATGGCTTTGGTCAACTAGGACAAACTCTGTCGATGCAAGGAGCAAGGCAGTCTAGGACTTAGGGATCCCCTCATCATGAACAAGGTGCTCAGTGCCAAAATTTGGTGGCGATGGCTAAAAATCCCCAAGGACCTCTGGGCCCGACTTTAGAGAAAGAAATATGCTCCAAATGTGGCAGAGAAAAACTTAATCCGATGGAATGAAGATATCCTGGGCTCCTTAATATGGACAACATCCAGGTAGAATAAACAACTGGTGACTGAGCACGCTTTCTAGGAAATCAGGAATGGGAAGATCACCCTGTTTTGGCAAGACTCTTGGCAACAATGGTCGGTCTTGTGCAAGGAGGAATGGGCCCCTGACATTTTTACTCAGGCCAGTCGGGTAGGACTGATAAGAGTGGCATATTACTAGAAGGTCGACCCCCAGGAAGATACTTGGTGGAAGTGGCACGTGGACAAGGAACACCTCGACCTGGAGCCACACGTAAATCTAGTTCCTCTGCAGGAAGAAATGGAGAAACAGAGAATTCCCGTAATTGCAGGAGAGGATATATTGAGGTGGGGACACAGGCCACAAGGCATATTCAGCATGTGATAAGCATACCGACTCAGGGCTCCTTCAGACCCCCCCCCCTAACATGAAAATCTGGAGCAAGCTTTGGGATCTTAAACATTGGCCTAAAATTACCCTCTTCCTTTGGCTCTTCGCACATTCCAGTATCCTTACCTGGGACAACCTATCTAAAAGAGGCTTTGTGGGGCCTTCTATGTGCTTACTTTGTGGCGAGGCAGAGGAAACAATGAACCATCTCCTCAACTCTTTCCATTACACTGCCCAGATCTGGGATCAAGCGACGTTGGTCATGCGTACTTCCGACCGTCGTAGGGATAGCATCTTGGAGACCATTGCTAACTAGCGGGACCAAGCTTTTCGTTCACCCCTCCTCAATCGTGTATGGCAGCTTCTACCAGGATTCATCCTATGGCAGACCTGGAAAGAAAGGAACAACAGACTCTTCAAAGGCCTCTCCCTCCCATTGCAACACCGATGGCATCTGTGCTACTGTAACATCCTGGAATCCCTTCCCCCTCAGCTCCGAGCTGACGTAAACCTCAACATTCACCTAGACGAACTCCCCGTCCTCTGGCTCTGGTCTCCACCCTCCTCCCTTCAGAATCGTCCTCCTTCTTCACCAGTCCCTCCTCCCAGCAGCCCCACCTCTTGGTCCCCCCCCTGAGGACTTCGTTAAGCTCAATTTTGACGGGGCCTCTAAGGGCAATCTAGGACTAGCAGGTTATGGAATAGTTTTCCGCAATCACTATGGAAACATCCTTCTCATCGGCACTGGTTCCATAAGGCACTCCACGAACAATGCAACAGAGCTCTGGGGTCTTACTAAGGGACTACAGATGGCCATCAAAAACAACTTCACCAAGTTAGTCATAGAGGGATATTCCCAAATCATCATCAACCTGCTGCGGAAAATTCTAAATGGAGCCAGCCCAGACAAAATCTCGCCTAGCTGGCGACTCCTGCATGGACTGCAGAGTATCACTGATTCATTGCGACCGGAATTGGCTATCATCCCTGCCCACGTCAGAAGAAAGGCGAATCAAGTGGCGGATGAACTAGCCAATATAGGCATCAGCCGGAGAGAGTCGGAACTCATCTGCAACTCAGCCCTGGAACCTGATCACCCCATTCTCCAGTAGTGCATTTACAAAGCTAGAATGGTAATAAGAACCACCCCACCCACCTCTCTCGGCTCTTTCAGGAACCTCAGAAGACCATAACCCTTCCTCCTCGCGCAACCAAGCTCATAAGGAGCACCCTTCTATGGATACAGTCCATGGCGAGCAATTAAAGGAAAAGTTTTCCATCCTCTATGGCTTAGTCTTTGAACTTCGCCAGGGGGTGGAGGATTTGCAGTTTTGACTACAGCTCAACAATGAGAAGATTGCGCTCTTCCTCCAACTTCTTTTCTCTCTGCATGAGGTTGTCCCTTCAGACACGGGAGGAGCGACCTCCAAGCCTGGTCCAAATGATGATACATTTGACGTCGAAGAGGACAAGCGGAGCGCGAATTTGAGGCAGGAACCTGTCGCAACCACCCATGGCGAGGATGTTGTGATGCAGTATGAAGAAGAACTCAGGAGGAAACAAAATTCTAGCGAGACCGTGGCCAAGCCTCAGATGCAGGACACCGCGAGGAGTAGCCAGAACATCGACACCACTGCGAAGTTCGAAGTGTAATGGGGGGATGGAATGGTGATTATTGAAGAGGAAACTTGGCCCGGGGATCTCCAAGCCACCTGGCCAGGTTACGTGTCAAGCGTCTAGGCTATAGAGGTCGTGTCAAATGTTCTCTATCTCTGGTTGATGTTCATGTAGTTTCAGACTTTACTATTAGTAGGAATTTTGAACCTTATGATGACTAAGCTGTTGATTGGGTTGGTTTCCCCTCTGTTGGGGCAGTCCAATAAGCATAGCTGGACTACCACTGTACTTGGGATCTCCCTTTTGCCTTTGGAAGGTTTTTAATACATTTTACTTCTTACTTAAAAAAAAAAAACGTAACTTCCACTATTCTAGATTTAATTCTAAGATATTTGAAGGGAATGAAACTGTAGCAGGCTCAATAACAGGTTTAATTTCACTTTCAGGATTCACCTCTTCATCTACTTGGGTTTTGGTGATTTCAGAGGATTGTCCTTGAGAAATTTCTGAAGACAATTTTCCTTTTAAGAGTGAAGGTTGTCCAGAAAGAACTTTAGGTTTTCTTAGTAACTTTTCAGGATCTGGAACTGCTGCAATAGGCTCAGGATCTGGATTTTTCCTAGTTACTGGTCTCTTAGAGGATTATGAAGAAGTTATAGGATTTTTAGGTCCTTTACCTTCTCTTTTAGGAGCCAAAATTACCACAGAGGAGTCGCCAGGTGAATAATCACAGTCTTAAATAATGTCCAAAATCGTGTTCACCATCAAGATCTGAATCTAAACTTGTCGTTTCCCCAGAGAAGATATCTTTGTTTCTTCGTCCCTGGAAATGGCGTCAAAAATGTTAGTCCCTAAAGTTGCACTTGATTGTGAGAGGTCAAGCTAGGGCATCATCGGTTTATTGCAAAGTGTTTAGAAGGTTTTTATAATTTGGTTTTTTGAATAAGGTGGTTGAAAATTGGCTCAAGGTTATAACATAACATGAAAATCAATATCAGAACATAGCATATCCCATTGACTAAATAAAAGGTAGACACATAGATGGATTAAACCAATAAGAAAAAAAGAATATGAAGCCTTCAATTTGTCAACTTCACATAGATCCTTGTCTCAGAATATCATAAAGAAGCAAGACCATTAGCTTGATATCAAAACTTGAAAATAATTTCCACAGTAATTTTTTCACTGTATTAATTAACAATCAAGATACAAAAGCATTGCAATCTGAATAATGAATTCAAGCATGAAGAAAGAAAATAGAGTATAAAAGAGTGTCTAACCATCCATATGCCTTTGTTATTAAGTGTCAAATAGAATAATAATGCCTTACAAGGAGTTTTCAGAATAAGTCATTTGGATCTCCAATTTTTCGACCCTAACACAGTGTTTCCTCTGCCTATTTAAACTATCCATAAAACCTCTAGATCCTATCATCTAGTGTACTTTTAATGACTAGATCTGAATCGTATCTATCTACTAGGGAAGTTATCTCAAAAAGAGCTTTTACAATCCAAAAATAGATCATTTCTCAATAGCTTGATATTGTATGATCTTGCCAGCATTACATTTGATTCTACAAAACAAGGATTAGTTTGATCTAGTCATATAGTTCGAGGTCTTTGCATTTCACAGGCCAAAAACGAGTAGACACTGCCATATTTCCTGGAAAACACCAAAATTATGATTGTAGCAATCTTCATGAAACCTTTAGGATATAATCACAGCAGTAGCTTTAGCATTTTTCTGTTTGAGCTTTGTGGTAAGAACGACACTGTGCCAATAGAGTCTGAAGTTTATTTCTCTGAGTTCTTTGAGCAATGCCCTTTGTTATTTTTTCTTCTTTTTGAAACCTTGAATCCTTTCTTGCTGACGAGAATTCCATTGTTCTATTTGTGCCTTTTCTTTCTTCAATTGTCTCACTGTTTTCTGGAATTCCTTGATCCTTTCTTTATCAGTTCTGATTTTAAACCTGAATTCTGAGAACTCTTCAAAAGGTGCAAGCTCATTCATATTTAAGGAAACCTTGGGTTCTTTCGATTTAACTTGGTATTTATAAACCAATCCTGAGCTATGTTCTTCATCAAAACT
This sequence comes from Picea glauca, assembly GCA_000966675.3. Lineage (NCBI taxonomy): Eukaryota > Viridiplantae > Streptophyta > Pinopsida > Pinales > Pinaceae > Picea > Picea glauca. The sequence continues at coordinate 78,523 of JZKD02S1712662.1, read as the reverse complement.
TGTTGAATCCATGGCTTCAGGCACATCTGATATGTGATCTGAGTCTACAAGGTAATCCTTTTTATTCTTAGGAATCTCACTGATACCTTTAGCAATTTCTTTAGCTTTTGCCAATCTGGTTGTAGCTCTCGTTATAGGTCCTATAGATGATGAAAAAAATTGTTTACCTTTGTTTACTAGTTTCTTAAGCAATGGAGTTCCTTTTTCCTTTTTCTTGGTACCTGCTTCAGCAACTTCAGAGTGATCTTCTATAACTATGAGGTTTTCTTGTTTGATTAATGGATTATATATGGCTTTAGACTTCAACATGTACTTGTTGGTAACCCTAGTAGAATTCCTTCTAGGTTTTTGAGACGCAGACACACCTTTATCCTTTGTTCTTTTGACTGCAATGCCCCTTTTACTGGTTGATAGCGACTCATGCTTGACTGTAGTTTGAGTATTAAAATCTTCATCTGAATCTTCTTCCCCTTTAACATCCTCCTCAGAAACAATTTCAATTTTTGGATCCAACTTAGGTCTTTTACCTCTACTATTCCTCGTCACCCTGATATCAGGCATTTCTTCTTTAATAGGGGTTTCATCAATTGAAATATTTTTTTTCTGTGTGACAATCTTTTTTCCTTTGCCTTTCTTCTGTTTGTTGGACTGTGTGTTAGGATTTAAGGATTGCATGAGCCAGCTCTAGGGCTTCTATAATTCTCTCAAAGCATACATAACTAAAGTCTTAATTAAGACTTGATGAAACAGGCTTCTCTTTGCATTGGTGGAGAGTGACTACACTCTCTTTGACATCTTTGTCAAGCTTTTGAGTAGAAAGTAAGGCAGATTTAAGGGATAATCGCCATTTAGATGCATTAATATCCTAATGTGGTAGATATAGACTAGTGAAAATCTACCTTCGTAGGTGATATACCTATGGATAACGATCAGAGCAGTGTGTCATTCAAGTCTAATCTATCTACGAGGAACTCGCCTTCTCCATTTCAAATTTTTCTTATCTGGAAGCAGGAATTGATTGAAAAACTCTGTAACCACATGCTCTTTCTTCCACCATCTTTCTCCTCCAACCACCAATCTGCAAGCTTTAGCAATTGTCTTTTTTGTCACCAGCATCAACATCTTCCCGATCTCCACCTCGTGACCATCAAAGTTCAGTGCAAACTCCATGGAGACCTGCTCATCATAACCTTGAAAAGTGGTAAGGAATTCAAACCACCCAACATCTCTGAACCTTTGAGCCATCTGAGGATAATCTTCGAGGAGTTCAACATCCTCGGGTTCTAATATGACTACCTGTCCACTCCTTTTAGGCACCATCAAAACACAATGCTATAACTAGCACAATTTGGATTCCGAATTTGCCACCTGTAATCTGTTAGTATATAACTGTTCTTTTGAGCAAATACATGCGCCTAAAATTCAACAAAATCAAACATAGAATGATAGGTTCAATATAATGATCGTTGAGAATTGGACGATTTGAAATTGGTCCTTTGTGGGTACAGAGAAATCCGATCATGTAACAGTTTGAATCACAAAATGATTCCAAAGCAATTGTGGGACACATTCAAACTCTCAAACCACAATCTGTGTCATCATAACGAAATCTAGGTGATGAGCGCATATTAAGGCATGATTATCTTTGCGCTACAGGAATAATGTTATTCCCGTAGCGTTATTAATGACTTAGAATAATTTGAATTTGTAAAGTTCAAACAGGCATATAAAGTGACACATCATTTAAAACCATGTCTTACAACTCCAAACTTAAATAAATTATTAAAAAAAAACTGAAATGAAAACCATAACAAGCTAAAAACAATGATTAAAATCAACTGGAAGAAGATAATGAAGTGCAGGTAGGAAGGGTTTGGGATTAGGGTTTCTCACAAAATCAAAAGAAAAAATTATAGACTAACACACCATATGCAAGAAGTGTATAAAAAAGACCTTATGATTAGCAACCAATAAGGAAAACTGCTGACAAAGGTGAGGAAACCACCAATAAGGCTAATGGAATCCAATACACTTCAAGAATCCCAATGTGTGAATAGATTTATTTCTGTCGAACACAAGGGAAACCCCCTAGTCAACAGACAATCAAGAGATGTTGACTATTGGGTTCAAGGTTACCTACCCATAATCCAAGTAGGACAAGATTGCGCGGTAGGAAAACAACTTCATGTAACTCTGAGACACATTGAGGGTATGTCCAACATGAAAAGTCAAGATTTATAAGAAATGGCTGACATAGGCTTATAGACATCCTTTGAACATGAGCATGAGACATATGGAGGACTCTGGCAGCATAGACTCAATGATGAAACTTTGTGATATAGGAGGCACCAATCAAACTCTCCATAGGTACTAGAAGATTAACCAGTCGGAGGAGTAAAATCTAAGTAAGTAGCTCAACTTCCTAAGGTCATGCTAAACCCAAAGTTTGGATGACAAGTGGACTCAAAATTTTGTGCTTTGTTCAAAGGCAACATGACTACTGCCAACATGAGATAATATTCTTTTCTTGCCCATATTTTTTGTTTTTTCATAGACAAATGAATGTTATGATACAGGGGAGGAAACGAGTGTCACAAGTAAGAAACCGGTTCCATCATTGGTACATACCTATGCTCAATGCAAGGAGGTGCATGCAATATATGGACACTCGAGGGGAATGTTTCCTATTGGGGTATAGGGTTTCAAGTTGAAAAGGATATAAATAAGGCTCTTCTTGGCTGATGATGCAAATTGTTGAGGTAGTAGGATTATAGAAAAAAAAGAGGGAACCGACAACATGCTAAATACTGGAAGCAAGAGAATGAGGTGAAATTACAACTTAACTCCAAATAATGTCCTTTTTCATAAATTTAGTCCCTTAGGCCCGAAAAAGTATAAAACAACAGTCAGGGAAAATCTTCTAGCCACTAGTGACTAGAGTATTCCTTTTTCAAAATTAGTCTACTTGGTCCGAAAAAGGGTTAAACTTACACCAAATAGACGTCCTTTTAGATCCAATTAACAAGTGTGAAAGAGACAAGTTCACTCAACAATCTTTTCTCTTTTTGAGAGAGTTGGAAAAGAGATTAAACAAGACTCGAGAATGATGTTCTAAGAAGCATATAATGGGGAAGGCCAAGGCTCCCATGCATGACTTATGTCAAGAGTTATCAACTCATAGACATTTGACACAAGCTTGGGAAAACCCAAAGCTTTCCAAGTCGAGGAGGATAAAATACTTGTAGAGGTTACCTTATCTACAATATATCGAAGAATGCCCCTGATCTGGAAGGGTGTAGAAGAAGGAAGTTGAGGCTCTACAAGATCATTCCAATCAAAGGAAACCACCCTAGAACTTGGAGGGAGTGTACTCAGAGAGACTATAATTCTCCCTTGTTTAGAGGGTACAAGACTAGAAATGCTAAGGACATGGTTGAAGGATGCATCGCCCTCCAAAAGAAGAGTGGGATTGATCGAATATTGCATCGGAATGGTCACTTCCTTAGACTTGTCAGTCTCTAAGAGAAGAGTGGGATCGACCGAATATTTCATCAACATGAATACTTCTTCAACCATTGGTTGAAAAGGATATGAGACAAAAAGGTCAAGAGACGCATCACCCCCAAAAACAAGAGTGGTGTTGGTTGAAGATTTCATCAACACAACCGCTGGTTGAATAGGATGCAAGACAACAAGGTCAAGAGACATATAAACCCCTAAAGTAAGTGTGGTGTCATCCAAATATTACATCGACATGACCGTTGTATCAACCAAATAAGGACTATAATGTTGGGAAACTAAATATGACTTAGAACCAGAAGGTCCCCCAGGAAAGGACCACGCTTGTTTTACCACACCGGTAGCAGGGCACAAACGAGTAAGGTGATCTACTTTGAAAATACTACAAAGGAACTTAGGCTTACGTCTTATATGTCTAGGCTTCTCAATTGTATGAATTCCCCCATCATGACTTGGAGTGGTTGGTGACATGCTCCCAGCATGAATTGCATAGGCTAGTAGAAAATATCCAACATGACTTGCAGAGTTTGGTGATGAATGTGCAATGCGACTAGTAGTGACTAGATTTGTGCCCCCAGAATAACTTGCAGAGGCTGGTTGCATGTCTTCAACATAACTTGTAGAGGTTGTTGACCCATATCGAACATGACTAGTATAGGTTGGTGATATAATTATAGTATGAATTGGAGTGAATGTACTTGTACCCCTAATATGACATGAAGTGGTTGGTTGTTGGTTTTCAACATGACCTGTAGAGGTTGTTGAATAATATTCAACATGACTAACAAAGGTTGGTGATACAATTATAGTATGACTCACAATGATTGGACTTGTAGTGGTTGGTTGCATCATTTGAGACCAAGGTTCTTGGAAAGACTAGTTTTGAGAAATTGCAAGTCGGAAAGGGTTCTGATACACACCATGGCCCTATCTAGCATGAAAGTATCCTCCTCCACATTGATTCATAAAGGTTTGTAAGGGAATCGTCACTGAGGAAGTTGCTTGAAAAGAGAAAGCGACATGAAAAGGGTTACTCATGTGAGGATATATGTTTCCCCCAGATGAAGGGACTTCATGAAGGGGGTTACCCATACTATAAAACAGTCTCCCCCCAGATGAAACACCAGACGACAGGCAGAGGTCCGCCATGGGAAAATCATTTATAGGAACTGACATAGCGGAAGAAGGATAAATGGACGAGATGTAATAATTAGAATGACCACCCATTTGAGCACTTTCTCCTGGAAAACTGAAGCTAGGATTGGATCCATAGGAGGGAATATTCCAACCTCCTACCGTAAGAGTTGATTGAGGGATATGAATCCCACCAAACGAAAATGGAGAATAAGGAGGCATCATGCCTCCATACCCAAAACTAGGATTCATATAAGGAGACAAGACAAAGGATGGAAACTGCAAAGACATGTCTGACATACCATGAAAACAATTATTAGAGGCCCAAGGTATTGGTTGAGTATCATGATTCGGTGTACTACTCAAAAATACAAAAGGATTCATCCCCATGGAATGATAAAATACCATGGGTTGGGTATCTCTAACTGAGGGAGTCACGAGGGATCCACTAACCATAACAATGAAAACTCACAATGCAATAAAAAATTCTAAGGACAACTAATAATCAGAGATAACACCAAAGTAAATAAAAAAGGCCAGTGCACACAAATAGGATATAATAGTTGAAAAGGGGCCTCCCTCACTAGAGTAGTTATGTCTCTCCCAAGAGGGGACTGAGACTCTATAACACCATGTTTCCCCCAGTTTGTAAATATAACTATATTGGCCAAGGAACTATGGAAAACTCAAAGGTGTGAATGTTTGATTTGATGGAACTTTGTATAAAAGGTTGATGAATGCAAATTTTGTTATTTTAATAACAAATGGATACGTGTTGCATGACTGTTGTAAAGGGGATGTGCTAAGAGAAACCACAAATGATATGAAATGGTAGTGGAGGGGACCAGGAATGGTTGCATTAACCTCCACTGAACCAGTACTTTGCTGGATTTAATTTCTCAGGATCAGAACAGACTGGGAATTTGATCCACACGCAATGTTGTTGAGGAAGGAAATAAAGGAAGCATGGTGGGCATAGGAAGACCTATGAAGAGTGCAGAGACAAGAGTTGAAGCTCTCGAGTCTGAGGAAGGACTGAAAGAAAGTGAGTTCTGATTGCAGAAAATAGAGAATGAGTCGGGAGAAGGAGAGTAACCTTCGTCCCTATATATTTATGTACTGGGAGAAGGAGAGTAACCTTTGTCCCTAACTTTCATTGAGCCAGAAGAGAGAGATTGAATCTCAAAGCATGGTGGCATAATCTTGGGGGTGGCCCATGGTAAAGCCATTAGGAGTGACTGATCCTATGGTTGGGTGGAAATGAGCACCCCTTTCAACAGTCGTATCACACCTTATGGTTCTGATAAGTGTTTTCATGCCTTGTGATTTGAATTGGAATTAATGAATGCATGTTTGTAATTATGTGTCTATAAATGGTTTCTGTATTGAAATGGTCAAGTTATGAGTATGTGTTTGTTCCCTTGAGAACTTAGGTTTCTGCTTGATTTTCCATATGCATTAGTTTAATTCCTCAAAGGTGTTTCCCCAGGTAATTCCAGCACAGTTTCAGAGTCAGAGCAAACCTCTTGGATTTGATACCATTTCGATAACCTCATGATTTTACCTTGTCCCGTTTAGGATCTTAAATGTCTACAAGTCAGGGAGGCATCCCCTTCATACCAGTAGTCTAAGAGACTTTGAATTCATGCCTACCTCCTTAACCAAAACCCCGACTAAGAGTAGGGTTAATAGCCCAAGAGTCATCTGAAGGTCCATCTGACCTAGGTCTAGGAAACCTGTGCTAAAGTAGTTATCTCATGAAGGTTTCAGAACCTCAGGAGCTCAAAGCTCAGAGATGTCAAATTTCAGGGTAGTCAAGTTACCTGAACTATTAGAGTAAAAAGAACCAGAGATTACTTAAGAATATGACAACGAAGATGGATGTGAGTCGTTTAATGGGAGGATAAGACATCTTGGTCGTCATATCAACTCAAATACCCACGAGATTTAATGAATCAAACACTAGCTACTCGATTAAATCAATGGTTTGGAATCATTGTGGAGCATGAAGGTGAAATTAGCGGACATGCTAGCTCACGCCCCGTAATCAACCAATGTTGTTGATCTCGTTGGTAATGGAAGATCAACAACCAGGATTAGATTAGGGTTGGGCGAGAACTTCTTAGATTGCGGAGGATGGACCCCGCAATCACTGTGAACTGTCGATATGTGATCAGAGATTGATGGTGGGGAATCATTACGGAGAACGAAAGTGAAATTAGCGGACGTGCTAGTTCACAACCCACAATTCACCAACGTTGTTGATTTTGTTGGGATGGAAGATCAATGACTCCGGTAAAACTGAGTTGGGCAAGTACTTTTCAGATTGCATAGGTTGATCTCTCTGATAAGGAGTGCACTTGTTGGGGCCCCGCAATCACTGTTAACCATCAATCTGTGAGCACATCAGTATTGGTCAGACCATGACCGTCAAACCTAGAAAAGTTTCAAGGTGGATAGTCATGATTTCCTTTGGAAATCCGTGAAGTAACAAAGCCCTTCTGTACCATTGATCTAAGAGAATGGACACATGCTGATAGATCATGGACTTTAGGTGAAATCACTTTGAGAGAAAAGGGAATATATTGAAAAAGAACTCTCGAAGGGCAGAGAGTCAGAGTTCATCTGAGTCATTCATCAGCTAAGGACAGGTGTCAATAGATCTTCCATTTCAGGAGATATCTACTTCAGAGGTGAAAGGCGATGGAGTATTCGAAACTTGTTGGCACAGGGGCAGACCTAGGGTTCAGCTCCAAGAGTGCACCAACAATCCCTAGCTATTGGCCCTTTCAGCAACACCTGCAAAGAAGATGCAGTCTCACCCGAAGAAGCTATGAGGGGGTTGCAGGATAGAGATGTCTACAACCAAGGGAATATCAAGTGGTTCTTATTACAACAACAACTCAACATGCATCTATCATTAAACTAGATAGATCTATCCTTCACAGCTATAGATTTGATCTAATTCAATAATGCAGATAACAATATAACAATGACAAAGCTCAAAGCATCAATCACAAACACAACAATAGATGTATGTGGTTCACCCTCTCTCTAGGGCTATGTCCACATAACTATGCTTATGATATATTAATATAAATATTACAGTTCTGATCTGCGCTCTTGGCTTGCAGATCCTCTCTGTCCTTCTCTCTTTCTCTCTTCCTCTCCCCCTTCCTGCACACCCAACTACAAGACTTGATCTTCGCACACAATTGAAGACCTTACAATACCAGAAGGATCTCTCTCTCATAACTTCTCTTAACCCTTAATACAATATTCTCCTAATGACCAGTAATCAATAACAAGTCTCAACTATAGTACCGACCCAACCTAGGTCCTTTTGACCTCTATTTATACATTATAGTCCCTTAGCGAAAGCCTTAGGCCTAAACCTAGGTGGAAAAACCCTAATTACCAAAACCCTAGGTGTCTAAGACCCTAGGTCAACTTGAGTCTCTTTTTCCAGGCTTCGCCAACCTATCTTTCCTTCTTCATATTGTGGTGCTCCAAAGCATCCAATGCTAGCTCTTTTCACTTCCTGATTCATCCTCAGTCCATCTTCCTTGCTAATATGTCATCCTTGATCTCCTCATCCAACGGATTGCTTTTCCGCACTTCGCTCCATATTTTATGTTCTTTTGCTCACTTCGACCCAGTGACAGTCACCGTTTCTCCAGCGAAACTTTTTTTTTACCTTTTCTTCCTCATTCTTCGCCTCCTTCCATAACCAAGGGCCAACAGGCCCCCAACACTCACCTGTGACTTGTCCCGAGGCACTTGAGCTTTGATCCTCTTGTTTTACTTCGACTTTCGAATGCGTAGTGCAACCCTTGGTTTCTTCTTTGTGCCCCCTTCCCATCCTTGTGAAGATTGTATTTTCTGTGTCCGGTACCCAGTTTCAACTACACCTGGTACCTGGACCCTTTTCTTCTTGATTCTACTGAGAGCTGCAAGGAAGATGGTTGTCATAGTACAAATTCAGTCGACTCCCATTCACCAAACCTTCCTTCCAGTCTCCTTTCAATGTATCCAGTAGCGCAACTCCTCCTTCTGTAACATAGGCAATCTCATATGGTACAAGCCAATGCATTATGAACTTTCTGGGGTGTTTGATAAACTTACTGTCATATACCAATACTAAATCACCTTGCCTGAATATATTCTTCTTGATGTGTCTATCATGGTAGGCCTTTTCTTGTTCCTTCTGAATTTGCTGATGGAAGCCTGTAATGAATCTGTCTTCTTCTAGTTCAACCAACTATGCTAGCCTCTCATGAACGGTGCTAGTATCATCCATATATGTAAATGCAACAATTATTAAGCTTGGTACCAATTACTCCATTGGGACAACAACTTCAAGACCATAAACCAACTTGAAAGGGGTTTGCATTATTAATTTCTTGTAAGTGGTTCTATAATCCCATAGTACTGCTGGTACTCTTAAATCCCAGTCATCCCTGTTCACACTACAAATCTTTGTCAATGTTGTCTCCAAGATCTTGTTGAATGCTTCAACCATTCCATTTTCTTGTGGATGGTAAGGTGTACTCTTTTGATGGTGGATTGCAAACTCTTCAGTCAGAGCTTCAACTGTCTTATTGATGAAATGTGTACCTTGATCACTCAGAAGGACCTTAGGGCGTCTAAACTTGGTTGTTATGTCATCAAATATAAAATGTGCAGTTGTAGCTACACTACAGTCCTTGATTGTTCTTGCATCTACCCATCTAGTAACGTATTCTATCGTAGTGATAATATACCTTACTCATGTGTGCTTTCCTAGTGGGTTTATAGGTCCCACGAAGTCAATGGACCATTTTTCAAATGCCTGCAGGGTCATCTGTGGTGCTAATGGAATCTCATCTCTTCATGATGGTTTTCCAACTCGATGGCATATATCGCATGCTCTAGTATATTCTCTAGCATCTCTGTGTAACGTAGGCCACCAAAGGCCAACTCGCAGAACCTTCTGCACAATCGATTTTCCCGCGTAATGTCCTCCTACAATGCCTTCATGAGATTATTTGAGGATCACAGGGTTCTCTACCTCCATCACACATCTTCTTAGTATCTCGTCAGGTCCCATTTTATATAGATGGCCAACTATCAGTGAAAAATCTGAGCGTGCACCACTAGTTGTTTCTTTTGATGAATCGTGTACTCGCCTAGAGCCATTCTTGTTGACAGGAACTGGACTATGTCTGCGAAGTGGTCATCAATATTTCTAATGGTGAGAATATGTGCATCCAGTAGTGTATCCTCCAGACTGGTAGGTTCTTCGCCATGTTCCAACCTCTACAGGTGGTCTGGGCCTTTGTTCATTTTTCCTGGCTTAACTATGATTTCAAAATCATACTCCTAAAACAATAGAATCCATCTGCAAATTCTCCCCCCCAACACTTACTTGTTGACTAGGTACTTCAGCGTGGAGTGATCAGTAAACATTTTAAAGTGTCCTCCCAACAAGTAGTGGCGGAATTTCTGCAATGGATACACCATGGCTAGTCCCTCTCTTTCTGTAGTGGTGTAAATAACTTTAGCTGTGGATAGCTTGTTGCTGGTAAATGATAATGGATGATCAATGTCACCTTCTCCTGGTTGTGCCAGTACTTCTCCTAATGCAATGGAGGACACATCAACATGCATATGAAATTCCTTTCTCTAGTCTGGAAAGACTAGAATAGGAGCAATTACCATCTTTTGTTTCAGTGTGTCAAAGCTCTGCTGGAATTCTTCTATCCAACCAAAATGATAGTCTTTCTTTAATAACTTCTCCATTGGTGAATTAATCTAAGCATATCCTTTGATAAATTTCATGCAATAGCCAGTATGTCCTAGCATAGTGCGTAGTTGTTTGATTGAAGTAGGTGGTGGAAAATCAACTATAATTGCAATCTTGGATGGATCCACCAACAATACTTGCTTGCATACAATATGTCCTAATAATACTCCAAATGGTGAGAAGAAGATGCACTTCTTCAAATTTAAAGAAATTTGACAATGCCTGCATTTATCCAGCATTAGCCTTAGACATTCAATATGATTTTTCAACAAACTAAAAATAGTCCAATCATCAAAGTATGCTTCTAAAAACTTATGCAAAAATTCTTTGAATGCTTCAACCACCACCCTGGAAAAGATGGTTGGGGCATTCTTCAATCCAAATGGAATTATTGTATATTGGTAGGATCCCCACTCTGTGGAAAACGTAGTCTTATGATGGTCCTCCTTGGCAATGCGGATCTGATGGTATCCTAAAAACCCATCTGTAAAAGAATATACTTCTTGGCCTCCCACGTTATCCAGTACTTCGTCTGTGAATGGTGTAGGGAAAGGATCATGTAGACAAGAATCATTCATCTTCCTGAGATCTACGCAAATCCTGATCTTACCTGTCTTTTTATCTTGCACTACCATGGGGCTAATCCACTCCGACTCTTCAATAGGTTCAATAATCCCTACTTCCAGCATTCTGTCAAGCTCAATCTTCACTTTTTCCTTATATTTCGGGTTCAATCTGTAGGGTCTTTGCTTGACTGGCTTCGCATATGGTTTCAAAGGTATTCTAATCTCTCCCATAGGTCCTTTGATTCCCTTCATATCAGTGAACTTGGTCAGGAACAAGTCCTAATACTTGTGCAATAATTCTATGATTTTGTCAGTGGTAGCAATGTCCCAGTAATATCCGATATTGGCAAGCTTTGGTGTCTCCTCTATCCCGATATTGACTTTCTTTATCTTTATCGGCTATCCAATGAATGGAATATCAACTGCTAGTCCTTCCACATCTCTTTGATCTTCTGTTTTTGTGATATTCACCTTCCTTGGATCATCGTCTTCGTCGACATTAATGTTGTAGAAGATCTGCAGTTTCTGGAGGGGCGCAATCCATTCATCCTCTTATTTCTCCAAAGGGAGGCCATATGCCTCCTTAAATACTTTATGTCTCACCATCTGTAGTGCTTGATCTACTGAAGGAAATTCACTTTCAAACAAAAAGGTGGTTATAAAATTCTGGATCATACCTTCCCATTATGAAGTGACGATGTGCAGCTCTGCTTGAAGGTACCAGTTAATTGAGGTGGTATCCAGCATATTGACAAATCTGTGTACCCATTGTTCTCTAGGAATGTCACTCCAGGCCTGTTCATAGCTTCGTACATGGTCCTTTGGGCATCTTCGACCTATGTACCTTGCTTTGCAACTTCCTACTTGTGCTGAAAACGACACTGTCATCAAAGTTCGACATTGTGTCCAGTCTATAATATTTTCTTTTATGTGTCCCCCACCATCGTGTTGGTGTGGCTTTCATGTCCTCATCCATTACCAATAGCCTCTATTGTGTAGGTACACTTGTCTCAAATTCTGATAAAAAGTTCTCTAAGGGGTTTAACCCATCAAATGTGGGTAGATTACTCACTATTGTGTCGATCCAACGAACTTCCCTGGTTATCCTAGCACATCTTCTTGTATATACTTTGTACATCTAGTTCTTTCAGTTCTCCAACGCTTCTTCTAAGTCGGATGAACATGTGTTGTCACTTCGCCAACTCAGATTCCCATTAGCTATAGGGTTGATATAATCCTGATGTCTTCTTATTAATTTGTATATGTTTTCCAATTCAAATGCATGGTCCTCTTCTCTGATAGGTTCTGTATATCGTGGAACCTCATCTGGATCTAACGGTGCAATGAACCTAAGGCCAACATTCTCAAATTTCATGTGTATTTTCTTTAGATCAACAACAGTGGAATTGTTGAAGGCCCAATCAATTCCTAATAATGCAGGGAAAGGGCTGCTATCATCAACAATTTCAATTACTTGAAAATATGCAAAGGTTCTTACTCCATCAATGTCCATTGGGACATTCTCTGATCGTCCAAATAGGGATGACAGCTTGCTGATTAGCCATACGAAGCCTTATAGGGGAATATATCATCTTGGTTTTTCCCATCAGTGCCCAAGTCTGTTTCATCATGACATTGACCTCTAACCCTAAGTCGAGGACCACATAGTCTATCTCATACTCTCCTATCTGAGAATTCAAGTGTAATTCTTTATTTGTCCTTCTCCTTTTTTCAATTTGGTGCACTGCCCTATTTAGTAAGGGGTCTATCTTTCCTAGCTCATACTGCTTGATTAAAACTTGTAATTCTTGTAGAATGCCTTTATCTTGAATCAACTTAACACAAGTGTACAAAAATTCCATGAGTTTTCTTACCTCTTTCCCTTCTATTGGTGATGTAGGAAGATCAAACGCCTGAGGCATGCCATATTCTTTGATTTCTGGTTGTCTCTTTGATGAAGATCCTTGATCTCCTTTGAACGCTTTTCTTGCATCCTCGAATATCTGTCTTTCTTTCTTAGCATAGAGCGTTGGGGTATTTTCTGTAGCTTTCCTGACTCTGTGGTCATTTTCAGTATTTCCTTGGGCTTCTCTGTCTTCTCCTGTAGTAGCACCTCCTTGAGTGATAACAACGAATCTAGGATATTCTCCACAAGGTTTAGCATATATCATTTGTACTTGTGGGTTCTACTGAGGTCCTCATCTTTCCTAAATTTTAGCCAACAACACAGGGCATTCCACTATGACATGCTCGAAGGAGTTACAATAACTATAGGTTGTGCAAGGATTTTGAGAATCCCTTGCTAAATGTCCTAGCTGCGTGCAGTTGTAACAGATTATTTTTCCTCAGCCTCGGCCCATACCTCGTCCTCGTCCTCGTCCTCTGTAGCCACCACGAGGAGTGAAATCTCCTCTCCCTGGAGAGTTGTACTATGGAGTGTTTCCTTCTTGTTGTACTTCACCTTGAATCTTGTATATGTCTCTCGACCTTTCATGCATGAGATCATAAGATCTACAATCTCGATCATCATGCCCCACTAATTTACAGAATGTACAATACAAGTCTGTGGGTGTCTGAACATACTTTTTCATGTAGTAACACTCACTTGGGCGATGCCTATTTCTGCATACATCGCACCAGGGTAGGTTAACTTTATTTAAGGGGCTCGGTTCCCCTGATGACAAGCACTCATAAAATAAGGGATAGTGTTCCTTATCATGGCCTTCAGATATGCATCTTACACACCATATATCTTACCTTTTGTCGTTTCCCTTATCTTTCTTCATATCCTCAACCTGTAAAGACAAACTAGTTAGCTGGCTCATGATTTGGCTAATGCCTGAGTTAGATTCTCCCATCGGTGTTGATTCAAGCTTCATGGTGATCTCCAAATCTTCTTCCTGAGATGGAATATTCTACTACATCAGAGGAACTCTTATATGTGGTAACAATGCAACGATGAACCATTCTTTGTTCTGTTCATCAAGGAATTGAAAAGTTAATCGGCCTGTTAGGGTCTTGAATCTCTGGTCAAACTCCCAAATAGGTTCTACTACCTTTTGTTTAATCTCTTTTAGTTTTGTAATACATTGTGACTCCGACTTAGGTTTCTTAAACTTTGTAATCAGTGCATTCTTGATCTCATTCGGGGGCTTGGGCTGTGCCAGTCCTTGGACAAGTTTCATGTACCAGCTTAGTGCATAGTCCCTTAGCGTAGTGCTGAACTGGGTTCTCTTTATGGCTTCATCGATGATACTTTTAATATTCCATGCGGCTTCACACAGAAACCAATGTTGTTCTGGATCTTCAGATCCATCTCCTCTAAAGATATGGAATCTCATTTCATCTGCCATAGAGATGACTAGGGTTCTTGTCTGAGTAGATGTTGAGCTACTAGTAACAGTACTCTGAAGACTCTGGTGGTTCTAGCTATTCTGACTACTAAGTATTGTTGGGACAACATGAGGATTAATGTTACTTGCTTCAGTAGTCCGCATAGTTCCTGAGGTTTTTGGCTCACTTTGGCGTAGTTCTGCAGCTTCCCCTTCTTTTGTTCTGGTGGGCTCTGGAAGCTCTTCGTTGGTTAGATCTACCTCTTCTCCACTATAGAAACCCTCTTCTCCATATTTTTGCTTAAACAAGTTCTCAAGGTGAACTCCTCATAATACTTTCCCACTGTGTGTATGTCCTGCTTATGTGTCGCTGTCACTGTCCGAGATCTTGAACATTAGCCTTTTCAGGTCCAACCAGTCTACTGTATCTTCAAGATGTGGTTTTCATGCAAGAGCATCTTGATTCTCAGCTTCAGGAAGTGCAAAATTTTTCCTTTGGGTCCTTTGAAAAAGTATCTCTCGGCTTGGCTATACGATTCTATTATGTCAACAACCAATTCGGTGATATACCCTCCAATGGTACTATCAAACTAGTGATCTACTACCCTGGATACAACGTTTTTTACTCTCTTGACCTTCTAGATCAATGTTGGTGTCTAAACCATAGGAGGTCTAGATCTGATTTCAAACTATGTGTCAGCTAACCTAGCCAACCACTCGTGTAGCTCCTAATGGATTCCTCCAAAGACGATCTCGTGAATTTCAGTGAAGATGTATCTTTGTAGCCAATATTCAGTAGTCAATTTAGGGTTCTTGTTCTAGGCTTTAGAAAAGTCCTTCTCTTGATCCTCTATCCACTTCTGGATCTTTGTCTTCGATGGGAACCACCCTGACATTCCCTTAAAAATATTTTGGTCCCGACAATGGAACCATTTGTTGGCACAGAGGCAGACCCATGGTTCAACTCTAAGAGTGCACCAACAATCCCTAGCTATTGGCCCTTTCAGTAGCACCTGCGAAGCAGATGCAATCTCACACGAAGAATCTATGAGGGGGTTGCAGGTCAACTATGTCTACAACTAGGGGAATATCAAGTGGTTCTTATTACAACAACAACTCAACATGCATCTATCATTCAACTAGCTAGATCTATCCTTCACAACTATATATATGATCTAATACAATAATGTAGATAACAATATAACAATGAAAGAGCTCAAAGCATCAATCACACACACAACAACAGATGTACGTGGTTCACCCTCTCTCTAGGGCTACGTCCACATAACTGTTCTTATGATATATTAAGATAAAGCTTACAGTTCTGATCTTTGCTCTTGGCCCACAGTTCCTCTCCTGCCCTCTCTCTTTCTCTCTTCATCTCCCCCTTCTTGTGCACCCCGTTGCAGGACTTGATATTCGCACCCAACTTAAGACCTTACAGTACCAGAAGGCTCTCTCTCTCGGCACTTCTCTTACCCTTAATACAATATTTTCCTAATGACCAGTAATCAGTAACAAGGATCAACTACAGTACCGACTCGACCTAGGTCCTTTTGACCTCTATTTATACATTATATTCCCTTACTGATAGCCTTAGACTGAAACCTAGGTGTCAAAACCCTAATTACCAAAACAATAGGTGTCTAAAACCCTAGGTCAGCTTCACCTTCTTTTTTGGGGCTTCGCCAGCCTGTCTTTCCTTCTTCATCTCGCGGTGCTCCAAAGCATGCAATGCTGGCCTTTTTCACTTCCTGATTCATCCTCGGTCCATATTCCTTGTTGATATGTCATCCTCGATCTCCTCATCCAATGGATTTCTTTTCTTCACTTCGCTCAATATTTTATGTTCTTTTGCTCACTTCGACCCAATGACAATCCATGTGTCTCCTACAAATATCGTTTTTTATCTTTTCTTCCTCGTTCTTCGCTTCCTTCCATAACCAAGGGCCACCTTCCATAACCAAGGGCCAACAAAACTCACGAAGTGTGAATAGTCGAAGTGATTTGTGGTCGTCGATTCGTGGGAGACACGCATCGATAAATCATTGACTCCGGAACAAAACGCTCTGGGACGAAAAGGCTGCAGAAAAGTCTGAAGCTCCCTAATGTTGAAGTCTTGAAATGAAACTAAGTCGTTGATTTACAATGGATGCATGGCACTTGATTTGGTACTCCAGATGTTTTTCAAGGAGGTTCTGTGGATTCCACTAAATCCTGAAGACCCGAATTCATTGAGGGTCATTTATTTTGAGGGTGAGTAGGGACCATTGATCCCTTCACGCCAGTTGGGAACTTTGCCACTTCGGATTTTAGAGGAATTGGCATGTGATGAATCAAAAACTCTCGAAGCCCAAACTTCTGAAGAGTTGGAATAGGCATTTGTGGCCTTGGCGTTCGATCATAACAGATGGTCATATGCGATGGTATCTTAAGAGATAGGGGATAGGCCCCGATCACAAAATTATATACCATGGATAGAGGATTTGATTATTAAAGGAGAACAAAATTTACGCCCCACGGATGTGTTACAAATTGGTATCAGAGCCATGGTTACAACACTTGGCCTGATTGGGCTCATGGACGAGTCACTTAAAAACCATATTTAGAATAATTTTAAGAGTGACACCCTATCTTACCCTTTCTTAAAGAGTCCGGTTAAAATTTTATTGAGGAAAAGAATGAAACTTTCTACTGTGTGTGTACATTTAAGAAATTGGAACTATGTATTGTTCACAAACTAATAGATTGTTAGATACCAATAAGTGTTTTTTCAGCACTCGAGAAGTCAGTAAATCACAAGAAAACTTCAAGTCTAAAGGATGGTGACGTGTTATGAAGTAGGGGATGGCTCCCACAATAGAGATGAAGAATCTGATGAAAGGAGGGTGGTGGAAAACCCTCCGAATCTGGATGAATCTGTAAGGAGCCTCATGTCCAAATTACAGAGTTGCAAGGTCGAAAATGAGAGATTTATAAAGGAGCAAGAAAAACAAACATAAATTAATGCAGTCTTGTTGCATAGCTTATCTCACATGCAAAGGCAGCTACAACATGAACCTACAACCAACCATGTGGACCGATGACATGCGAAGATAAGTCAAAGTCCACCTGAGATCCAAAAACATGGCCCCATAAGTGACCACGGTAGGAGAAGTACCTCGAAGAAGACCTAGCCTAGAGGTAGGGGACACTCATCAGGAGAGTCCTCTGGAGAGGAAGCTGGAAACTTTGAGGGATCCTCTAGTAGGAAAACTAGATCACCTTCTGGAAGGAAAGGAAATAAGCGAAAGCATTCCAAAAGTCGTGATCCTAAAGAATTCAAGAAATCCAAACCACCCTCTTTTGATGGATAGATTAATAAAGGGAAAGAGGATGAGGCCTAGCTACTTGGTTTAAAGAAATACTTCAGAGCCCATGAATACTCTGAAAACTTGAAGGCTCGAATAACCATCTTCAACTTGAATGGAAAGGATTTCATTTGGTGGGAAGACCTTATGAATGTGGAAGGAGTCCATGAGAAGGACTTTTCATGGAAACAGTTTGAGAAATACTTCAGGAAGAAGTATCTTTCAGATAAATACATGGATGGGAAGACTAAGGATTTCTATGAACTCAGACTGGGAAAACTCACCATAGATGAATATGTCAATAAATTCATTGAGCTACTGAGGTATGTACCCTACATAAAGGATGAAAAGGTAAAAGTGCAGTGATTTATTAGTGGGTTATGTTAGACCTACCAGGACAAGATTGAGTTTGATGAACCAAAGACCTTAGAAGAGACCATCTGGAAGGTAAGTTATTGTTATGAATAGTTTGATAATAAGATAGGACCTCTCGAGGACAAGAGGAAGAAGAGTAGTTTGGGATTCCTTGAGAAGTGGTTTAAATCCTCAAGATTTAAGAACTATGGGAAGGGTTCTAGGATGAACCTTCCTACTAGAAGTCTGTGTCAGAAAAAAATCCTCTTTCAAAGTGGAAATAAACCTTTTGAGCCAGTCCCAGTAAAGATTGATAGCTCAAATAAAGAACCCTTAAAATGTTTGGGTTGTGGAGAAGAACATCAGTTGAGGGATTGTATGCATAGACAACAAAAAAGTAAGAGAGTCTACAATATCCAAGAAGATACCACCCTTAATGATATGGATAGGAGCATGCCATGAATTTATGCATCCCTGGACAATAATCAAGCTAACAACCAAGCTTCAGTGGTGGAGGTGGAAGGTATGATCGCCAACCATCTAGTTTCTATTTTAATTGACCCTAGTTCTAATTTGAGTTATGTGGCTCCTTAGACTGTTAATAAGTGTAAAATGCAACCAGATAGACATGTTAAGATGTGGTTGGTACAAGTAGCCACTGGGACCAAAAGAAATGTAGGAGAGGCCATACCAACTTGCCAATTCATCATGGATGGATTTCCTACCTGAGCGACCCTTAACATACTTCCCCTGGGATATTATGACTTGTTGATTGGTATGGACTAGTTGGTTGCTTATAAAAATAAGTTGGACTACTACCATAAAACTTTAGAATGTGTAAATGAAGAAGGGATAAAGATAACCCTCCAAGGGATTCAGAAGCCTGTCTCACTGAGACAAATATCAACCCTTCAAATGAAAAAGTATTGCAGAAAGGGGTGTCCTTTATATGCAATACAGGTGTTGGAATTTGTTGAGGATGACAAACCAAACCTAGAGAACCACCCCATATTAAGAGAATATAAATATGTGTTTCCAGAAGAGGTACTAGGTCTACCTCCGAGAAGAGACATTGACTTCTCGATAGAACTTGCACCAGGAATAGTGCTAGCATATAAAATGCCCTATAGGATGAGTACGCCATAACCGGTTGATCTCAAGCTACAACTAAAGGAGATGATGGAAAAAGGCTACATCCTAACTAGTGTATCTCCATGGGGAGCACCCGTATTGTTTGTGAAAAATAAATATGGCACACTTCAACTATGCATAKATTATAGAGAACTCAATAAGACAATCATAAAGAACAAGTACCCCTTACCAAGAATCGATGACTTGTTCGACCAATTGGGAGGTGCTTCAATTTTATCKAAGATTGACTTAAGGTCTRGATACCATCAAGTYCAAATTAAGGATAAGGTATGGTCACTATGAATTTGTRGTGGTGCCATTTGGGTTAACCAATGCCCCTGCCACTTTTATGTGCTTGATGAATAATGTACTCAACAAATTTATGGACAAATTTGTATTGGTTTTCATTGATGATATCCTAATATACTCCAAGAACAGAGAGGAGCAAGAAGAACATCTTAGACTCATACTTCAATTACTAAGAGAGCATCAACTCTACACCAAGTTTAGCAAATGCGAATTTTTCCATAAGCAAGTCCATTACTTAGGCCATGTCATTTCTAAAGAAGGGGTGGCAGTAGACCCTGACAAGATCAAATCGATTATGGAATGGCCTACCCCAAAGGATGTATCTGATATCATATCCTTCATGGTATTGGAAGGATATTATAGAAGGTTCATATAAGGGTTTTCCAAGATTGGTTGTCCAATCACTACCCTTCAGAAAAAAGGGGGTTAAATTCACTTGGACATCAAAATGTGAAGAAAGATTTTAGGAACTGAAATACCTCATGACCCATGCACCCTTGCTGAAGATTGCAGACCCTGACACTGATTTCCTCATTTGTACAGATCCCTGCAAGGAAGGAATCAGAGGAGTGCTTATGCAAGAGGGGTGTGTAATTTGCTACGTGTCCAGGAAATTGAATGATCATGAAATCAATTATGTGACCCATGACCTAGAGTTGGCTTCCATAGTGCATGCTTTAAAAATTTGGAGGAATTACCTCCTGGGTAGGAGGTTTTTGCTTATGACAGACCATTGTGGATTGAGTCACTTTTTTGATCAACCAAAACTCAATGCTAGAAAAGCTAGGCGGATGACTCTCCTTAGTGAGTTTGATTTCGAAATCAAACACATCAAAGGAAAGGAGAATAGGGTGGTCGATTTCCTTAGCAAAAGTATAAAGATGATTCACCTGGCAGTGGTAAGCACCTATGAAACAGATGTTTGGGAAAGAATGAGGAATGCAAAAGAAACATATGCATTATTCAAGACCGTAACCTCATACCTAAGGCAAGAGCCTACAGGGATAAAGTATGAAGACTACCAGATGCTCGATGAAGTCCTATTGACCTACAGAAACTGATTGTATATTCCAAATTGTGATGAATTGAAGAGGTTCATAATGGATGAACTACACAAGAGACCATACACTGGTCATCCAGAATATCAAAAAATGATCACAACCACTAGGAAACAATTCTATTATCCTCGATTTAAGAAACACATAGTTGAATATCTAGCCAAGTGCCTAGAATTCTAGCAAGTTGAGGCAGAACATCAGCACCCATAAAGGTTTTTACAACCCCTACCCATCCTAGAATGGAAATGGGAAACCATATCCATGGATGTCATCAACGGATTACCAAAATCGACCAATCAAAATGATGCCATCATGGTTGTGGTGGAAAAACTGAGTAAGTCTGCTCACTTTGTTCCTATCAAGTCAACTTGCGAGGCAATAAATATTACCAATGTCTTCATGAAGGAAATATTCAGACTGCATGGCATGCCTAGGGAAATTTTATCTGACAAAGACACCAAATTTACTTCAAGCTTTTGGAAATCCTTAATGGATGGTTTTGAGACTAAATTGTTGTTCAACACAGCCTATCACCCTCAAACTGATGGAAAGACAGAAAGAGTAAACCAAATACTAGAAGACATGATAAGGATGAATTTAATCCATCATCCTAAGAAGTGGGAAGGCTACCTACCATTGGTATATTTTTCCTACAACAACGATTATCAAGAATCCTTGAAGATGAGCCCTTTTGAATCCCTCTATGGTAGACAGTGTAAGATTCGAATCAGCTGGAGTAATCTAGTGGATAGAATTACAATCAGACTTGACATGTTGAAAGAAATGGAACAACAAGTGATTCAGATAAATAAAAATTAGAAGATTGCTCAGGATAGACAGAAAAGTTACACCGGTAGAAAGAGAACTCCAAGAGAGTTCAAGACAGGAGACCATGTCTAACTCGGAGCTAGACCCAAGAAACGTTCCCTGAGAATGGGAGCTTGTGCCAAGATAACACATTGGTATTGTGGACCCTTTGAAGTCTTATATAGAGTGGGACCTATAGCCTATAGGCTATCACTTCCTCCCGCAGTAAAGGCACATAATGTTTTCTAGGTTTCATTATTGAAGAAATATGTACATGATTCTAATCATATAATTGACTGGTCTGTGATCCAGGTGGAGCCGGAGGGAGAATTCCTACCAGAACCTCAATGCATACTAGACCGGAAGGAAACCTCCCTCAGGAACTGAACCATTGCATAGGTCAAGGTGCAGTGGAAACACTTTGGCCTAGATGAGGCTACGCGGGAAATGGAGGATTCCATGAGACATGCATATCCGATTTTGTTTACTCCTTGATGTTCTATCAAAGGTGTCAATGTTTGATTTGATGGACCTTTGTATAAAAGGTCGATGCATGTAAATTTTTTTATTTTAATAGAAAATAGATACATGTTGCATGAATGCAGGAAAGGAGATATGCTAAGAGAAACCATGAATGATATGAAATGGTGGTGGAGGGGACTAGGAATGGTTGCATTAACCTTCACCGAACGATTACTTTTCTTGATTTAATTGCTCAGGATTAGAACAACCCTCTAACCGAGGAATGAATTTTAGTTATGCTGGTAGGTGGGAAGACCTCCTCAAGAGTTAATGATGGGATGGGACTGACCACCCATCTGTAAGGCTTCCAGACCTGACCATGGACTGGGAATTTGATCCACATGCAATATTGCTAAGGAAGGAAAGAAAGGAAGTGTGGTGGGAAGAAGAATACCTGCAAAGAGTGAAGAGATGACAGTCGAAGCTCTTGGGTCTAAGGAAGGATTGAAAGAAAGTGAGTTCTGATCAAAGAAAATAGAGACTGAGTCGAGAGAAGGAGAGTAACCTTCATCCCTATCTATTTATGTACTGGGAGAAGGAGAGTAACCTTCGTCCCTAACTTTCCTTGAGTTATAAGAGAGAGATTGAATATCAAAGAGTCATGGTCTAAGATTGGGGGTGGCCAGTGGTAAATCCATTAGGAGTGACTGATCCTATGGTTGGGTCAAAACGAGCACCCCTTCCAGCAGTTGCATCATGCCTTATGGTTCTGATAAGTGTTTTCATGCCTTTTTCTTTGAATTGGAATTAATGAATGCATGTGTGTATTTATGTGTCTATAAATGGTTTCTGTATTGAAATGGTTAAGTTATGAGTATGTGTTTGTTCCCTTGAGAAATCAGGCTTCTTCTTGATTTTCCATATGTGTTAGTTTAATTCCTCGAAGGCATTTCCCCAGGGAATTCTAGCACAGTTCCAGATTTGGAGCAAACCTCTTGGCTCTGCTACCGTTTCGGTAACCTCACAAGTTTACTTTTCCCCGTTTTGAAGCTTAAAGTTCTGCAAGTTAGGGAGGCATCCCCTTTAGACCAGTAGTCTAAGAGACTTTGAATTCACACCTAAGTCCTTAACCAAAAACCCAACTAAGAGTAGGGTTAATAGCCCAAGATTCATCTGAAGGTCCATGTGACCTGGGTCTAGGAACCCTGCACTAAAGGAGTTATCTCATGAAGGTTTCATAACCTCGAGAGCTCAAAGATCGGAGATGTCAAATTTCACGGTAGTCAAGTTACCTAAACTATAGGAGTAACAAGAACCATAGATGACTTAAGAATATGATAGCGGAGATGCATGCGAGTCGTTTAATGGGAGGAGAAGCCATCCCGTTCGTGAGATCGAATCAAATACCCACAGGAATTAATGCATCAAACACCAACCGCTCGATTAAATTGATGGTTGGGAATCATTGCAGAGAACGAAAATGAAAATAGCAGACATGTTAGTTCACATCCCGCAATCAACCAACATCGTTGATATCATTGGGAATAGAAGATCAAAGACCATGATTAGATTAGGGTTGGATGAGCACTTCCCAGATTGCGGCGGTTAGACCCCACAATCACTATGAACCTTCGATCTGTGATCGGAGATCGATGGTGGGGAATCATTGCGGAGCGTGAAGGTGAAATTAGCAGACACGCTAGTTAGTGGCCCGCAATTCACCAACGTCGTTGATCTTGTTGGGTTGGAAGATCAACGACTCTGGTAAAACCGAGTTCGGCGAGTATTTTTCAGATTTCACAGGTTGAGATCTCTGATAAGGAGTGTGCTCATTGGGGTCCCACAATCACTGTGAACTATCGATCGATGATGACATCAGTATTGGCCGGACCATGACCATCAGACCTAGAAACATTGCTAGGTGGATAGTCGTGAGTTCCTTTGGAAATCTACAGAGTAACAAAGCCCTTCTGTACTGTCGATATGAGAGAATGGACACATGTCAAAAGATTGTCGACTTCGGGTGTGTTGGAAGATTGATTGTTGTCATTGATGTCAACCCTAATCATGGGTTTTGGACTGCAAGATTGATGAAGGTATTTGGACATGAAGGAAAATTCACATGCAGATACAACATCCATGGATGGATAGTATACATCATGTTGTTTCCGTTTGTATGTGGCACGTCACATGGATCCTCATGGTTGAGGAGAAATGAATTTTTGAAGATGACAAAGTGAATTGAAAAAGGAAGTACATGTAGGCCCTGAAAAT
>JZKD02S1712662.1:27061-47549 GCA_000966675.3 Picea glauca | reverse complement strand
ACCTTTGGAAGTCAATACTTCCCTTGAACAAAAACTATTGATTATTTCTCATATATTGTGCATGGTGTATTGTGGTGTATTGGTGTAACTCTTATACTATTTTTCATTGCTCATTTGATATAATTGAATGGTTTGAGTATAAGTTGAAAAAGGTTTTTAAATTGTACTGGATACTGATTCACCCCCCTCTCAGTATCAACAGGGTGAAATCACTCTGGGAGAAAAGGGGACATGATGAACAAGAACTCTCGAATGCTAGAGAGTCGAAGTTCATCTGAGCCATCCATCAACTGAGGACATGTGTCAGTAGATCTTCCATTTCGGGAGATAGCTACTTTGGAGGTGAAAGGCGATGGAGTATTTGAAACTCTTGAAGCCTGAATAGCCTAAGTGATTTGTTTTCGTTGATTTGTAGGAGACACGGATTGATAAATCGTTGAATCCGGAAGAAAAAGATCCGTGAGAAAAAGGTTGTAGAAAAGTCTGAAGCTCCCGAATGTCGAAGTCCCGAAATGAAACTAAGCCGTCGATTTACAATGGATGCATGGCGCTTGATTTGGTACTCCAGAGATTTTTCGAGGTGCTTCGGATTCCGCTGAAGCCTGGAGACCCAAAGTCATTGGGGGTCATTTATATTGAGGGTGAGTAGGGACCGTTGATCCCTTTTCTCCAATTCAAAACTTCACCACTTCGGAGTTCGGAGGAATTGGCATGTGATGAATAAAAAACTCCCGAAGCCCAAACTTTTGAAGCACTAGAATAGGCGCCCATGGACTTGGCGTTTGGTCATAACGCGTGGTCATATGTAATGGTTGCTTAAGAGATAGGGGCTAGGCCCCGATCTCAAAATTAGAGACCATGGATAGAGGATTTGATTATTGAAGGAGAATGAAATTTTACACCCCACCATGGGTGTGTTATAAACTCCCTTCAAAATATTGGAGGTATCATAATTAGTTATAAGGGCCCTCATGGGCTTAACAACACAGTCGGTTAGATCCCCCCGGAGAGGTAAACCTCTATAAAGGTTGTCTTTTGTTAGACCCTTATCTGACTTAGGGTACCTTCAAAATAACCCATGTAAGTAACTTATGTGGCTACCTATTTCAAGCAACTAAGACACCATGATATAACCAATGCATAGAAGAACAGTCATAAGTTAGGTCCACCATATGGGAGGGTAAAAAAGATCAAAATATCGAAAGCACCACCTCTCACAGAGGTAAAGGTACTAGAAACACCCCCATATGTGAATAGATTTCTAGAAATATATCCAACACCAAGAATGTATTGGAGGGATATCTCCTCAACCAAGTTCACGTGACCTCATGCTTAACTATGGTGTGAGCGAAGCCTCCTGGCATCACCAATTATACAATGGATTTCACCACTCCCTTAGTCAAACACATATATTGAGTTTAATAGCCTTGGAAAAGTTTACTCACAAAATCATATTCCAAATCTCTAAATCTTAAGCTAGTTTGTGCACCCTGAAAAATAAAATCGTTTCTAATCAAATTTAAATTTATCAGCGTTACTTTTAGTGGTTTTGTTTACTCAAAAGGTGTGGTTGTGAAACTGATTATGTTATGACATGGAAAGTAAAAGAAATGAATATGAATATTGTTAGCACTCTGTAAATTATGTCCGACTGATAGACAAACGATAGAGGTAATTGTTTCAACCGACTTTAGAGATGTGCACTAGACTGCTCAGCTCGGAGAGGGATCTCTCATGTCACTTGATATTTGTTTGTAAATAAATGGCTAGGTTTAGTTTGTTTTGGGGTTTTTTTATAAAGTTGTTGGCAAGGAAGGGAAGGGACACTTAGGGATATGGAGTCAAAATTATGAAAGTGAATGAAAACAATGACTGGATGGTAGAACTCTCCAGAGGATAAAGGCTAAATTAGGCAATGAATCTGAGTTATAACTTGTATTTAAGCAGAGAGTAAGAAGAAGGAGAAAATGAGTAATTTCATCAGAGAATTACTTAAATGAATTCTAAATTAGTTAGGATGAAGATTACACAGTTTAAATTGCTTAAGCCAAGAGCATCACGAGATGAATTCTGATCTTTTAACTATCCAATTTAAAAAGAAGAAAATGAAAATAGAATTAAAGAACACATGAAATACATACAATGAGAGGATACAAAACTCATATCACCACAATTATAATCTTTTTATAGAGACTTCAAAAGCTTCTACATATGTATTTAATTTAGCTCCAAAAATTTAAAATTGAGTTCAAAAAACAACTAAGAGGTGCCCTTGCACTTCTGCCAACCCTAATACATACGTATCTCTTAACATTTATAGAAATAGTGAGTCCTTTCGTTTCCAAACCGGTTACAAATAAAGAAAGGTTTCATTTGGAAATCATTTACATGACAAATAGGCTTCAAAACGCCACCTATAAATATCAAACCATAATAGTTGTGTAAAATATGAGAACTATTTTTGTAGATAAGATCATTATAAATGAACACCTCTCTCAGTTTCTCTAAATTCATCTCCAACTGACCAGAACACGTGTCGCGAAACATGTCTTGAACAGGAAATCATGAAAACTGAAAAATAGGGTTCAAAGATTTTTTTGAATCTCCCAATCCGTGACACCTGTGTAAAAGCTAAGGGATTTTTTCAGCCAGTGTAAATGCATCTGGTGGTGCCACATGGGCCTGAGCTAAAACCATGGTATTATTTTCAGTCCGCTTTCAAGAATTAACCTTCGCACTAGTTCTCTGCCTTGCCGTTGATCTGTGGTGCTTGTGATCTATGGCCCATTGGGTCTTTTCAACACCGTATTTCCACTAGATTTAACTTTCTCCCGCTATATTTGGCTCTCTCCTCTAGTTTATCACACCTCCACATTAATTTAGTGTCTCGCTAAGTCTTGGAAACTAGATTTCACACATAAATTGTTATAGTGATAACATGGGCTCCAACTGGGGATGTTATCCTCCCTGCGAGGTAGCAAAGAATGGTTGACCGAGTGCATATCCATTGGGCTTCTCCCTAAAACATGTGTGTACCCCACTCTAACCTTCCACCATTATCCACCGGAAACCCAAATATGTACATTGTTCTCACCGCAACCCACATTTCACCAATATACTTTCCAACTCTAAGATCCACCTCCTCATTCTACAGGTGTATGGTCAGAGACACTTGGTTGCTTGCATCTCTCAGGTGTTGGATCTACAAATGAATTATTTACAACTAAATAAACCCAAAAATATTCACAATATTGATGTCGACTTACTCTTGAAACACAATTCCCTATATCATTATATGCACTGTGTGCATTAATATATGCATCATTAATAGTGCGTTGAGTTTCTTCGATGGCAATACCAAAGCCGATTTTTTTATCCATTAGTAAAATGTCATTGTTAATTAATCCTTGGATACTTGGTAGAGTTCATGCAACCAATTACCTAGATGCTTGACATGGATATGCACTCATCTTGCGTTAGCTTTTGAACAGATTATGCGTTCATGGTGATTAGAAATTTTAGCTCCAACTCAATGTCTTAGTTTTGAACATGGTCGTTGGGTATTTATCAACACGCAATAAAACCATCATAATGTATATAACATACATCACTAAATCATGAAATACATCAGTAGTGTAGATCCAGCTAAATAATATCACACATGAGCACTAATCTAGTTGTAATAAAAGGGAACTCCATTCACCATTGTCTAGCTCTATATAGCAATTGTTCATGGTGAGTAGCACCTCAACATTTAGAAACCTGGGTGACTAAAACACTTTATTTTCCTTGGCTCACCACACGACCTTTGCAAGAAATTGTGCATATACATTTAAAGATGCAAGATTTGACAAGTATAATATTTATCCCAACTTCCGTGTTAACTCCGGGTGCTCTTTGATATTGCAACGAATTTTAACAATGATTTAAAACAATGCCCATAAAACATCAATGAAAGAAATTATATTAATTAACTCGTCATAAAATAGAGCGTGCATAATGAAAAATTGGATTTAATAACTGAGAAATCTATCTTTGAAGAAGAACTTCAAATGGAATCTCAGGTACAAACAACGCATTTCTCGGGCTAATGACATTTTGAATTTCCATTTTAATATCATCGTCAGTGAAATCCTCGCATGGATCCATCACATCATGTCTTGTTATCTAAACTACACTGCTTACCTTCCTTCCCAAGAATCTCTGCAACGGTTCCCCCACAAAATGACAGTGGACAAAACAAAAATGAAATATTCTTACTCAATTGGATCGCTGCCAGCACACGGTACCTTATTCAGATGAGAAGTGTATGTCCTGCATTAAAGATACTCCGTTGTAGTAAGAGTCGAAGTCGTGAATAATTACTCTTCATGAGTTTTCAAAATATATGAGCAGGTGGGGAGGGCCATTGTAAAAAATATGAATGGAGTGGATGGGCCATGGATGTCTCCACTTTCCCTTTTCTTTCTTAAAATATCACATTTGTCGAGTGCACATAAAACAAATTTCAATATCCAAGGATTTCATTTCTTTTCAGAATCCCCGAAAATGAAAACGAAATCTCCTTTTGAGTTGGTGCCTATGTATCGTGTGTTGGGAAATTGTGTTTCCTCCTTCGCGGCTTAGTGCTAATCCTCCACATTGACTTGTATACGATTTTGGTGAGTGTTGTGGGCGGTTTCAATCACACCATTCGTGTCCCCAAAATAAACCATGAGATGCCATGTATCCCAGTCACTTTACCACTGTTTTTATTTCAGGCCACTTTAGAAAATTAAATGTTGGTTACTTTTGCTCCCCAAAATGAATATATATCGTCGATTACATTGGTAATTGTGATCTGATCACTCCCACCAATATTCATCATCATATGTCTTCATGACACGCTTTTCATACAGCTTGATACTGCACCGAAGACTTTCGAACTGTCATTCATGTTCTATGGCCCGAGTGCATCATTGCCAAGCATAATCTTGCAAATGTCATCCTTACTCAGTTCTCGTGATCGGACACCTGCGTGCATCCTCCAGTGTACACCTGTGATTCTCAGTTGAACGCCAAACTTGGATGATGATGTGGATTCCTTACACCATTTGGGTGATCAATGAGACACTTGGTATGCGTTATCGATCTAAGTTTGGGCTTTGAAAGGCATAGTATATATAACCTGCCTCACCACACAACCCACAATATTCACCATCTCTTATTGTATCATTCAACGTAGCTTGCTTCTCGTGGGCCCAATGTTCTCCTATATGAATTTTGCAATAAAACCAAAATATTTGCAAGCAATCGCACCTCTTAATGCTTGTTAGCCACCAAATGTTTCTTACTTCTGTCTTTCCTCATCAACTGGGAACGCAGAGGTATGGAATTGGATGTTGACATAATTTATAACAACCTCCTTGGGAATTCAAAACATAATCCCAACATCTGGAAATAAAACTCAAATTCCATCGGTGTTCAACCTTGGATGAGCACTCAAACTTCCCTACTGCCCTTTTTATTGTTCTGTGGGTGTTTATCCCACATTGATGAGGAGGACTGAGAGTATTTTGTTTATATCTACTAATGGTTTTAAGTCTGATCGACGCATAGTGCACCCATAGCACCCCATTGTGGGATCTTCCTTCATGTGACTTGATGCATGGTGCTTAGTCGCTTCATCTTGATAGTTGTAGGGCTTGGATAAGTGGAGATTTGGCCTGCAGGCCCAATAATTTTGGTAAAATGAACTATGGCTCTGTAATAAACCCAAGGGTATAGAAAATGACTATAAGAGCTGAAGTCATCTTAATAAAACCAAAATTTTTATTTTCCCAATAATGAAGAATTTTTTTGCCCAAATTCAACCAAATATTTAACGCAGACAATCCAAGAACCCAATGATGCTTTGTTTAGAGAAAAAAATCTCTTATGCCACAATTCTAGATTTTGCATGTGTCAACATCTAGCTCCAACTACGGCCGACGTCCTCTCTGTGCGACGATAAAAAATGTATTCCAAGTGATCGATCCATTCAACTGATCCCATCTCAAACACTGCACCTATACCAATCCTTCATCCAAAACTAAATGCACTAAAAGTTGAAACTGAAAACCAATAGTTGCCGAAAACTGAAAACACACATGATGAAGTACAAAACTGAAACTCAAATAAATGCTTGGTCTTCGAGCTTATTTATATGCAAATGATCCTACCCTACTTGTTGAAACCAACGTTGAATCAAGTGATCTCAAAATTCCAATGAAGCCAGTCAAGTAAATGGCTTCTTGACTACAACTTTATTTCAGCTCCTCCAGATAGAAAAAATAACTCGACAAATGATAACTCAAACTACAAACCCCATTTTATCCCTTCATTCTTGAACAATAGGTACTCTGTCTTCTCTGATGATTTCATCTTACTGGAAAAAGGGTCTTCGAAAACATGTAAAACTATCCCTTTTTTAAAATCAGTCCAAAGACAAGGATCTCTTTCATCTGGTTTACCCTTCTCAAATGGACATCTATCAGGATGATCATATTTCAAATCATCCACAACAAAGACAGTATTTATGTGCTCTTGGAAATATTTATATGAAACGACAATCGCATGTGTTTGAGAAAAATCTGAAAATGCCCCTTCATGTTCTTGAATAAGAATGTCATCCTGGCTGTTTAAAATTTCTGAATATGTCAAATCAAGAGATTTGAAATCATGAATGGATTCTGCAACATGTTTTAATTTCATCCCTGACAACGGCGCCAGAATGTTAGCACTTTGTAAATTTTGTCCGATTATTAGAAAAATGACAGAGGTAATTGTTTCAACCAGCTTCAGAGCTGGGCACTAGTCTGCTCAGCTCAAAGAGGGCTCTCTCATGTCACTTGATATTTATTTGTCAATCAGTGGCTAGGTTTAGTTTGTTTTGGGTTTTTTTTTATAAATTTGCTAGCAAGGAAGGGGAGGGATACTTAGGGCTATGGAGTCAAAATTCTGAAAGTGAATGAAAACAATGACTGGATGGTAGAACTCTCTAGAAGATAAAGTATAAATGAGGTGATGAATCTGAGTTATAAATTGTATTTAAGCAGAGTCTAAGAAGAAGGAGAAAAAAAGTAATTGCATCAGAGCATTACTGAAATGAATTCTGAATTAGTTAGGAAGAAGATTACACAGTTTAAATTGCTTAAGATGAGAGCATCACAAGATGAATTATAAGCTTTTAACTATCCAATTTAAATATAAGAAAATGAAAATGGAATTAAAGAACACAGGAAATACATACAATAAGAGGAGACAAAACTCATATCACCACCATTAGAATCTTTTCATAGAGACTTCAAAAGATTCTGCATATGTATTCAATTCAGCTCCAGAAATTTACAATTGAGTTCAGAAAACAACTAAAAGGTTCCCTTGCAATTATTCCAACCCTGATACATATGTATATTTTAAAATTTATACAAACAACGAGTCCTTTTGTTTCCAAACCGGTTACAAATAAAGAAACGTTTCGTTTGGAAACCATTTACATGGAAAATAGGCTTCAAAACATCACCTGTAAATCTCAAACTGTAATAACTGTTTAAAATATGAGAATTTTTTTTGTATATAATCTCATTATAAAGAAAAACCTCTCTCAATTTATCTAAATTCATCTCCAACTGGCTCGAACACATGCCGCAAAAACATGTCTCGAACAGGAAATCATGAAAACTGAAAAATGGGGTTCAAATACTTCTTCGAATCTCCCAATCTGTGGCACGTGTGTAAAATATGGGGGAGGTTTTTGTATGTCAACTTGTCTTGAGTAAAAAATCTCTCGTTTTTGTGAAATTTTTCTCCATCTGTCTGGGATCTACATTTGAAAAAGATGTCTCCAATAGAAAAAATCATGAATCCGAAAATATAAGGTTCTAAGATGTCCTTGATTCTCCCAGTATGTAATAGCTAGGAGAAATATGGGAGAGGTTATTGTTATTTGGCCCGTGCTAAGTATAAACCTCTTTCAGTTTCTCAAAATGTGCTATGGTTTTCCCATAATTCACCTCAGAATACGACTGGTCAAAATTACTTGAAATATGGAAACTGAGACTTGAAAACGGCTATGTGTGAAACTGATCGAATTCATCTGCCAATGGTCTAAACCCAAACTTACTCTCGCTAGCCATTTCACAACAATTTTTATACCATTTTTCTTTCAGAAATTTTGTGAGTGTGAAGGATTGGTTTGGGATAGACCACTTATCGCCCTGAAATGCATCAGGTGGCGCCATGTGGTCCCAAGCCAAAACCATGGTATTATTTTTAGCTCGCTTTCAAGAATTAACCTCCGCACTAGTTCTCTGACCGAAATGATCCCTGACTGTTGATCTACGACACTTGCGATCGGTGGCCCACTAGGTCTTGTCAACTCCATATTTCTGCTAGATTTAGCCTCCTCCCACTATATTTAGCCCTCTCCTCCAGTTTATCACTCCTCCACATTAATTTAGCATCTCACTAAGTCTTGGAAACTGGATTTCACACAGAAATTGTTATAGTGATAACAAATATAATGAAAAATCCTAACTTCAATTCTCAACAAATGATAATATTTTCAAAATGAAATTTTCAACTCAACTGCGATTTCAAATAATATGCAATATTTATATACATGTATCAAGATCAATCATAAGAACCCAAAAGATCAAATTCCATAATGCAAAATGCATTTTTTTCTATTTTCAATATAAACGAAATGAAAATGCAAGGACTGAACAACAACTTGATACATAAACCCTACTATAATAAAAAGAGACAAACCAATAAGGATATCAATAAGCAAACACCCATCCCACGATGCAAGGACAACCAATGAAAAAATATGATGAGAAATAAAAACCGCCTGAAAATTCAACCAAAGGAAGGTTCCCTATCAATCTACAAGTACTTAACATTCATGATAGAGACCCAAGAAGACTCAGCAACCATAAAAAATTACCCAACAAACACCAAACTCGACAATCAAGAAAAAAAGGATGATGTACGTGATTGTTCAGGAGAAAACCACGTATATACACTCCCTATAGAACAACAACTCATGTATGTGCATGTCTGTCAAGGAAAAACCCACGTATATGTTTTGAGACACTCCTAGGTTAAGGATAAGGCCAGGAAACTTAGACTCAAAATGAAAATAGGTTTTCAAGCAATCATACGACAAGAAACTCAAGATAATTGAGAGAAATCAAAGGATAAAAACACTCCAAACCTTGAAAAGAATATTCAATCCATAGTATGGTCGCCAATTTTGTTATGAGAAAGATCACTCTATGGCATGGAGTAAACCACAACTTACATAAATGATTGTAGAAATCAAGTCTAATCTCAAGTATGTTATATAAAAAATCATGCTAACAAGACAATATAATGAGCCTACCTCATCCAGGCATTCGATGAAGTCCACTGTTGAGTGCTTGACTCAAAGCTATACAACTGTAGCTTGTCCTCAACAACCAAGATACACAAGCATATGGTGATAATATATAAATTTAGCACATATAATAGCATAATCAATCAATATTCATAATAAATACGCCCATGGAATAATAATTCAAATATTTGTGAGTAATTAATTGGACGAGAAAATAATATTTCTATTAAAATGTAATCAACAGAAGTGTATGAATAACAAACTTCTATTTCAGCACATTCAGAACCGAGAAACTAAGTCCCTTCCAGTTGGGCCTCCACCACTTCAATCCTCCACTAAAGGAAAGCTCATATAAGAGAGATAATGAGGTTCTCCGTCAAATAGGGAAGATCTTGGGGGTTGAACAATGTGTTCAGACTTAAACAAACAAAGGGATGTAGACTCAATATGAAGTGAATAATTTCTCTAGAGTAACTTTTCTCTCAAAGTTGACTTCTTCTCCTCTCTCCACATCTTGTATATGGCCCATTTATATCCTTCAAATGGAATTGAAGGGCTGATTCATAACATTTCTAGTATATGGAAGATCAAGGATGATGGATCTCG
Organism: Picea glauca; assembly: GCA_000966675.3. Taxonomy (NCBI): domain Eukaryota; kingdom Viridiplantae; phylum Streptophyta; class Pinopsida; order Pinales; family Pinaceae; genus Picea; species Picea glauca. Next base: position 37,543 of record JZKD02S1712662.1, on the reverse strand, counting down.
TGATGTGACATGGAAACCTGACACAATTTTTTAATTTTGGTCACAAAACCCAATGTACATGAGTTGTAATGGTGCAATCTGTGTATATGCATGTTGTATAGTTTTTAGGGTGAGTATGTGTGGAAAAATACAATTTTTATCTCCGGGAATTGCAAAAAGGGACTTCAAGCCTACATAGGGAAATGGAAAATGCCTTTTGTGCAAGTTGCATGGGGTGAGGCAAATATTTCTATAACAGGTAGTCCCTAAGAAAATTAATCTAAGGATTAATTAACTAAGCACAACTATGGTCTAGGAGTTTTATTAAACACAATACAAATACAGGTATATCTACTCTAACAACATATATGACACATATATCAAATTGCTTATGCTAGAAACATAAACCACAAAAATGATACAACTTGGAAGTAGATACAAGTGCTTAAATGTTAATGATAAGCAATATATAAAGACCAGTGCCAAATGTAAATATTGTTGCAAGATTTCAAATGATGCTAAAATGAAAATGTTATGGAGTGCTCTTGAAATTTTTTATTATTAAAATGAGTTATTAAGTTTGTGATTTTATTGTGAGGTGGATATTATGAGTGCAAGTCCACTTATGAGTGTGAAGTATGTGCAAGTGATTGCAGTAAAGGAAATATTGTTATAAATATTGTCTCTTTAGAGGTTATCCCTCAATTGAATGCAAATAAATATGTCGGAGGTCCAACAAGGAGAATATCTCCATGACTTCACACACAAGTTCAGTACACGATCCAATAAAAAGAGCAATGTCGGAGGTCCAACAAGGAGAAAATGCATCTCATTAAAGAGTATCTCGACGACTTCACACACAAGCTCGATGTATTGTCCCAATTAATCAATAGCAACTATTAGATTGTCCTAGTTAAAGTAAATCCACATTGACCAGTCCTCATTCTGTATGGAACCCACACCATAGATCAAGCTAAATCCCGTAAAGGAGGGGTCAACAACATACTAGGGGAAGCTTAGGTGATCATTTTTTTCAAACTTTGAAATTGCAGAAAGTAAATTACTAGAAATTGAAATCTAATCTAATTGTTTTTCAGTGTTGTGATTGATTTTGTTATTGATTTTATCTTTTTAAGTTAATAAAGAAAATCAAATTAAAAAATGAGACAACCACAAAAGGAAACCGACCACCCAGGGGGGATTGAATACTATGCGCTGAGTAGCCCATTGATTTTATTGATGTGTTTACAATATCTTTATTGGGAAGGCTTGTAATCCTGTATAGAAAAGAGGATAAACAAGGTTTCAAGTTTCATAAATAATATGAAAGGAATAAGATCGCTCCCATGGGTCCCAAAAAGTTAAAATCCACCAAAAATAGGCATCACTTCCTCTTGGTTGTCCACAATTACGCAAAACTTAGCAAGCAAAACAATCCAAAATTTGCACAAAATCACTTTGGAGAACTTATGGGAAAATTCAAAACTATAGAAAAAAACTATTTCTAAATTAAAGATGAACTAAACTAGCAAACTATTTCTACTAAGACAAGTTGAAACACAATATTCCTCAATGGTTTTATAGGCTGTTCGGAACATCAAGTAAGAGGGAAATTGAATTTTCCAAATATTTAAATGAAAGAAGTTAAATTGAACTACACCTTATCGTTGAAATATTTGACTTAAAACTTGCTAAAGAGTGAGTTTTAATGCTAAATATATTTGGAACTACACCTTATCCTTGAAACTGATTAACTTGGAAATGAGAAATTGATCCAAAAAGGATCCAGAGAAGGCTAAAAACAACTTAGAACTCATAGAGGCAACTCAAAACACTCGGAATGGCTCCATCAGATAGAGAAAGGGAAACAATTCAAGGTTCCTAGTTAAAATGGCATGATCGTGAAGAGCGCGTCGCAAGATTTATAATGGCGTAAATGGGTCGTCAAACGAAGTTACAGATTGAAAGATATTTGTGGTCAAAGTTTGGTCAACCTAGCCCAGTCAACAGGGGATGAGTTAGCATCTGTATTGCTGACATCAGCATCCGTACGAATGGGGTCATAGTTTGTACAGTGCACGTGGCAGGATTCGGGAAGTGACACATGGAATGTTGATGTCAACATGATGACGTGGTAGCACCAGAGGCTTCCATGTGTCTCCTGGTTATTGGATTTTTGGATCGATATGTGGACCAATCGGATCGTGCCACGTGGAAGTTCATACATTCCATATGAATGACTTGGCATGCTGACGCAACACACTGACTTTGCAAGGGGAAGAATGGCCCAATTACAGGCCGCCACATGGCCCAATTAGGGGCTTCCACATGGTAGGCAAGAAATGCACAAGGATAGCCCTGTGAATGAATTTAAAAAAAAAAATTGGTTGGAGGGTTTGCCAAATCTGGCGGACCACACCAACTATAGCCACAGTCATATCTCATTGGAGGACCTTCTAGTGACACCGCTAAAGTTAGTAGGACGAATAATACATTGTATACAACATATAACAAAAAAAACAAAAATGGAGTCTGTGGAGATTAACCCTGGAACCTCAGCCTTTTCCCATGTGTTAACACTTCCGACCCTCACCACTAGGTTGCGGATGCCACTTGTTTCATATCACTTGTTTTAATATTTAAAACATGTATCCGACCAGCCACGGGGACAAGAGGTGTGGACCATATGACCTTTAGGGCACAATTTTCTATGCAAGGTATAGTCATTATTGCAGGTTGTAGAGGGCATCGAAATCGAGAAAAAATTGTTCTTGGGCCTGGGAGTGCCAGAGTCATATCAAGGCATGGAAATGATCATTTTTGGGTAATTTGATGCCACAAATTTAGTGGAGCTCTCTGTTTTATGATCTGAGAATCATTTTTGCAACTTGATTTCATAATGAGGTATACTTATGTATTTTTCCAAATTCTTTTGTTGAGTTAATGAAAGAGCCTACCCATTTGAGAGTAGGACCCAGAGACGTAGTCCACCAGGGACAAACTCCGTTATCAAGTTTTTGTGTTCAGATCTGTAACATCCTGTTTCTCCCAGTTTGTAAATATAACTATATTGGCCAAGAGACTATGGAAAACTCAATATGTGTGAATGTTTGATTTGATGGACCTTTGTATAAAATGTCAATGAATGTAAACTTTTTTATTTACTAGAAAATGGATAAGTGTTGCATGAGTGCTAGAAGGAGGTGTACTAAGAGAGACCACAAATGCTATGAAAGATATGGTGAAGGGGACCAAGAATGGTTGTGTTAACCTCCACCAAACCAGTACCTTACTGAATTTAATTCCTCAGGACCAGAACAATCCTTTGACCCAGAAATGAATTACAGTCAGGCTGGTAGGTGGGAATACCTCCTCAAGAGTTAATGAGGGGATGGGGTAGAGAACCCATCTCTAAGGCTTTCATACCTGACCATGAAATGGGAATTCAAGCCACACACAATCTTGTTGAGGAAGGAAAGAAAGGAAGGTGTGGTGGGCAAAGGAAGACCTACAAAGAGTGGAGTGATGAGAGGCTAAGTTCTTGATTTCAAGGAAGAACTAAGGAATGAGTGTTATGGTTGCAGGGAAATGGCTAGCAGGGTTATGATACAAGATGATAAACTAGGCTAGTCCTCCTTTCTTGGTATTTTGTAAATCGTTGCCAAGATCCTACGGGAGGAGGAGAGTAACCTCCGTCCCTACTATTGTTGAGCCGAAATAAAGGATTTTATCACAGAGCTTCATGGTCTAGCTCGGGGTGGCTAGTGGTAAATTTGTTAGCAGTTACTGAGCCTATGGTTTGGTGGAAATGGGAACCCCTTTCACAAGTCGCTTCATGTTATCTGGTTCTGATAAGTATTTTCCTACTTTATGTATTGAAATGAAATAATGGATGAATGCATGGGTTTATGTATACATGTGTATCTATAAATGGTTTCTTTGTGGAATGGTCATGATATGTGTATGCATTCATCCCCTTGTGAAATTATGCCTCTGAATGATAGTTTGTATTCCCCAACTTAGCTCTTGAGGCTTCTTGGGAAATAAGATTGTAAGACGACCAAGATAGGGGATATTGTGTCAATCTGAACCCATCCATCTGAATTGGATACCTATTTCAGACTCCTTTCCATGCGACCAGGATTCCAAGCGCAAGTCCTTAACCATTTCATGATAAATCTCAGGAAGGATAGTGAAATTCAAGACTTGAAAGGGGATATCTCTTCATTTTGAAAACCCATGGATGAGATGCGTTCGATAGGACCCATATGATCAATACCTAGGAACCTTAGGCTAAGCCTAAGGAAGCTAATTCCTCCTAGTTTTGGAGCTCTGAAAGTCCAAGACTTTGGAGTATGACTGACTTTACAAGCTTTATACTAGATGAATGTAACCGGGAGACTCAGTTTCCCGTAAGGTTGACTGACATTAGGTTTCTCCCTGGGTAGTTAGGTGAACCTATATTACCAACTAAACCAGGATTTGAAACCTTGAAGGCCAGAGCCGCGAAGGACCCAGAATCGTAGAACGAGGGATCCTTCATGTCCTTCCCCCATCGTCAATATATTGGGGATGCGTGGCACTAGCCCCTTTAGTTCATAGATTGGGAGCTTCAGGAGATGATAGGAGTTTGCATCACAACACTCTCTAACATTCAATCGTCGAGGTAACAATAGTCGTAGATCTATAAAACTACATGGCCGCATATCAACCGTGAGATCTGAGGAATGTTAGAATTTTTTCAGTCCGGGGTGACATGGGCCCCAGCTTGACATGCCATGTGTCACCCGGATTCATTTGTATTACATACCTTATAGGCCCATTGGAACGTACCACATGTCACCTTGACCCCTCCTAAGTGTCATTTCATGATACGTGTCCGCCTAGCCAACGTGGTTGGTGAAGTGACCAGGACTCCAGAGGATCTGGGATGTAGTATGAAAGAGAGACCAATGGGCCCGAAGGTCGGAGCCACGTGGTGAGCTTACAGGACTTTGGAAGTTCATAACTCCGGGTGATCTTGTGCATAGATAGTAAAGAGGTGTGAAGAATCGAAGCATTAAATTCCTCCACAACTGATATAGGAGAAAGAGAGTAAGTCCAGTCATGGGATCAGATGGTGGATGGTCTTCCACCATGGAGGAAGAAACTTGGAAATAACACGTGTGAGGTGGATCCACGTGGGTGACAAATGGCCCTCAACCAATAAATGCCCAAAGCACTTCGGAGAGGTATATCCATCGGTTATGGGCTTAGTTTCGAGCATGGAAACCATGGTTGGAAAACTATGGATGAGGATAATGTGGTAGAGACCCCGAATGAAGGTTTTGATCACTTAAGGAGAACTAAATTTTGAGGCCCCATCCCTAGGAAATCCACTCAAGGGTCGGGTGTGTTACAAATTGGTATCAGAGCATGGTTACAACACTTGGCCTTCTTGGGCTCATGGACTAGTTGCGTAAAAACCATATTTAAAGAACTTTAAGGGTGAGACCCTACCTTACCTATTTCCTAAAGAGTTTGGTTAAAGTATTACTGAATAAAAGAATGAAATATTTCTATTGTGTGTGTGTATTTAAGAAATATGAACTATGTGTTGTTCATGAACTAATAGATTGTTAGCTAATAGCAAGTGTTTTTTCATCACTCAAGCATTCAGTGAATTGCGGGAAACTAAAATCATAAAGGATGGTGACGCGCCATGAAGGGGGGGATGGCTCCCACAATAGAGACGAAGAATTTGATGAGAGGAGGGAAGTGGAGACCCCTCTGAATCTAGATGAAACTGTAAGGAGCCTCATGGTTGAATTACAGAGTTGCAAGGTCGACAACGAGATATTGATAAAGGAGAAAAAAAAAACAGGAAATTAATGCAGTCTTGCTGCAGATCTTATCTGATATATAGAGGTAGCTACAACATGGACCTGCAATGAGTCATGTGGACCGACGACATATGAAGAGAATTCAAATTCCACTTGAGATATGAAGACGAGGTCCCATAAGTGGCCACACTAGGAGGAGTAACTCGAGGAAGGTCCAAAATGATGACATGGGACACTCATTGGGGAGTCCTATGGAAAGGAAACTGACAACTATGAGGGATCTTATAGTAGCAAAACTAGCTCACATTCTCAAAGGAAAGGGAAGAAACGAAAGAACTCCAAAATTCATGACCCTGAAGAGTTCAAGAAAGCCAAACCACCCTCTTTTAATGGAGATATTGAGAAATGGGAAGAGGCAGATGCTCGACTGCTTTGTTTAAAGAAGTATTTCAGATTCCATGACTACTGTGAAAACTTGAAGGCTCAAATATCCATCTTCAACCTGAATGGAAAAGATTTCATTTGGTGGGAAGAACTTAAGAATGTGAAAGGAATCCATGAAGAGGACTTATCATGGCAACAATTGGAGAAACAATTCAAGAAGAAGTATCTAACATAGAAATACTTTGATGGAAATACTAAGGAGTTCTATGAACTCAAGTTCGGACATCTCATCATAGAGGAATATGTGAATAAATTCCTTGAGTTGTTGAGGTATGTACCCTACATAAAGAATGAAAAGGTAAAAGTGCAACAATTTATTAGTGGGTCACCTCAGATCTACCGAAACAATATTGAGCTTGACAAGCCAAATACCTTCGAAGACACTATTCGGAAGGAAAGGTATTGTTATGAATAGTTCGAGATTCAGACAGAATCTCATGAGGACTGGAAGAATAAGAGTAGTTGGGGATTCAATAAGAAGGGGTCCAAATCCTCAAGATTAAAGAACTATAGGAAGGAGTCTAGGATAATCCCTCCTACTAGAAGTGTATATCAGTACAATTTCCCCTCCCAGAGTGGAAATAAGCCTTTTGGATCAACCCCAGGAAACACTGATAACACAAAGAGAGAACCCTTGAAATGTTGGGGTTGTAGAGAAGAACATTTGCTGAGGGATTTCCCACACAGACAGTAGAACAGTAGGAGAATATACAACATCCAAGAAGCTACCACAATCAATGATGTGGCTAGAAGAATTCCATGGATTTATGCATCTTTGGATAATAAACAAGACGACCACCATGCTTCAGTGGTGGATATGGAATGTATGATCGCCAACCATCTAGTTTCTATTTTAATTGACCCTTGTTCTAATTTGAGTTATGTGGCCCCTCAGACGGTTGATAAGTGTAAACTGCAACTAGTTATACATGTTAAGCCATGGTTAGTACAACTAGCCACTGGCACCAAAAGAAAAGTAGCAGATGTCATACCATCTTGCCAATTCATTATGGATGGATTTTCCACCCAAGATACCCTTAACATACTTCCCCTAGGATCTTATGACCTGTTGATTAGTATGGACTGGATAGCTTCATATAAAACTAAGTTGGACTGTTACCATAAAACCTTAGCATGTGTAAATGAAGAAGGGAGAAAGATAATACTCCAATGGATTCAGAAGCCTATCTTAGTGAGACGAATATCAACCCTTCAAATGAAAACATATTGTAGAAAGAGATGTCCTCTATATGCAATACATGTGTTGGAATCTATTGAGGATGAAAAAACGAACCTAGAAGACCACCCCATATTAAGAGAGTATAGAGACATGTTTCCAGAAGAGGTATTGAGTCTACCTCCAAGAAGAGACATTGACTTCTCCATATATCTTGCACCAGGAGCAGTGTTAGTGTCTAGGAGACCCTATAGGATGAGTACACATGAGCTAGTTGAGCTCAATCTATAGCTAAAGGAAATGATGGAAAAAGGCTATGTGCATCCTAGTGTATCTCCATGGGGAGCACTAGTCTTGTTTGTGAAGAAGAAATATGGCACACTCCAAATGTGCATAGATTATAGACAACTCAATAAGACAGCCATAAATAACAAGTACCCCTTACCAAGAATCAATGACTTGTTCGACCAATTAGGGGGTGCTTCCATTTTCTCAAAGATTTACTTAAGCTCTGGATACCATCAAGTCCGAATCAAGGATGAATACATCCACAAAACATCCTTCAGGACCAGATATGGTCACTATGAATTTGTGGTGGTTCCATTCAGTCTAACCAATGCCCCTGCCACTTTCATGTGTTTGATGAATAATGTACTCAACAAATTCCTAGGCATATTTGTATTGGTTTTAATTGATGATATCCTAATATAATCCAATAACAGAGAAGAGCATGAAGAACATATTATACTTGTAATTCAAGTACTAAGAAAGAATTAGCTCTACGCTAAGTTTAGCAAGTGTGACTTTTTCCAGAAGCAAGTCCATTACTTAGGCCATGTTATTTCTAAAGAAGGAGTGACAGTAGAACCTGACAAGATCAGATCTATTATGGAATGTCCTACCCCAAAGGATGTATCTAATATCAGATCCTTTATGGGCATAGTAGGATACTATAGAAGGTTCATAAAAGGATTTTCCAAGATTGGTTGTCCAATCACTGCCCTTCAGAAAAAGGGGGTTAAATTCACTTGGACATCAGAATGTGAAGAAATATTTTAGTCACTAAAATACCTTCTGACCCATGCACCCATGTTAAAGATTGCAGACCCTGATAATGAATTCCTCATGTGTACATATTTCTGCAAGGAAGGACTCGGAGGATTCCTTATGCAAGAAGGACGTGTAGTTTTCTACGAATCCCGAAAAATGAATGAGCATGAAATCAATTATATGACCCATGATATAGAGTTTCCTGCCATAGTGCATGCATGAAAAATGTGAAGGAATTACCTCCTGGGTAGGATATTTGTACTTATGACAAACCACTATGGGTTGAGACACCTGTTTGATCAACCAAAACTCAATGCTAGACAAGCTAGGTGGATGGCTCTCCTTAGTGAGTTCGATTTTGAAATCAAACAAATCAAAGGAAAGGAAAATAGGGTGGCTGATGCCCTTAGTAGAAGTGTGAAAACGATTCACCTGGCAGCGGTGAGCACCTGTGAAATAAATGTCAGGGAAAGAGTAAGGAATGCACAAGAAACACATGCATTCTTTAGGACCGTGACATCATACCTAAAACAAGAGCCCACAAGGATAAACTATGAAGGCTATCATATGTTGGATGAAGGTTTGTTGACTTACAAAAAGATATTGTATATCCCAAGTTGTGATGACTTGAAGAGATTCATAATGGACAAATTGCACAAGAGACCATATATTAGTCACCCAGGATATCAGAAAATGATCACGACCACCAGGAAACAATTATATTGACCTGGATTGAAAAAGGAAATAGCTTATTATTTAACTAAGTGTCTAGAATGCCAACAACTTAAGGCAGAACATCGACACCCAACAGGGTTGTTACAACCTCTACCAATTCTAGAATGGAAATGGGAAACCATCTTCATGGATTTCATCACTAGATTACCAAAATCAACCAAGCAGAATGATGCCATCATGGTAGTGGTGGAAAAATTGAGCAAGTGTTCTCACTTCGTACCTGTCAAATCAAATTTCAAGGAGATATATATTGCCAACATTTTCATGAAGGAGATATTCAGACTGCATGACATGCCTAGGGAGATTGTATCTGACAGAGACACAAAATTCACTTCAAGCTTTTGGAAATCCTTGATGGCTGGTTTTGAGACTAAATTGTTGTTTAGCATAGCCTATCACCTTCAAACTAATGGACAGATAGAAAGAGTGAACCAAATATTAGAATACATGCTAAGAATGCATGTAATGCATCAGCCTAAGAAGTGGGAAGACTACCTGCCATTGGTAGAATTTTCTTACAACAACGATTATTAAGAGTCACTGAAGATGAGCCCTTTCGAAGCCCTCTATGGTAGACAGTGTAAGACTCCAGACAGCTAGAGTAATCTAGTGGATAGAATTACAATCAGACTCGACATGCTGAAATAAATGGAACAACAAGTGATTCAGATAAAGAAAAATATGAAAATTTCTCAGGATAGATAGAAGAGTTACGCCGACAAAAAGAGAACTCCCAGAGAGTTCAAGACAAGAGACCATGTTTATGTTATAGTTAGGCCTAGGAAGAGTTCCCTGAGGATGGGATCTTGTGCCAAGCTGACACCTCAGTATTGTGGACCCATTGAATTCTTATATAGAGTGGGACATGTAGCCTATAGGCTATCACTCCCTTCCATAGTAAATGCACATAATGTTTTCCATGTTTCATTATTGAAGAAATATGTACATGATTCTAATCATATAATTGATTGGTCTATGATCTAGGTGGAGCCAGAGGGAGAATTACTGCTAGAACCTCAATGCATACTAGAAAGGAAGGAAACGCTACTCATGAACTGAACCATTGCATAGGTCAAGGTGCAGTGGAAACACTTTGGCCCAGATGAGGCTATGTGGGAAATGGAGGATGCCATGATACATGCATATCCATTTTTGTTCATTTCTGTATATACAGAGCATGTTGACATATAGAAAATTGAAGACAATGTTCCTTTAAGGGGGAGGGAATTGTAACACCTTGTTTCCCCCAGTTTGTAAATATAACTATATTGGCCA
>JZKD02S1712662.1:8632-18651 GCA_000966675.3 Picea glauca | reverse complement strand
CTGGCCTCAAATGAAATAAATTGTAACTAAATATGTAAACAAGTGTGTGATGTGTTCTACGTGTAAGCCTACTAATAGAAAACTGGGGCTATACTCACCACTTTCTGTTACATCCCATCCATGGAAAAGTGTCTCCATGGATTTTGTATGGGGTTTACCAATGAAGAAAGGGGGTCATTATTATTTGTATGTTATAGTGGATAGGTTCGACAAGATGTGTATCTTGATGCCATGTAAAAATCATATCACTACTGAGCATATTGTTAATCTCTTCTTTCGGTATGTTTGGGTTCACATTGGATTACCCACATCCATTGTCTTGGATCGAGATACTCGATTCCTTGGGGAATTTTGGACCAGATTATGGAGGATCATGGACACAAAATTGAAGAGGATAATTGATTTCCATCCATAGACCGATGGATAGACATAGGTCATAAACTGAACAGTGGTACTTTTTCTTTGAGTCTACTGTAGCAAGAATTCCAAGTTATGGTATGAATAGATACCCTATGTACAACATGCGTACAATCGAGATTTACATTCATCCACTCAGAGTTCACCTTTTGAGACATGTTTTGGGTACCTACCAAAAATTCCTTTGGACTTGATATATGGGAGAGATACTGATTTGAATGAAGAACAAACAAAGGATAGATCCTGCAATTTCATCCAGAGGATCTAGAAAATACACCAGGCAGTCAGAGAACAGTTGGAGAAAAGTCAAGCACATTATAAATCTTAGCATGACAAGCACATGGTTGATCATCAGTTCCAGGTTGGAGATTGGGTATAACTTCACATCAACAAGGAGATATTGAAGGGTGAAGGAAATAAACTCAATCCCATTCGTTATGGACCCTTCACTATCTTGGATAAAAGTGGTACCAATAATTTTCATTTGGATCTTCCACCTTACATGCAGATCTACTCAATTGTGAATGTTGATAACTTGAAACTTTTTTAGCCTCCCATGATCATGGATCGAGATGAGGAAGTTTCAATACCTTTAGTTGATGAGTTTTCACCTGAGTACTTGGATGAGATGCGAGAAGATATCATCCTAGAAAGGAGGACACAGACTTCATGCAGGGGTTATGTTGATAATATTTGAGTATGCTTAAAAGGAACACATATAAGCAAGGCAAGGTGGATCGAGAAGGACAAAGTGAGGGGACACTTCCCTCACTTACCTATTGATTGATGAAATATTTTGGTGGTCCAAAATCTCTCACTGGGAAGGCACGATCCAAAAAGGATCCAGAGAAGGATAAGAACAACTCAGAACTCACAGAGGCACTCAGAATGCTCAAAATGGCTCTAAAAGATAGAGGAAGGGAAAAAATTCAAAGTTCCCAAAACTCAGTGAAAATGGGATGATCGTGAAGAGCACGTCACAATATTTCTAACAGTGCAAACAACTCATGAAACAAAGTTATTGATTGAAATATATTTGAGGCCAAATTTTGGTCAACCTAGCCCAGTCAACAGGGGATGAGTCATCATCCGTACTATTGACATCAACATTTGTACAGATGACTTCATTGTCTGTACAAATCACATGGTAGGAGTAGGGAAGTGACACATGGCATGATGATGTGGCAACACTAGAGGTTTCCATGTGTCACCCGATTATTGGATTTTTGAGTCGATCCATGTACCAATCGGATTATGCCATGTGGCAGTTCGTAAGAATGATGTGGTGTGATGATGTAGAGTGATGACTTGGCAGGGGGAAGCATGGCCCAATGAGAGGCTTCCATGTGGCCCAATCAAGGGCTTCCACGTGGCAGGTGAGAAATGCAGAAGGACATCCTGTGAACAGATTTTGAAACAAAAGTTGGTTGGTGGGTCTGCCAAATCTGGCGGACCACACCAACTATAGCCACAGTCATATCTCATTGGAGGACCTTCTAGTGACACTGCTAAATTTAGCATGATGGATAATACATTGTATACAACATATAACAAACAAACCAAAAATGGAGTCTATGGGGATCGACCTCGGAACCTTTTCCTTTTCCCATGCCTTAACACTTCCGCCCCTAACCACTAGGTCACGGATGCCACTTGTTTCATATCGCTAGTTTTAATATTTAAAACATGTATCCACCCAACCATGGGGAGAAAATGCATGGACCGTACAACCTATCGAGCATGATTTTCAAGGTGAGTTACAGTCATTATTGTAGGTTGCAGAGGGCACAAAAATTGAGACAAAATTCTTCTTAGGCCTAGGAGTGCCAGAGTCAGATCGAGGCGTGGAGACAATCATTTTTGGGTAATTCGATGCCATGAATTTAGTGGCGTTGTCTATTTTATGATCTGAGCATTATTTTTGCAGCTTGATTTCAGAATCATGTATACTTATGTATTTTTCCAAATTATTTCGTTGAGTTAATGAAATAACCTACCCATTTGAGACGAGGACCTCGAGATGTAATCCACCAGGGACAAAATTTCTTATCAAGTTTTTGTGTTCAGATCTAATTCTCATGTCTCTTCATTTTTGAGTTTTCCCTTCTTTAATGCTGCACCTTAATTTATGCTGACTTAATGCAATTATTTATAAGTCACGATGAAAATATCCTGGATCAAAAATAGATTTAGCTTTCTAATGCATGCAAAACAAGATGTAAAGGATAGTAAATTAAGATTCAAATCTAAATGTTATCATGCATATCTTAAGTAACCAAAGAATAGTTTCATTTGAGAGAAAGAGAGAGAGAGAAACTTGCAATGTTTGAAACCCTTGGGAAATGGGGCCTTTTTATGGATTAAATAGGATCTATGTCCTTTAATGTTGAAGTAGTGGAATATGCAAGCTTGATCAACCACTTCTTCAATCTTATGAGGTCCTATGAACTAACAAAGATCTTGCAAAACAAAAGTTAAAGCTTGGTGTCACCTACAAGAAGGACTCAATGAGCATGTTATTAATATTATACATACATGCAAATAAATGTATTTCAAATAAGAAAAGAAAAGGGATTAATGAAAACAAGATAGTATCAATAATCCTAAGCCTAGCTAAAAACTGAAGTACAAAACCAAGAACAACATCACCTCATAATGGAACCATATGACAATTATTCATCCACACAATATCTCAATACACCATCTTGACCTCCAAAGAATTTTTTATTCCAAATGAGTATTAAAATGATCTTACAAGACAACTACAAGCTATACTCGAACTCCCATTATCTAAAGAATGGAGAGAGTGATTGTTTATATAGAAAATCAGGTGAAGAATCCAAAGATGGGGGGGGGGGGGACACTTCCCAAGGAGGGAGGGCACAACACTTAGTGAGAATGTGTGAAACAAGAGTATCAATTGGGCTGCCACATCTCCCAAGACTCCAAAATTTCACCACATTTAGGAGTGAGATGGAGTGAGAACTTGCCACCTCTCAAGAGGTAGGTGACTCACCTCAAGGGTGCACCACCTCTTGAGAGGGGGGAACACCTCATCTTGGAGAACTTCCATTCTCTTGAAAACTCAACAAAGAAGTCACCCATAAATCTCTCTTATGTGACGACAAGAATTAGTTAACTCAAAGAGAGGGTGATTTGACTCAAAACATGTCCCCGACATGTTTCCTAAAAAATAACACTTGCTATTTTTTTGTCTTTTATTGACTTTTTGTGAGTAAAATTGATTTTTAGTGATTTAAAATCATTATTTTAACTCACAAAGTGGGTACATAGGTAAAGTAGGTATTCTAAGAAACAAAATGAGTACCCCTGAGGCATATGATTCCTCCTAGTACCACTTTTGGTGTATCTTTTTCTTAGCATTCTGTCAACTTTGATACCATGTAAATGTTTTTAACTTGCACAAAATAGATCTAGATAAACAATAATAAACACATTTGCAGAGAGAATTGAAGAAAGAAGAAGAAGGAGAGAAAGAATGAAAGAATTCTCATTAACAGTTATGAATAATGAATAATTTACACATGATATACTCTGTATAACTCAATGAGTGTGCAATGAAGGAGAACCAATGCGCCATAGTGGTGGTCTAGAGTGATCTAGACACACACCAATAGTTACAAGAGTGAGCTTCCACCTAGTCTAGTCTCTGAGGAAGTTACGGGAGTGAACTGCCACCTAGTTGAGTTAACTAGTCAACTAGTCTTCAGTTAACTGACTGAACAGAGAGTAGTGAGGAGTTAACTCAGGGAATCAAGGGTAATGTGCTATTCTAGTGATGTGTTAGCACATGGGCAGACCCAGGGTTCAACGCTTCAACAACGCACAAACAAAACCCTAACTACTGGCCCTTTCAACAACACCTCTGAAGCAAATGAAGTCTCACCCGAGGTAGAGGCAAGGGGGGTTGCAGGACTCAGGTGTCTACAACCTAGCTAGGACACAGATATGTTATTACAACACTTAACAGAGCACTTAGCTAATCAATATCCATTAGTTCATAAAACCCATTCACATCGCAGATTAAACCCTAAATATAGAACAACGTAGTAATGAGAAGATCACACACCTCCAACCGCTTAGCACATAGCATTAACTCAAATATAGCATTCATTTATATTCAATAGAGAACTAAGCATCCATACATCTATCCAACATATATAAATATCAGTGCACTAAGAAATAAACACACAAATAACATGAACAACGTTGCACAAAGCACATCAACACAAGATATACGTGGTTCACCCCAGTGTGGGGCTACGTCCACCAACTTCTTATTCTTATTTATTAGTCTTCAAGCCTCTTACATTCATCTACTCGTGTGCACAAAGACACAGAGCCAACTCCACAAAGGACAGGAGATATAAGCGTACCTCACCAGATCCTCCTTCCCCAAATTAAGTCAGGGCACAAATCCTTACACAGTCTGTGCACAAAGCCTCCTACAATCACTTGCACTCATCTCTTCAAGTCTTAACATATTATAGTCATGCACTAAGCCAATGACCTCTTGCACTAAGATGATTCTAGTACTTCTTAAATCACTTAGCTTTGTATTTATACATTTACAAAAGGGCCTAAACATGGGTAATATGGTCCGACATTCCATACACGTTACATAAACCCTAAAAGCTTACAAAGCCTATAAAATGGGCAAGATCCTGCGATCTCCACTTCGGTCGAGCGCTCCGTCTTCGACCATTCTGTCGAAGTCCCAAAAATGGTCAAACACGACCAATGTTTCCTCAAAACTTGGTCGAGGACAAACATGCCCCCAAAACTCACCTGTGACTCGTCCCGAGTCACTCTGAACTGGGTAACACTCCTTCGAAGGCCTTGAGCTGCCTCAACTTGTTGCTTCACCAGATCCTCCTACTTGGAGAGCTCCTGAATTACTTAGTTGGTGATAGGCCCTTCCAAACATTGTTCCACTGTCGTGACCACCTGTTCCAACTGTGAGGCTTGTCCATCGATCTCTTCAAAAATTGTGTAGGCTTTGTCTTGCATTGGCTGCGGTCTCTGTGTAACCTCCATAACTCTACTCTTGATGGAAGTGACCTGTTGTTGGACTGGGCACTGCTCCTGTGACCTCGTCATATTCTCAACCGCAGTCAGCAGTTTCATCTGTGCTTGTACGGTGGACGCCTGCTTCTTCGCCTACTGGAGTTGTGCTTCCAATTTCCTCAGCTTTGGATCTTTTGCAAGGCGCTCATAGGTTTGTGTACTTCGATCACTTAATTGTTTACACTTTGAGAAAAATTCCCTAATTCGTTCTACTGTGCTCCTGGGAGCTTCTTCACTTTGATCCTGCACTTCTTGCGGAGTGCTTGTCACTGCTTGAAGTTCTAACTCTACTACTCCACACCTCAGGTTTTGAACCCCCATTTTAAATAATGTATTGTTACAATGTTGAGAGGACCGAGTGACCAAACAATTATTAAAAGGACAATGTGCCCAAGACATTTAATGTTTTCTATCATTATTAATAATAAATACATGGTTGGTTGCTAGACGAACAAGGACTAGAGTTATAGGGGGATATGATTCAACAAGAGAGGCGGCTTGAGGGGCTAAGTGTTTATTCCTATGTTAATTACCCATTTTGCCTAAGGGAGGGGATCAACTACATGAGCTTCTTGGGGAAGGCTAGGAGGTTCTTGATTCCCCACAAAGTTACTTAAACCCGCCTATAGTTTGATGGGGGGGTTAGACTGATGGCTTGTTCGTTGATTTCCTATACATTCATTCATTTCCCTCAGACACTTTCATGCACCCACTTACCCATTCATTGATCCATCCTCACTTGCATCTTGGCTTGTAAAGGGAAAGGAACTGCTGATAATTAGCCATGGGATAGTTGGCTGTAATGGTCACTAGTGAAATCTAGCCATGACCTGGGGCTTGCATGTGTAAGATGAGTTGGCCTGTGCCCTTCTTTTCTCACAAATGCTAGTCCTGAGAGTTCCAACATTGATATTTTGGACCAACTATGTTGGAGGCCTTGGAAAAAGGAGAAGGATTGCCTAAGGGATTGCGTGGCTGAGAAGGGTGGAGATCTATTCACTTGGGGTGGTATAGGCTGGGTGGAAGAGAGTTGGGTACTTGGATTGTTGTGGGTGCTAGGAAGCCTGTGAGATATTGAGAGATGACTAGTTTGGGAACCCAATTACAGTCTGGAACCATCCTTATGGATTCATAGCCCTGGCTCGGGGGTGACATTGTTGTTGATATTTGGAGCAGTGGTGTCTATGGTTGGGTGGAACGCCCTTAGTTTGCAACCAGTTGGTGTCCCCTTTTTATAAAGATAAGTTCTCTGTGTTGTTACATTATTATCTGTGTATGAATGTATTCCAATGTGTATATTTAATTATCATTTAATTGAATCTTTAGACTATGCATGCTTGTTGACTACTGTTGTACACGTCGTTAAAGTCTTTTCTTTTATGCATTTTGAAATTTTAAAAAGGTATCGGTAAGAGAAATAAGTCCAAGGGAGGGCTTGTAGGTAGCATACCCCAGCTTATGGTTGGTTGGGTATGTTACAGTTTGGTATCAGAGCTTCTGGTTGAAACACCGGGCCGATATGGGTTGGGTCTGTTGGTCAGAGTCTCATGGTTACAGATCGAACTCTGACCGTGGAGTTGAAAATATCAGGAGGAATGGCATTGCAAAGTCTATGGAGGAGATAGAACATCAGAGACCCATTGTAAGGGGTTTGAAGGATCATGATTGTCCCTCTTCGAATTCGAGAGTGATCGCCACTATAGTATCAGGAGAGATTTGGGATCATTGGATCGGAGGACAAGTGAAAAAGGGTCGTCTAATCAAAAGCAAGCAAGGGCTAGGGTCAAAACCGTCAAATCCCATTGGAGAGTGAGATCAATGGATAGGACGCATTGCAGGGAACCAAGTTGCATGGGATATAATTTACCAAGGCGGTCCCGCAATAAAAAACCACGGTTTCACCAAGGGGTTACGTGTCAGCATCAGGAGAATTGCAGGGAGAAAAGTGGGTTACTCCAAACCAGGGAACCAAGTTGCATGGGAGATAATTTCCCAAGGCGGTCCCGCAATAAAAAACCACGGTTTCACCAAGGGGTTACATGTGAGCATCAGGAGAATTGCAGGGAGAAAAGTGGGTTACTCCAAACCAACGATGCGTGCCCCATCAAATTGAAAGGCATGCAGTGATGTGACTTGCTAGTGCTTGAGGATCGAAACTCTGTATAGATGAAGTAGTTTGGGGTCATCCATCGTAAAGGAGAGACAAGTGGCGTGAGATCCACAACTCTGAAATTTTGTGGATGAGGAGGAGGTGAAATAGCCAGAGTAGATCCTGATCGTCGATCACCAAGAGGTACATGTCAGCAGATCAGTAACTCTAGAGAAATCTATTCAAGAGGTTTTCAGTCGATATTTGAAACTCTCAAAGCCCAGAGAGATGGAGAGATGAAGTAAATATCAAGCATCGGATCATCCAAGGCGAATCTAGGTCGTCTAATCCAAAAGAGACATGGCGTAAATCTGTGGATTTTGGGTGAAGTCCCGAAGCAAGCCTCAACCATCCGATTCAAGGGGACACATGGAAAAATCCCGTGTACTTCGAGGAGGTTTTGAAATTTTATATTTTCGAAGTCCGAAGACCTGAAGTAAGCCTCAACCGTCAGATTAAGGAGGACACATGGTGCATATACGTGAACTCTAGGTGAAGACCCAAAGTGAATCTTAGTCGTCCGATCCAGGAGGACACATGGCGATAGATTGGCCATTTCAGGAATTCGGAGTTCAAGAGAATTGGAAGTGTGACAGTATGGAAACTCCCAAAGTCCCCAAGCTCGAAGATCCAAAGTGATGGGGCACGATGATGTCACCTAAAGGTGATGTGGATCCTGGAATTCCCGAAGTAACGTGGCTTGCAGATGTCAACTAGGATGATGTGGACACATGGAATGTGTGCCACATGTTAGTAAGTTTTGAGCATATGGAGTATTGAAATGTTAGTTATAACATGACACATGTCACCTGCCTGATTGGGCCATGTGTCCACTTCCATTATTTCACCACGTGGTGACAGATCGTATAGTCCAGAGACTGGGCACTCCAGAGGGGAAATATGTGATAGGTTGTGTTGGGTCGAAAACTCCCAAAGGCCCGAAGGCCAGAGTACATATCGATCGTTGATTCCAGAAGACACACATCGAAGGATCGTCGACTTTGGGTGAAAGCACTCCAGGAGAAAGTGCAGGAGGAAAGTTTTGAAACTTTCAAAGCCCAAAGAGACAAATTGATTCATAGCCCCTGATCTATGGGAGGATATCTGTCAGCATATCATGAACTCTGGGTAAAAGTGTTATGGGAGGAGGCAAGTGAGAAAAGTTGAGACTCCTGAAGCACGAAGTCCCGAAGTATATCTCGATCGTTGATCGTGAAAAAGGACAAGGACTGTTGATCCAGTCCTGTCTGGAAGTTTCGAAGTCTCGAAGCTCTGAACAAGCACTTTTTCAGCTAAGCATAGGCTCATGGCCATGGTCATATGCAGATTGAGATTTGAGGAAAAGAGGGCTAAGGAATGAATTGGTTTTTTTCGAGACAGAAAAGTTCTAAGGAAGGATTTAGCCGTGGTTTCTAGTTGTGGTCACTTGGGAAGGTGGTTTGAAGGAAGCACCTGTGCAGGATGAAATTCTATGTCACCCAGGGATAAAAAGACGGTGTTATTTTTGGAGAATGGGGATATGATATCCATGAAAAAAAAAAAAATACCTATGGCATGGTTTGGAAATTTTGTTTATCAAATGCATAATTCTAACAAAATGGTCACTTACACATTTTGCATAATTAAGGGGTTTAAACACATCAACTCAGGATGCATATTGAGGAAATGGAAGAAGGTGAGGTAGACTCCAGTCATGATAACGAGGTCGAAGGCTAGAATACCAGAGTTGGTAATGCATAGACAGAGTCCAATGGATGCAAGGGAAAAGGAGAGCAAGAAACATTAATAGAATTAGTAAGAATCTTGAAGATGGAAGTGCAGAGATACAAAGAAGACAACGAGAGACTGATGAGGGAGAAAAGTCAGGTAAATGCTCAAGTGTTGTGGAGCTTAAATTAGTTGTAGAGAAAAACGAGGAAGGGATCAAACTCAAGAAAAGAGGAAGAAGGCATGTGCCATGAAAGAATGGATGATCGTGGAAGAGTTGGTTATTACATAAGTGCTAGTAGACCTCATGGAAACCACTCACCTCCTTACTCAGAAAGAAATTTTTATGTATCGGATGATCTCGTAAGCAGTCCAGAGGTGTCTCCTGTCAGACACCAAAGAAGGAAACAAGAGGTATATAGTTTTCAAGGAGAGATAAGGAATCTCAAGCCACCTTCCTTTGAGGGTGAAAGATAAAGGGAATATTATGTTGAAGCATGGTTGCTTAGGCTCATGATATATTTTCATTTTCATAACTAATTTTAACACCCTGTTTCCCCCAGATTGTAAATATAACTGAACTGGCCAAGGACTATGGAAAAACTTATAAATATGAATATGTGATGTAAATGGACCTACAGAAAGAGGTCAATGAATG
>JZKD02S1712651.1:20260-43219 GCA_000966675.3 Picea glauca | reverse complement strand
AGGCAGTTACGAGAGTGAACTGCCACCTAGTTGAGTTAACTAGTCAACTAGTCTTCAGTTAACTGACTGAACAGAAAGTAGTGAGGAGTTAACTCAAGGAATCAAGGCTAATGCACCTGATGATACCAAGGCAAGGTCAAATTATCATGGTGATGATCCCAATGCAACATCTAAACTCAACTCAACTAGTCAAACTGAAGTGCGAACTGAAAGAGAATATTCTCTCCTAAAATATAGGAGACTGGATAATGACTAATTATGACTAATAAAAAAATAAAGACCCTAGGAAAAATAAATCCTAGGTGTGTGTGAAGGAACTCCAACAAAATGGTCACTCAACTGGATAACTACCCTCTTCTAGCTTATAAAAGAAGAGGTAGGGATCCCATTTGCAAGAGGAAAATAAGAGTAAAGAAACTCTGCCCTTTTTTGTATTCCCCTTGCCCCAATATTTTGCAACCATTTTGTGAAGAGAAGCATATGTGGAAGCAGTTGGTGCATAGTTGAAGAGGAGTCCAGGACTAGGTTTGAGGAGAAGTGGCCGATCTCACCATTGCAAGTTACTTTTGTGAGGTTAATAAGAAATAAGTACTTTTCTGGTCCCGCCATATGAGGTGTTCAAATATTCAGTTTTGATTATATTTTATTAGAACGTCTAACCCACTAATTCATATATAAGATGCACATTTGGAGTTTTTTGTTTTTCTGTTTATGAATGCAGGTTAGCTTTGGGAGGAGACTTGTAGTCAAGGAGAAACAAAACACAAAAGGATCAACATCAAACATTGAAGTTCAAGGTAGAGTTACCAGATCCTTTTACCCTTGTGTTTATGTATGAATGTGGGGTCTATGTTGAGATGATGGTAAAAAGTAGGTGACTTTAGATGGTCATTTCTTCATGCATTACAGAACCCTTAGTGCTAGCCCATAGGGGGTTTTCCCACCCACAACAGAATTGGCGACTGTACTGGGGAAGATCTCTAGGGTTTTTTGGGGATACTTTTTGGGTGATTTAAATTGGTTTGATGACCTTTTTTCTAAGTTTCTGCAAGAGTATGAGTTTGTAGGGATTCTGGTCTTCCATACCAGTACTCCCTGTTTTAATTTCTAGACTTATTTTTCTTTTTTTTGGAACCCACAGAGGTATACGCAGCCTGCACAAGGTTTGGATGCGTATATATGTTCCCTACCTTTAGACAACCTGCATACATACGCTGGCTGCTGAAGTGTTAGTAACGTGCCTGATTTCATAAAATATTTTGTTAGGAGAGGTAGTCATCCTCTTCCCTGTCAGAAGTGATCCTTCTCAGGGGTTTTCTTGATCAAGTCTTGGTCTTTGTTGTTGCAGTCTGTAGTTTAATTGATAATCTCGTCTTTTTTGCCGTCCATCACTTTATTTCTAAAGAATCCAATAATTCATTATCCTTCCATGTAAAAGGAATCTTTATATCTGTTCTTTGATCTTTACGTTTATAACATAGACCCCATAGCCCAATGATCCTATTTTGTTGTCTCAACCAGAAAACTCCAAGAACATTTCCTATTCTGCATAGCTAGCCTAATATCTTATTCTAAACAAATCTAAATTTGACAGAGAGATCCCTCTCTGAGTCTTGGAGGGATAGATCCCTGACTCGAAGTGGTTTTGATGTTTCCTCTGTGACTGCCTCAACAACCTTGGGCAAATTACAGAGTGATAACATAATGGCGACCATACTGGGGAACTTTCTCCAGTAGTGCACTTCAATATCCAGATCTGATCACTGATGATGGATAGTGAGTAGACACAAGAAGGCTGAAATATTTCACCTGGCGACTCCAATCAACTCCATATAGTGCCAACTCAAAGACTCCACAGGAGGAAGAACCTGAAGCATGACCAAACAACCTAGAAAGATCAGGTACTCAAGCCCAAATTGCATTCAAGACATCTTTGGTTTTATATGTAATTATGTTTTATATTATTCTAAGCCTGATCAAAAGTACATTGCTGAAGATTGCATTGACCACCTGCTAATTGCTGAGCCTAAAGAGACTAATCCCCAAATTGTAGATCATGCATACTCATACACTTGAAAAAATACCAGCGATACATGAGCCTCGTGCTTTATCTCCTTCCATTGTTGAAATTCCAGTTAGCTACAAGCCCCTTTCTTTACCTCCTATACCTATGAAAATCCCAGACCGATACAAGCCTCTAGATTTTCCTCCTATTCTCCATGAACTTCCTGCAAATTACACCAATAATCTGCCCAGGTTTGATGGAGAGAATGCCAATATTACTGCTGAAAATAACATCCAGAGGTTTGAAGATTTCCTTGACCTTTATGAGGTTGAGGATGATGATGTCTATATCAGGATGTTTTCCTTGTCTTTGCAAGGTAAAGTTAAAAATTGGTTTAAAAATCTCCCAGCTGCAAGCATTATCAATTTCCATCAGTTCTTGCAAGTTTTCTTGGACCGATGGGTGATCATGGGAAATATATTTCTCATCCTAGAAGAGTATGAACATTTGAAAAGATAGCCAGGGGAGACAATACATCGGTTTTCAGCAAGATTCAATAAGGTATAAGGCCACCCCTGCAATACCTACTGATATAAGGCCACCCCCAGGATCAACTCACTTGCATAATCCAGATGCCTTCGATCCTGAGATGACATTCCAATTAAGAGAAAGGAACAATGCAACCCTTGAAGAAATGAAAAAGATTGCAGTTTATGTGGAAGGTAACTTGTTGGATAGAAGGACAAATTTAGAGACAGAAGAGAAAGATAGAACAAAAAATGAATGAATGGCATCTTCAGAAGTGAAACTAGATGTTCTAACCAACACTATAAAAGAGATGATGCAGAAGATTAGTAGGAAAGATGAGCTTGTTGTCCAAAGACCTCATGTTCCATTAGTGCCAGAACGGATGAGGATTGATGTCCCCAAACACTTCGCAGCCCAGCCTCAGTATTTTGAACCGCCAAATGATTATTTCATATATTCGATTCATAACACAGTCAAAGGTGAAACTCCAATGCAGCTTGTTGAAGAGCCATCAACTGATATGATGTGCATGTTTGATGACATTTCATTCATGAATGATTCACCCAAGCTTGATTGGTACAATGATGATTATACCACATTAGATTTTTCAAAGAAATCAGCCACATATGATTGGGAGGAAGAGGATAATTTGCAATCCCAGCAGGACAATCAATCTGTACATGGAAATTATGATAGCAATGACCAAAGTGCAGAAAATCTCAGAGTAAGTGGAAACACTTTGCTGTTTTGTTTCTCATCTTTTCAATTTATGAAAAGAAACTCTAGGTCAGTTGTAAATAGTGAAGACACAAAATTATCTGATCATTTAGTTGAAGATGCCATTGTTGATATGGAGGCTATTCTAAACCCATATTTACAACCCTTGACCTACTTTGATTTTCAAATTCCAGATGAAAGCTTAAAGCCTGAGACAAATTATGAGTTAATCCAAAATAACTCTGTACCATTATGCTTTAATTCATTTCAGTTTTTGAAAAACAATCTTGAGTATATGCTAAAGGATAAACACACAGAAAATCAAGAAGTCTCGATGGAAGCAATGCAACAGTCATTTCAATTTCTACAGGATCCAATATCTGATGTGTTGGATGACTTGTGTTGTCAAAGTCATTTTCCATCATCTAGCCATGGGATAGAAAGTTGTTATGATATTGATATGATCGGGCAGTCAACTTCATTGTCTGTTTCAGCAGAAGTCACATTACAAATCCCATCAGAAAAGTTGCAGCCATGTCAAGAAGTGCATGAAGACGCAAATAGCATAACTACAACATCAAATCATGAAGTTGAGTTGGTTAAATTTGAATATCCAGTAATAGGTCAGTTCTACCTTGATCCTATAGCAACCTATATGGAGAAATTTTCATTGTAGATCCCCAATCTATCTCCGACATTACTTTTGTTCTTCAGGATTGTCGAGGTCTCTGTTGTAAAGATAAATCATGTTTTCAGCAGTGGCCATTACACTTTGTAGTTTTGAATCTATGGGCAAAAGGTCAAGATGCCTTTTTAACTGTGCTAACAAGCAGTCAAGCAGTCCTCTGGTCTCAACAACTACTTGATTGCCTTCATTGGAATTTTTGTATTATTTGATTTATCATGATTTTTAGTAGTATAGGGTAGGTAGGAGAGTGTGAATAAGCTCAACATTTTGAGCATCTCTTTTTCAGCAGTGTTATTTTTTATTTGGTCTCAGTTGAAAGATCAAAACATGTACAGATTGCAGAATAATTTTGGGAACAACCCAATGAATAAAGCACTGGTCAGCATGTTTAGAGTTCATTGGTTCTTGACACCTCTTGAAAGATCTTCTATCCCCAAGTGGAGCCTATGTTGGGGTCCTAGAATCATAGGTAACCTGACTTTTCAGTTGGCGATTTGACGTTTCTCCCGTGATGACAAAATCTAGCTTGGTTGATTCCATTTTCCCCTCTATCCATTTCACCCGATCCTCCGTCACTCTGCTGCATCCTTCATCCACCTCTGCACCCTCACTCCCTTATGCATTCGTCCCATTGGCTACATCTCACCCACCACCCGTCCATGAATAAACAAACTTAGGCTAAAAAGAACAATATATTAATAATGTTAGCAACAAAATTAATGTAGTTAGTTTAATCAATATATGTTAGACTAATTATTAATTATTTAATAATTAAGTTGGTTGTTAAATTAGTAATAAGGTTAGTGTTTATTAATTAAACATTAAATAAAACAAATACAAATTATAATAAACATACATATTAAAACATATAAATAATAAACAATCATTAAATAAAAGATGCATATAAGTTAAAACAATTAAAATATAATACAAATAAAACAAATTATCACAAAACAATAAACTAAACTTAATATAAAACAAAAATACATATAAACAATAAAACAAAACGTAAAAAAAAAAAAACAAAAAAAAAAAAAAAAAAAAAAAAAACATATCGTAAGTGTAAACATCACATCACATACCACACAAACTCAAATCAACGGTCATAAAAAATTCCCGACCCTCGCTTTCCATCCGAAGTTTAACGAGAGGGGGCGTCTGGAATGAAGTAGTTTGCTAAAACAACTCCCAGACAGGTGTCATCTCCACAATCCAGCGGACCCCCCCCTGCCCCCCCTAAAACCACTTACCACCTCAGGGGGGGGTCTGGAATACCACCCTTCCCCAAAAAAACACTTTCGCAGCATTTTCAACCAATCGTTTTCCGAAGGATATTTCGGGCAAACTAAGGATAATTTTGAAAACTTGAGAGAGGGTTTTCTCTGTAATGGGCTGAAGAACAAAAAACTCTCTCATTGTTTTCACAGGTTTCACCATATGGGATAATCGAAGCTATCTTTCAGCCTCATTTTTTGGATTTCTGGTTCTTTCTGTTTCATCCCTGATTTTGTAGGCGCTGTTTCAGCGCGCTGCAGGTGAATTTGGTGAAACCAAAAGAGGTTTTTGTCCGAAACATACTCATATACAATAAACTCCTTCATTTTTTCCCCAGGTGTCACCATTAAAGAGAAACATATGTCTGAGAAGACCCCTTTTTTGCATAAATTCGGCCCGTCTTTCATGGCAGACAGTTCAAGATTTTTGGGGATTTGTTGCTATTTTTGGCTGAGGCGGTTGAATCCGACTTACTAAACTTGATTGGGGATCTCTCTTATTTATTGATGTGATTTTAATGTAAAATGGTTGTTGATATTTACATCCTAGCAAGCTGTAAGCACTGTAACTTTTATCAAGAGATCTTCCAGTAATACAAAGAGACGCTTCACAAGATTCCTCCGTGTTAGCTGTTGGTGAAGTTTTTATCTTTTTCATTGAATGTTTATCTCTCTTAGTTATCATCTTGTTTTCTGATCTGATCATTTAAAAGGAGTTAAAGTTGCTGAATTTACCTTTGTGTACTCTGTTTCTAGCTTTTAAAGATCTAAATGTTCATCCTCTGATGTTACAGTAAATAAATTCTTAGTTGCTTCTTTACTCTAATGGATAATCTCGTCTTTTCTGTTGTCCATCACTTTATTTCTAAAGAATCCAATAGTTTCATTATCCTGCCCCGTGAAAAGAATCTTTATATCTGTTCTTTGATCTTTACCTTTATAACATAGACCCCATAGCCCAATGGTCCTATTTTGTTGTCTCAACCAGAAAACTCCAAGAACATATCCTATTATGCATAGCTAGCCTAATATCCCATTCTAAACAAATCTAAATTTGACAGAGAGAGCCCTCTCTGAGTCTTGGAGGGATAGATCCCTGACTCACAGTGGTTTTGATGTTTCCTCTGTGACTGCCTCCACAGCCTTGGGAAAATTACAGAGTGATAACAAGTAGTGTTCCTGTTGAGAATTGTTTTTTAGAAGAGGCAGTCATCCTCTTCCTTGTTAGGAGTCACACTTCTCAGGGGTTTTCTTGATCTATCCCTGGTCTCTATCATAGCATTTAGTAGCCTAAGTTTGACTTCAGTGTAGCTTTCTTTTGCTTTGAAATATTTCTTGTTTTTCTTTATGATGTTTTTGGATGAGATTGTGAGTCTGTTTTGATCTTCCTTATTTGGTTTTGCCAGTGACTCTCCGTGGTCTATAGTGGGGCAAGAGTCATTTCTTGGTCTTGTATTGTCTTTATTTTTTTCCTTTTTTTCTTCAGAAAAGAAGAAAAAAATACAGTTTCAAATTTTCTTGTTTTGGAAGCATAATCAAAAAATAATTTTCACTTTCTTTGTTTGGTCAAGTAGTTGGTTATTTGCATTAGCATCAGGAAAAACAATGATTTCATAAGTTCTTGGATGATTGACTTAGGAAAATATGTAGCGTGTAGTTGAACGAAATCTTGTTTTGAGTTTTTCTGTTAAAAGATCTTAAAAAAAGAAGAAGAAGAAGTTTGAAAAGTTGGTTAAAGAGTTTAAATGTGCAAATCTGAATTTGTGAAGAGGAAGTAGTTTGTTTTGAGTTTCAGTATATGCTCTTCTCTTTCGTCTCTTAAACACATCACTGGTTTCATTTCCACTTCCTTTGACTTAAAACAACTACAAAAAATATTGATTAATTAAAATCAACTAGACTTTATGTTTGTAGGGTCCATCAACTAATCTAGGCTAGAGCCTTGATTTAGGATTGGAGAGGAAACTTTTCAAGGCTACAAAAACAAACATAAGAGTGTGTGCTAGGGAGTGATAAAAGTACAGTATCATGGAATTTATCTGGGACCCCCTTCTAACACAGGGGCTAAACACGAGGTCGCGTGCGGAAAGGTAGCGGAGATAACCCCTCCAAAGACGGACCAAGCGTAGTGGGGAACTCATATAGAGGGATTATCTTGAGATTCTGTTGATCGCATTTTCCATGGAGCTTCGTGGGTTTTGAATCCATTCGAGGTCCTTAGTTGTCTTCCAGAACACTTTCTTTTGATACCCTTGATAGGTTTCGGGCTTGATACCCTGCTCATTGCGGTCCACCCGACTGTCGACTGTACCCACCTAGTGATTGTTCGCGTGCTGGAAACCTAGTTGCCTATCATTCTAGTGACTTACACAGGTGATTGCGGGGGTATACCATGGTACCTAGGACAAACATTAGGCCACGCTTTTCAAATTATACCCAGAGGGTGCTTCCGTATTTGAGTTTCACTTGCACCAGTAAGTTGCTCTAGTGTTGGTTGTGGTAACTGTTCTTCCAACTAGATAGTGACTGCTTGTTTTATCTAATAGGAACTTTTTCTAGTGTGTGATGGTTCTTGAATGTTAATAGAAAGACCTAGTATGTCATTGATCTTATCATACCATGGAGGATCAGGAGCTCCGCCGGCCATGAAGGATTCTTGGCCTGCCACCAGTCAATCTAGAGCCACCCCCACCACCGCTAAGGCAAAGGCTAGACCAACAAGGGTCTTTTGAGGTGACCAAGTCACAAGAAACAATGCCTGACCCATATCCAAGAGAAGAACATTTGATTCTGAAGGAACCAACCATTTCAGACCTTGGAGTGGAATATCTTGGCCTGTACGAACCTCCGAACATTGATCTATCAATGCCCATCATTGTACAGGTTTATCCTTACGAGCGCCTGATAGTATCACAAGAAACGATGGAAGAAAATACTACAACTTCTTTAGGGAATACTCATATTCCATCTATGACTGTCACTACAGAGGGTGTTCCAGCTCCTAACCAACCATCACCGGTCCGGGCCACTATGTTCTCGACTGCATCTACCTCGGGAAATTGTCTGATTTTTTCTATGGCTGTGATCATTGCTCAATTTACACAGAATGGGATAGGCCCTCCATTCTCATACATGGTGCCTGGCTTCGGTAAAAGCCCTATACTTTCCTACTCCACTCTACAGAATTTAAGTCTCAAGGCAGGGAGCTCCAACACTCCTCTGCAAGGATCCATGGGGGGCACTTCAGCTTCCTATAACACTTTCCCTTATGGAGGGGGTCATATACCTCCTTTGTGCCCTTCGCTCAGCGATGCTTACCAGCATCTTGTTGGGCCGAATGTAAATTTTAGTTCGTTTGGAGCAGGTAGTCAAGGACTTCCTTCTTATAACATGCCGGGTGGTTCGACACCATTCTCTTTGTTTGACGCGTTTGGTAACAATGATTTCTTGTCGACTACCTTCTCAATCGAGGGAAACCCCAGTTATGGACAAAAAAATCTTGTACAGGGTACTATTCCTGCATAGGGGGAAAACATAGGAATTCCTTCCTCACAAGGACCATGGAATGCGTGGAAAGGATCAGTTCCCTTGTCAGGGATGCTGATCGGGGGAAACCCTTTCCATAGCCAATGGAAACCCGGGCAAGGCTCAACACCTATGCCCGACAAATCAATAGGGGGAAACCCTTCCCAAAATCCTTGGAATGCGACACAAGCCCAACCCTTCAAGTCCTATTACGGGAATCAACCGATGACATATCAACAAGCACAGAATCCGTACGTTGGTCAAGGCCATGGTTATTACCAGAACCCTGGCCAAGAACCTAACTTTTCCTGACAACCTGGTGCCAACAAAACTGCTGGCCCCTTTTTCCCTGGTCACAATCAACATCCCAAATTACCGTTTCTGGAAACTCTGCATTTTTCCAGACTTGACAAGGTTATTGAATGACCCCATCTATCAGGATCCGTGTTGGCCTCCTATGCCGACCAAGTTTCCTTCGGACATTCCAAATTTTAAATCTAAGCCTAATGAAGATCCAGGTGATCATGTGACTACCTTTCATCTTTGGTGCTCGTCCAATTCATTGAAAGATAACTCCATCCAGTTGCATTTGTTTCAACGCACTCTCATAGGGAGTGCCACGAAATGGTACATTGAGCTCGACCACTTGAGATACTCTTCCTTTGATGAATTGGAAATGGCTTTCTTAAACCATTTCCAATTACCTGTGAGATACAATGCCGACACTGAATTGCTGACCAACTTTGAGCAGACAAGGTAGACCATATCTCCAATCACATCTGAGAATGGAGACGCTGGAAGAGTTTGATAAAAGTGCTAGTCCCACCATCATTCCTTCTTGAGTGGTTCCTTAATTATTAGGTACCTTAGTTATCCAAAGACGTCGCAATGTCGGGGGTGTTTTCCAAAGAAGATGCAATAATGAGAGCTCAACAACTAGAGATGATTTACTCTCAGTCTAGTTTACTTTACGAAATTTTTCCAGATGCACCACGGTTAATACTTGACAAGACTAGACAGAGAGTTGGACCACATGCCGATGGTATTTTTGGTTCAACATAAAAAAATCCCGCTGAACAACTGTCAAAACAATTGCATCAAGTGTCGATACAACAGAAAGTGGCCAACGAGACCACTAGTCCGACTGCTCCCCCTACCCAAACGTCGGATGTACACAGTGTGCAATCGACCAACCCAAAGGCCACCCAACATCCTGAAGGAAAGAAGAAACAATGAAATAAGGTTAAGGGGGATAAGAAACCTACCAATAATACTGGCGGGGGAAACAATGAAAAAAAGAAGTCAAATTATCCATGTAACCTATGCACGGAGGACCACCCAACTCACCAGTGCCCTCGGCTTGCGGAGGCCCAAACGTTATTGGTGCAACAACAACCTGCTGTGTTAATGAACCCATTTTAACATGGGAAAAATTTAACTCAAGCCTCTCTGATCATGGAAGGGGGCAGTGAAGGAGCCCCTCCATCTTCGATTAATTCTTCATCTGCGAACGTGTATATGATGAAAGGTGATGCATATATATCGACTAGAGTGCATGATTACATAAGTACAAACACCTCTGAGAAGAGTAAAGAAGCTAAAAACCCACCTCTTCCTCTCCAGATCAAGAAGACATTGGGCGAAACAATGACACACATCCCAAAAGGTGCGTTCAAGAAAGATTCTCACAATCCAAATGCAAGGGCTTCCCAAAACTACTCTGTAGTGGAGGATTTGACTCAAACCCCTTGTGTGATGTCTGCTTTGGAGGTCCTCCAAATTTTCCCTTCCCAGAGAAAGGCTCTGTTAGCCGCCCTAGAATTTGCTGAGACTTCTAATATGGGTATGATCATGCTTGATACGACCGACTTAAAACCTCGTCTCCCTTACCATGTGGTGTTTTAGATAATAGTGGCTTACACCACGAAAACTTTTACTAGGAACATTTTTCGCACGGTGGTTGATGAGGGCGCCTTGACATGCATGATGTCATTGGCATGTTGGAAGGCCATAGGCCAACCCATTTTTTCTCCGTCACCGACTCTTCTTATCGCTTTCGATGGTCATTCGTTTCAACCACATGGCATCATCCCCTCTTTTCCCATGAAGTTAGGGGGGAAGACCATGTGCGTCGAGGTTAAAGTGGTTGATGCATCTCTTGACTACAATCTCTTGTTAGGAAGGAGTTGGACCTATGCTATGGAAGCAGTGGTTTCTACAACTTTTCGGGTCTTGTTGTTTCCACACGAGGGCCGGATCATGACCATTTATCAATTGTGTTTCTCCCGTCCCGACCGTTCATTGGGGGCATCCACGGTCCCGATGATTGATAACCCTTAACCTAACATCATCAATATATGGGTTGGTTTGTGCCCACCTTTGATGGGTACTTTCGATTACCCGCCTCCTTCCGGTGATGTTAAGTTCGTTTCATACCAGCCTAAGGTTGAGATTTTTCAAGTCTCATCATTTCATATGACCTACTTCAACGATCCATGGACTCTTCCTTTCCCATCAGCCATGATGGAAGGGATAGGTCACCATGGTATGGCCATGCCCTTGTCCACAACAGAAGTTGCGTACTCAATAGTCCAACAAGATTTCGCCGACCCCGATTTGACTCCCGCACAGGAGTTAGATTTGATTCTCGAGCCTACTTGGGCTCAAGGTTCCCTTGACGATACTGATTCTTTAGACTCAATATTTCCTTCAGATGAAGAAATTATTGAAGCAATGACTAGTTCAGATAGATCCTAGGATGATCTCCATCACAGATCTTATTTCCCCCCAGAGTTAAGAAGAATTGAAGCAGAAGAATTCACTTTGACTATGACTGGAGATAGGTCTTGTCATATCAATCCCTTGGCTACACACATGGTTTATGCTGAGGGTAATATGGCAACCATCACTCAAATGATACCTATAGATATTTCCATAACCCCTGACATCGTAGAGAATATTCTCGTCAGCACTGATTGTTCCCCCGAGGAGATTCGAATATACACAGATTTATTTAAATAATTCTGTGATGTTTTTGCCTGGTCTTAAGAGGAAATGCTAGGCATTGATCCAAGAATTGTCGAACATGAAATCATGACTTATCCTGATGCTAATCCGGTCCAACGGAAGCTTTGTCCAGTCAATCCTAAGAAAGAAAAAACTATTAAGGTTGAACTAGAGAAACTTCTCAAAGTAGGTTTTATCTACCCCGTTCATTTGACTCAATGGGCATAAAATCCTATTCCGGTCGACAAAAAATAGGGTATGATTCACGTATGTACAAACTTCCATGATTTTAACAAAGCCTGTCTAAAGGCTAATTTCCCCACACCATTTATTGACCAGATAGTCGATGAATGGATAGGTTGCGAGGCCTTTTCTTTCATGGATGGTTTTTTGGGATACAATCAAATACAGATCAAACCTGAATACCAACACAAAACCACTTTCATTTTCCCATGGGGTACATTCACTTATCGAAATATGCCTTTTGGTTTGAAAAATGCTGGAGCTACCTTTCTGCAGGCCATGTATTTTGCTTTCCACAATCTCAAACATACAGTCAAGGTTTACCTTGATGATTTAGCATCACGATATCGTAAGAGAGATGATCATCCCACGCACCTCCGACTTATCTTTGAGCGATTTCGCTACTAATGGATTCCTTTGAATCCAAAAAAATGCAGTTTTTGTGTGACGCCAGTTCGTCTGCTAGGTTTCATAGTTTCGACAACAGGGATCATGGTCGATCCTCTCAAAGTTGAGGCAATAGTTCAATTACCTCCACCACGCACAATCCTTCAGCTTTAGAGTTTACAGGGAAAAGCGAACTTTTTATGCCGTTTCATTGCAAACTATGTCGAGATCACAAAGGGATTTATGTGTTTACTAAAGAAGGACATTCCTTTTCATTGGGATGAAGCTACTCAATGCTCTTTCGAAGCATTGAAATGCGTCCTCACGACTGTTCGTCTACTTCGGCCACCTAATTATAATAAATATTTCTTATTGTACTTGGCTGTGGCAGAGTCGACCATCGATATGGTCTTGGTTTAGGAGGATCATTTGCTCTCAGAATATGTGATTTATTATCTGAGCCGAGTCTTGGTTGGACAAGAACTCAATTATTCCCATGTTGAAAAACTTGCATTGGAAACAATTCATGCTATCCAACGGTTCCATCATTATATCTTGTTTCACAAGACTACCGTCATTGTCATTGTGAATCCATTTCAATACATGTTGACATGATGAGTAATTGGTGGAAATATCAGTACATGGATGGTTGTCCTGCAGGAATTTGACTTAGATTTTGTTTCGGTGAAATCCAAAAAGTCACTGGTCTTTGCAGAACTCAGCTCGAAACGTCTGGTCGAATTAGGTGATGTTATGCTCGAAGAGTTGATTATTAAAGGATACATGTTTGTGATCGTGTCTTCGGATCCCTGGTATGGATATGTACTTGTCTATCTCCAAAATTTGAAGTTCCCTGCCTCTGCTTCTCGTAATGAGCGTCGTCGTATATGCCATCAAGCCAAGAATTATCTCATACTTGAGGACACTTTATATCGTCGAGGTGTAGATTGCATCCTTCAACGATTTCTCACTCATGAAGAAGAAGAAATCATGCTTAACGATTGCCAGACTAGAGCATGTGGCGGTCATTTGTCTGGGTTGGCGACAACCCAAAATATTCTACGGGCCGGTTACTTTTGGCCGAAATTAATCAAAGATTGTGTTGAATTGGTCAAGAAGTGCCACCAGTGTCAAATATTCTCTCAGAATATGAGGGCACACCTTGCTCCCATGTTTCCTGTCATTAATGTTGGTCCCTTCACCAAGTGGAGGATTGATTACACTATATGCAACCCCCCTTCAACAAGGGGGCACCGTTATATCATCGTAGCAGTAGACTACTTCACCAAGTGGGTTGAAGCTATGACAACGTTCAAAGATGACGGAGAGACCACAACTCTCTTTCTGTTTAACCTGATTATAGCAAGGTTCGACATCCCAAGAGAGATTGTCACTGACCATGGCAGTCACTTTCAGAACAAAATGATGTATGAGTTAACATCAAATCTTTGGTTAAGGCAAGAACATTCGTCACCCTACTACCCACAAGTGAATGGTTAGGTGGAAGTTGTAAATAAATCTCTTAAGAACATTCTACAGTGAATGATCAATTCATCCAAGTCAAATTGGCATTTGATTTTATACTCGACATTATGGGCTTACCAAACATTTGTTAAGACTGCAACCAACTTCTCACCTTTTCAACTCGTTTACGAGCTGGAAGCAGTCTTTCCCATAGAGTGCTAGATCCCATCTCTAAATTTGGCAGTACAGTTATTGCCAGACACTTCATCACTTGAATAACTTTTATTATACCTCAAGTAGCTCAATGAGAAACATCTTGATGCAGGCTTGGCTAACGAGGCTCACAAGAAAAAATTTAGTGTCAGTATGATCGGTCCATTCATCCTCAGATTTTCTCTGAAGGCGACCTTGTCTTAGTCTATGACCAAGATAAGGATCCCCTGGGGGCAGGCAAGTTCAAACCCATGTGGTTCAGACCTTTCATCGTAAAAGAGGTTCTAAAGAAGGGTGCTTATCGTCTAGTGGACTTTGAGGGAAATACTTTGGCAGAGCCTAGAAATGGGCTCTACCTCAAGAAGTATTACTCGTAGGTGGGTTGCCTCAGGTGACTTCTTGTAACATATGTATAGTTCTTGTACATTTTGTTATAGCGAGATTTGCCTCACCATTTTTATCTTGCACAGAGGGCCTTTTTCCATGTCCCTATGTAGACTTGTCATCCTTTTTGATGAATCCAGAGCCAAAAATATACATTTTTCCACATATACGCTCCATATCAGTTATGCAAGATGTGTATATGATGGCTGCTCCACTATAGCCCACATACATTGGGATTTGTGCCAGAAAATACAAAAATGAAGTAGGGTTTCCATGTCATGACATAATATCTTTGATCCTTGGCCTTCCACGTACTGGAAACACTCCGAATCATCCCTTCAGTTGCATTCTGAAGGATATAAAAGCACAATTTTGAGCTATGGAAAAGAGGAGAAAGCATTCAACTTTGAAAGCAAAGTTACTTTGGAGAAATTACTTCATATTGAGTCTGCATCCCTTTGTCCCTCAAGTCTGAACAAAGTGTTCAGCCCCCAAGATCTTTCTCTATTGTTGAGAGAACCTGATTGACTCTCTCTTGTGATATTTCATTTGGTGGAGGATTGAAGTGGTGGAGGCCCAGTTGGAAGGAACTTGGTTTCTTGGTTTCGAACCGTGTTGACACAGAAGTCTATAATGTTGTTACTTCTACTGATCAATTATTAATAGAAATACTCCTTTCCCATCCTATTGGTATATTACAAATGTATGATTATTATCCACGGGCATGTTTGTAATGTTTATTGATGGATTATGCTATCTAATGTGCTAACCCCTTTATATCATCACTATATACTTTCTCTTCTCGTTTTTTAAGAACTTATTGAAGGTATAAAGCTTTGGGTCGAAGTGCTCAACGGTTGAACACCATCAAATGTTGGATCGAGGTAGGCCTCTTTCTTATCTTGCACATTAGTTTATATAACATATGTTGGAATTGAGTTTATTTTTGTAGTCATACCTGTCTATTGTGTTTTACCCTTGGCCATAAAGAGTTTTTCCCTTGTAACAGAATTGGCGACTCTATGTAGATAGATCTTCCTTCTAAGGGTTGAAGTACTTTTTCTTATTGCATTGCTCTTTTTTCCTTTGTGTTTCTTGTCGTATCACTACTTGACAGATTCTGTTCACTCCGGGTCTGATTTTTTAGCCTTCTTGCCTTTCCCTGGCCTTGTTTTAAATCATATACGCTCCTTTTTCCTAGACAGTCACATATACGTGCTTGCTGTCTTACTGCAGGATGCGTATATGCGCCATGTTCTCCTGAACAGTTGCATATACCACTTCCCTTTGCCTATTTTCTTGGTTTAGTAATTGCTGGGTGAGTTTTGGGGATTGATGAGCCTTCTTAGGCCTTTGTAGTGCATGTTGAGTTTCTCTAGGTTGACAGGAAACCTATTGGGAGTTGAATTTTTGGGCATAGTATTTCTCTTTTTTTTCATCCTTGTTGTCCTTGAACCCTGGTTTGTTTGCTTGGCTACTTGGTATTCTGCTTGAGTTATTTCATTTATACACAGTAGAATTTATATATTAGGTTGCTTTACAGTCCATGCATTTTCTCTTTAATATATTGAAAATACAAAAAAAATAGGCATTTTGCATTGCTTAACATTTTTGTATTTGAGCCTTTATCATTAGCTTAGTTCATTTAGTGAAAGATTGCATTTTACTTCTGAATTGCAAAGTTGAAATTGAAAATTGCACTGCTTTTATTAGCATATCATTCATTGAAAAAGTAAAGGTAGAATTTGCATTATATTCATATTTATCTTTTGCAGAGTCATAACATCATGAGTTTCGCTTCCATACCCTTTTGAGTAATCACAGCCAATAAAATTTACGCTTTAAACTAAAATTGATTAGTCAGGATTTTATTTTTTAGGGTGCACAAACTAGTCTAGGATTTAGTGCTTTGGAATAGGATTTTCTGAGTAAACTTCTCCAAGGCAATTAAATCAACATATGTGTCTGAGACAGGGAGTTGAGAAATCCATTGTATAATTGGTAATATTAGGAGGCTCCGCTCACACTAGAGTTAATCATGAGGTCACGTGAAGTTAGTTGAAGGGATACCCCTGGATACTCGCCTAGCATCAGAGATATTTCTATGGATTTATTTGTATTTGGGGATCTTTCTAGTGCCCATACCTCTGTGAGAGGCGGTGCTTTCAAGGTTTCAAGCTTTGCTATCCTACCCATATGGTGATCCAGACTTACGACTACTCGCATGTGCATCAGTTATACAATGGTTTATTAGTTTCTTGACTTAGGTATCTCATAGGTTACTTGCAGGGGTTATTCTGCTTGTATCCTGGGTCAAATAGAGGTAAGACAACACACAACCTTTATGGAGGATTACCTCTCTGTGGGGATCTGACCGACTGGTTGTTAAGCCCACGAGGGCCTCTATAACTGATTCTGTTACCTCCAAACTTTAGCAGGGAGTCTCAGGTCCCTCTTGGATGAGGCATACCTTCTTTAGCGAAGGAGGCCACTTAGCCACTTTAGCCTGTTTTCATGCATATTGGCCGTTTGACTTTTTGGTATGCTCTTTGATTACTAGTTGGCCTTAGGAGTCTATACCGAGTCTTCATTATCATGGACAATGGAGTTCCTTTTGCTCCCTCATTTACTACTACCCCCCCCATGATGTCCACTCATTTCATGGGGATGGATCCTTCCTCTTCGCATTATGGTATGCATAATTATGGTACCTAGTCAATGCCTTGGGTCTCTAATAATTTTTCTCATGGTATGTATGATATGTATTCGCACTTTCCATCCTCTATCTCGCCTCCTTATCTGAATGCAAGTTTTGGGTCTGGGGGCATGATGCCTCCTTCTTATCCCTCTTCATTTGGTGGGAGTCATATCCTTCAAACAACTCTTATGGTAGGAGGTTGTAATCTTCCTTCCTACGAATACACTATGCAAGAAGTAAGTGACCAACTATGCAATCATTCTACTTATTACACTCTATCCACCTATCCTTATTCCGCCATGTTGGTTCCTATGAAAAATTTTCCCATGGCTGACCTACATCTGTCCTTTGGTGTTTCATCCGAGGGAAATTATTTTTGTAGTATGGGCAACCCCCTTCACGAAGTTCCTTCATCTAGGGGCAACATATATCCTCACATGAGTAACCCTTGTCATGTCGCTTCCTCTTCGCAAGCAACTTCCTTAGTGTTGATTCCCCTACAACCCTCTATGAATCAATATAGAGGAGGATACTATCCTACCAGACAGGGACATGGTGTAAACCAAGATCCTTCCTTCCTACAATTTATCAAAACCAAT
Organism: Picea glauca; assembly: GCA_000966675.3. Lineage (NCBI taxonomy): Eukaryota > Viridiplantae > Streptophyta > Pinopsida > Pinales > Pinaceae > Picea > Picea glauca. The sequence continues at coordinate 25,488 of JZKD02S1712651.1, read as the reverse complement.
CTTTTCTTGGACCTTGGTCTCAAATGCTACAATTCACCACCGCCACAAGTCCAGTCACTGTGTGTCATACTGGTGTTATATCACCAACCTCTTCTAGCCATGTTGGAGATTGGTCGACAACCTCTGTGGGTCATGTTGAATACTTGCAACTAGCCACTACAAGTCATGCTAGGGGAACAAGTCTAGTCACTACGTGTCATACTGGCATTGTATTACCAACCTATGCTAGTCATGTTGGATATTGGTCGAAAACCTCTGTGATTCATGTTGAATACCTACAACCAACCGCTACAAGTCATGTTGGGGGCACATGTTTGGTCACTACTAGTCACACTACACATCCATCACCAACGTCTGCTAGTCATGTTGGAGATTTTCTACTAGTCTCTGCAAGTCATGCTGGGAGCATGTCACCAACCACTGCTAGCCATGCTGGGGGCATTCATACGATTGAGAATCCTAGATGTATCAGACATAATACTATATTCCTTTGTAGGACTTGGGAAGGAAGTCACCTTACTCGTTTGTGTTCTGTTACTTTTGGGATACCAGAAGCGTGGGGATCACCTAAGGGCCCTTCAGGTTCCGAGGCATCTATGGTTTCACAACACTTTTTTCCTTCTTTGGTTGATACAATAGTCATGCCGATGCAATCTTCGACTGACACCCCTTTCCCTTTAGGGGTTGATGCATCTCTTGACCTTGTTGTCTTGCATATTTTTCAACCAACGGTAGTGTCGTTGCAATCTTCGACTGAAAACACTCCTATTTTTTGGGGTGATGCACCTCTTGAAATTTTTGTCTCACATCCTATTCAACCAATGGTTGAGGAAGTGGTCATATCAATGCAATATTCGATTGAACCCACTCTTCTCTCGGAGAGTGACAAGTCTAAGGAAGTGTTCTTGCCAATGCAATTTTTGGTCAATCCCGCTATTATGGTTCTAGTTCTACACTTTCTATGCCATGTCCTTAGCATTTCTATCACTTCACCTTATGAACAAGAAAGAATTTTACTCTTCCTGATTTCTCTCCCTCCAAGTCTTGACGAGGTTCCCTTTGATTGGGATGGTCTTGTGGGGTATCTAATGCCTCCGCCTATGTCTTTTCTGGGAAGAGACATTATCCTATATATCACAGAGATGATAACCTTCGTTAACACTTTTCCCTCCTCGACTTGGATAGCTTTGGGTCTTCCCAAGATTGGCTGGGTTCTTTGTAAGATACTGACACTCCATAGAAGGTCCGCATGGGATCCTTGGCCTCCCCCGTGGCTTGCCACCTAGAATCTCCCTAATGAGTCTGAGTTAAGCTATTTTCCGACTCGTTCAAAAAATAAAAAGATTTTCGAGTGATTTTTCCCTTTCACACTTGTTAAATTGGACTTGAAAGGTCATGAGTCTTAGTTAATCTCTTTTCTGACTCGTTATCAAAAATAGAAAAGACCGTCGAGTGAACTTGTCTTTTTCAAACTCGTAAATTGGATTTGAAAAGACGTCTATTTGGCACAAGTTTACCCCTTTTTCACACCAAGTAGACTACAAGACATAAAAAAGGACATTTTTTGGTGTTAAGTTGTGATTTCATCTCATGCCCTCGCTTGCAGTATTGAGCCTTTAGACGGTTCTCGCTTTGCGTTATAAACCGTTGCCTAAGCAGTTTTTGCATCCTCAACCAAGAAGAGCCTTGTTTATATGCTTCAAAATTTGACACCCTATACCCTGGAGGGAACATCACCCCAAGTGTCCATATCCCATATGCATTCCCCTGCATTGAGCATAGGTACGTTCCACTACTGGAACTAGTTTTTCTTACTTGCGACACTCGTTCCCTCTATATCATAACATTCATTTGCTATGAAAAAAACAAAAAAATACAGGTGGGAAGGGAGTACTATATTGTAATTGGAAGTAGTCATGTCGCCTTTGAATAGAGCAAAAATTTATTGAGTCCTTGCATCATCATAATTTTGGGTTTAGCATGGCCTTAGGAAGCTGATCTAGTTACAAAGTTTTCTTTACCGACTAGTTACTCTTCTAGTCCCTATAGAGAACATTATTGATGCCTCCTGCATCTAATAGTCACATCATTGAGTCTATGCTTCTAGATTCCACCATGTCTCAAGATATTTTTCAAAGTAATTCTATCAACTTGCATCGACCACTCCTCAGAAATCTTGATTTTTCATGTCGGCCATACCCTCAGTTTGTCTCAGAATCACATGATACTATGGTCTTCTTATGCACCCTGACCCTACTTTCATCATTGATAGGTCACCTTGAACCCAAAAATTGACACTTAATCATTGGTTGTTGTGATCCATATGGGTATCGGTGGCCACCCACCTTTTCCAACTGGCTCAAAACAGTTTTCTGACAATTTTGGCAATTTACTATTTTTAGTAGTTTTAACTTCTGGGGCCATTTTAAGGGCCTAAATGAAGGTTTTTCTAGATATATCTCCTAAATGATAACCAAATGAATTATTGAGGCCCCAAAATGAATCTCCTCGACTATACCTTTCCAACGGGCTATCACACGCCTAAAATGGAGATCGTATGCAAAAGTTACGACCCCGGGAAGTTGATGTACTAACTTGCCCAAACGGGGCCCACATGACATTTGGCGCTTCATCTCCCAGGGTTAGGTTTTTGGATGTATAGGGTTTTTGGAATTCTTGTTTATTGTAAAAATTCCTTTAGAGCCTCATTGTAATCTTCTTTTGGCGAATGCGCGCAACTGTCACATCTCTTCTCAGAGATAAGGCGCCACCATTCCAACAAGCTTGTTTCCATTGCATTTTACAGTTTCAACTTATTTCGTTATTGAATAGAAAACCAATTTTTTTGTATCTCTGTTATTTTGTGTTAAGAACCTGTTAATAATTTGTATTCATTTCATTCTACTCATAAAATCTATATCAGTGGTATCAGAGTGGTCTGCTCCTTGTCGTCTTAATGCATGTCCCCAACGAGGTCAGAGTACAAAGAGTTGGGTCTTGAGCTTGTTTTTCTTGAGGACAAAAGATCTCGCATGACCAAGAGAACTCTCATGGAAGGATAAAAGAAATATGATGGGATAGGAGATACTTTCAAACTATTTATTGAGGAATCCCTCATGCAATAGAGGAACGAGATGATGGATATTTTCACACAAATCCTTCGACGAATACCAACAGGCGACGCATCTTCTTGGAACGGAGGCACCACCCCCTTCAAGGTACAAATAAACTTTGATATTCCTATATTTGAAGGTCAGATAGATGCAGATGCTGTAGAAAAGTGGTTGAATCTACTAGAAGGGTATTTTTCTGTCCATAACTTTTCGAATAGAGAAAAGATTACTTTTGCGCTCCTCAAAGCAATTTCCCATGTCAAAGATTGGTGGGAAACCTTCTGTGAGAAAAAGGAAATAGAGGAAACCTCATTATTTTCAGTCACAACCACCTGGGAATCCTTTAGGGATGCTATTAAGGAACAATACTACCCTGTCAGAAGTTACGACGACCTGTATACCAAATGGACCACACCGCTACAAGAAAGAGACCAAGCAGTGTCAGATTTCACAAATATCTTCCATACCTTGCGCACCAATATAGGTATCAAATATTCAGAGCGACATATGGTGCTCAAGTATTGAGGTGATCTACATAGATACATCCAGACTGAAATGGAATTTCTGGACATCTCATCCTTGGACGCGGCCTACCGATATACTGTCAAAATTGAGCAGAAGCTCAAACAAAAGACATGACAATTTGGGCCTGGGAACCCCTCACAAAAAAATCCAGGAAAGGGCGGCCTCGACCCATAGAACAAAGGATAGAGAAAATATGGACACTATCAGGACTACCAGTCCAAGCCACAAGCAAAGAAGGACACCAGAAAGACAAAGAAAGATATCGGGAAGTGGTGCGACTTCCATAAGAGCCCTTGGCATAACACTGCTGATTGCCGCTCAAAACAGTCGCTGGTGGGTGAAGTAAAAGCCTCTGAATCAGATGTAAATTCTGATTATGAGACAGAACTAGAAAGGGGAATATGGATCATTGACGTGGAACCTAGTGCCACCGTTCCTACCACCAAGCTCCAGCCTGGTGAACCACATGAGCCATAATAAGGAGAGTGCCTCTTCCATTCACAGATGTGGGTAAAAGGCACCCCGCTACACTTCATTGTTCATAGCAGTAGCCAAAAGAACCTCATCTCAGCAGAGGTCATCAAGCGACTGGACCTGCCAACAACACCGCACCCACAACCCTACACCATTGGATGTCTCCGCCAAGGAAGCGATCTCCATGTCAGCCAACAGTGCCGACTGTTGTATGACATCAAGCCCTTCAAAGATGAGGTATTGTGTGATGTTGCTCCTCTCGAAGTTTGTGATGTTCTTTTGGGCCAACCTTATTTATGGAAACATCATGCTGTGTATGAGTCTAGGCCTCATAGTGTTATTATTACTTTGAACAGGAAATTGTACAGGATACCTGAGGCAGTCCCACCTAGTGCTATTTCCTTGATCTCTACTAAGAAATGTAGGAAGGTCATCTCTCAGACAGGGAATTTTGTCTTCTTCATGATTCACTCTCAGAATAAGTGAAAGATCATAGCCACATCCAGGGTCTCTGCAACCAACCTCTCCACACAACAACAACAAGTAGATAAGGTCATGGAAGAATACTCAGATATCTTCTCCTCACCTACAGGGGTACCTATGCACTGCCAAGTCAAGCACCCCATCGATCTAACCCCTGACACACTGCTTCCAAATGGGCCAGTCTATCGTTTCTCTTTGTTAGAGAATGAGGATATCAAGTGACAGATCCAAGAACCGCTCCACAAGGAGCACATCCGCCCCAGCTCATTGTTAGAAAAACAGGACCGCAGAGCAATAAAATAAAACAAATGCAGAAAAAAAACACAGAAGACACACAATACAAGAGAGACACATATTTACGTGGTTCACCCAGTGTGGGCTACATCCACCAGAGAAATTGCCAGGTCCTTCCTTTATTATTATCCAGCAAATGAAGGGATACAACCTACAAAAAAACCCGCTGTAACTTCCTCTTCTTTTTCTCACAGTCTCATCTCTCAAAATAAGATATTCACCATCATCCATAGCCGCGATACATTTCCCTCATAAAAGAGGGTTGCCTTCTAGGGAAAAAAACCCTAACATAATCTCTACCGTTAGATCTGCGACCTTATAATGAATGGTCCAGATTTA
>JZKD02S1712651.1:5438-20210 GCA_000966675.3 Picea glauca | reverse complement strand
GTACCCCCCCTCTGCACTCCCCCACATGGAAGAGTGTACATACTTCTGGGGTGTAAATACTTCATGGGGTATAAAAATGGCTAAAAGTAAAAGACCTATAAATCAGGAAGATAATCAGGCTCCACAACCAACACTCATCACCTTGCGAAAGCCCAATCATGCTGATACAGAAGAAAGATGGAACTTGGCAACTTTGTATTGATTACCAGGCTCTGAATAAAATCATAGTCAGAAATCGGTACCCGATTCCCTGAATCGATGACCTCCTTGATCAACGCACGAGGGCCAAATACTTCAGTAAGATTGATCTGAAGTCTGGCTACCACCAGGTCGCTATAGAACAGACAGATGTATGGAAGACCACCTTCAAGTCAAAGGAAGGCCTTTTTGAATGGTTGGTCATGCCCTTTGGTTTGACAAATGCTCCAACCACTTTCATGAGGATGATGGATGCTATCCTAGGACCATTCACCAATACTTTTGTAGTGGTGTATCTGGATGACATTCTAATTTACAACAAGACTTGGGCCGAACACTTGCAGCATATTCAACAGGTTCTACACACCCTGCAACAACACAAGCTATATGCCAACTTGAAAAAATGCTCCTTCGGCATGGACATGGTCCATTACCTGGGCTACATCATTGATCAGGATGGTGTACATGTGGATCCAGCCAAGATCCAAGTCATCCATGACTGGCCAGCCCCAACAACACTCACTAAGCTTCAGAGCTTCTTGGGCTTTGCCAATTTCTATCACAGGTTTGTGTTGGGATTCTCCCATATTGCATGGGCCCTTAGCCAAATAAACAGGGGTGGTGGTAAGGAAAAATTTGCATGTGGCCGGTCCTAAAAACAAGTGTTCAATGATTTGAAGCAACACTTGTGCTCAGCCCCAATACTTTCACTACCATACCTGCAACATCCCTTTGATATCGAGATAGATGCTTTAGAATATGTTGTGGGTGTCATTCTCACTCAACACAACCACCCTGTGGCCTATCATAGTGAGACACTGTCAGATACTGTCTGTAAGTTCCCTACTTATGAAAAATAAATGTACTCCATTGTCCAAGCCTGCCTCCAGTGGATAAAGTACATTCCTGGGAAGGAGACAGTCATCCACACTAATCATAAGCCATTGCAGTTCATGCAGACACAAGGAAAATTACATAATGACCGCCATCAAAAGTGGTCCACATACTTGCAACAATTCCACCTCAACATCAAGTATAAATCATGAAGCACCAATCATGACGCTGATTGCCTCAGCAGACCGCTAGTCATGACACTTACCATGGTGTTAGAATCTTGTGGCCATGAGACATATGGATGGCCCCAACTCTATGAGATAGACCTTGACTTTTCCACCACCTACCAAATGTTGGGTGCAAACGCAATTGTCGATAATTTCTATCTTCAGTATGGGTTGTTGTGTCGTCTGGGCCATATATGTGTTCCATCAAGTGAGCGAGTGAAGCTGATTTGGGAAGCCCACTATAGTCGGGTGGTAGGACACTTTGGTGACGAAAAGACAGTGGCGATGCTACAGAAACATTTCTACTAGCTAAAACTTCGATAGGAGGTCAACAAGTATATCAGGTCCTGCACTATCTATGCTATTGCCAAACCAAACACTAAGAAATAGGGCCTATACACCCCTCTTCCTACTCCTAACAGGCCATGGGAATCCATCTCAATGGATTACATGTCGGGCCTCCCGTCCACCAAGCGGGGAAATGACTGTGTTTTTGTGGTTGTTGATCACTTTTCTAAGATGGCGATTCTGGTTGCCTACAAGAAGAGCATCACAACAGAGGCCACTACCAATATCTTTGAATGAGTCTGGGTACATTTTGGAATCCCACAAACCATTGTCTCAGATCGGGATAGTAGATTTCTCAGCACATTCTGGTCGAGCCTCTGGTCACTGCTGGACACCAAGCTCGCCAAATCCATGACCTTCCACTCCCAGATAGATGGATAAACCGAGGTTGTAAATCGAATGATTGTGCATATCCTTCACATGTATAATTCAAATCACCCTTGTACATGGGATGAGAGCCTTCCCTATGTCCAACATAGCTACAATCGAGCCCTGCATAGCTCAACCGAACACAACCCCTTTCAGGTGGGGTTGGGATTCCAACCATTGGGTCCCATAGATGTTGCACTTCCCCTTGCAGTCACCTCGACCGACTCATCTCCTGCTCCAATTGAAACTGACAAAGCCACCCGGTTCATTGAGAGGATCCAACACATCCACCAATAGGTTCAGGATATCCTACAGAAGTCCAATGACAAGTACAAACAACGCCATGATCAACATCGGGTGCCACATAAGTTCCAGGTGGGCAACAAAGTTTGGTTGCACTTGCAAAAAGAATGCCTTACAGGACCCCATTGGAAGATTTTCCCACTCCGTTATGGGCCATACACTATCACCAAGGCCATGGGGGATAATACGTTTGATCTCAACATTCCTCCTTTCCTTGGCCTGCACCCAATGTTCAACGTGGATCTTCTTCAGCCTTATTTCCCACCATTATTGGACACCTTAGAAGTAGCAGAACAACTGACATCAGATTGTGGACACATAGATCAAAGGAACTCGACAACAAAGGATCCAACTTTATCGAGTCATCAAAGCAGGGCAGCTCCTGCACCAAGGCAAGTGGCTCACCCGGGGCCAAATTCAGTAGAAATTTCCTCATCTAATGGGGGACCTCAATGAAATGGATACCATTTCTTCCTAAGGAGGGAGGATTGATCCAAATGGATATCGGTGGCCACCCAACTTTTCCAACTGGCTCAAAATAGTTTTTTGACAATTTTGGCAATTTACTATTTTTAGCAGTTTTAACTTTCGGGGCCATTTTGAGGGCCTAAATGAAGGTTTTTCGGGATCAAGATCCTCAATGATAATTGAAGGAATGATTGAAGCCCCAAAATGAATCTCCTCGATAATAAATTTCCAACGGGCTATCACACACCTAAAACGAAGATTGTATGCAAAAGTTATGACGCCGGGAAGTTGATGTACTAATTTACCCAAACGGGGCTCACATGAATTTTAGCGCTTCATCTCCTAGGGTTAGGTTTTTGGATGTATAGGGTTTTTGGAATTCTTTTTTATTGTAAAAAGGCCTTCAGAGCCTCATTGTAATATTCTTCTGGCGAATGCGCGCAACCATCACATCTCTTCTCAGAGATAAGCCTCCACCATTCTAGTGAGCTTGTTTCCGCTACATTTTACAGTTTCATCTTATTTCGTTATTGAATAGAAAACCCGTTTTACTATATCTCTGTTATTTTGTGTTAAGCACCTATTAATAATTTGTATTCATTTCATTCTACTCATAAAATATGGATCACATTGACTAGGTGGTTTCCCTTGTGTTCGATGGCAAGACACCTATTCACACTTTGGGATTCGTGCAGTGTCTTGGTTTCCATTAGCCTTATTGGTGGTTTCCTCACCTTTGTCAGAAGTTTTCATCATTGGATGTTATTCAGAGGGTCTTTTTCATATACTTCTTTCACTTGGTACATGCGAAAGACGCACAAGATTGTTGGTTCGTGAACATGTTCTTCATTCGATATCCACCAAATCATGAAGCTCCTGCTTTGTTCCTCGTGCTGACCGATGAGAGATGACTTAATTCTCTCCTTTCAATGGGTCTCTTTCCATTGACTTCGGCTCATTTATTCTAGATATGGGACCTAGAGTTTCATGAGTGCCTTGAGGCTTGTAGTCAGTAGTGGAAGGCTCTCTCGCCATTGACAGATGAGAATACATCAATGTCTTCTGATCAATGGATTTCTCAAGTGTTTGACACCAACTCCTTTATTCTCACTTGTAGAAATGTAATCGATGCCTTGATACCTACTTTCATTATTGGTAGGTTGTCTCGTGCTTGTTAACGATATATCTCAATAACCGGTAATCAAACGATGTCTCATCATGTTCGACCTCAACTCCCTTTTTCACATGATGTAGACTTGCACCTTGGCAGATTGTGTAGAAGACTTGAAGACATCACTATATGGCCGCAGCTTTCCTGACCTGTTGCTTCTCTTTCATTGGACCAACACCTATTCGAATTTAGTGATCATGGGAGATCAGATTGTACTTCATGGTATATAGATATCTTCAGATTGATTTTGAGACTAGTTTCACTGGGCCTTGTTCGTGACTATGATATCTTTTGGCATACAACTGCATTTGTATTTACCTATTCATGGACACAAACACTTGTTTGGTATATTTTCCACATGGATCTGCATTGTATTCTTGGCAGCCATGTATGCAAAGTCAGTACATAATGTAATAAGCAATTGAGTTCGTCCAGATGGTTCTCTACCACTCCACTTCTGGGTTATTTATAATGTATTTCGGCCATCACAGATACTCCTCTGATCTCACACATTAGGGGACATCTGTTATAGCGAGATTTTCCTCACCATTTCTATCTTGCACAGAGGGCCTTTTTCCATTTCCCTATGTAGGCTTGTCATCCTTTTTGATGAATCATGAGACAAAAATATATATTTTTCCACATATACGCTCCCTATCAATTATGCAAGATGCGTATACGCTGGCTGCTCCACTACAACTTGTGTACATCGGGATTTGTGCCATAAAATACAAAAATGAAGTCGGGTTTCCATGCCACGACAGAATATCTCTGATCCTTGTCCTTCCACATATTGAAAATGTTCCAACTCATCCCTTCAATTTCATTCTGAAGGCTATAAAATCACAATTTCAAGCTATGAAAAAGAGGAGAAAGCATTCAACTTTGAGAGAAAAGTTACTATGGAGAAATTACTTCATATTGAGTCTGCATCCCTTTATCCCTCAAGTCCAAACATAGTGTTCAGCGCCCAAGCTCTTTCACTATTGTTGAGAGAACCTCCTTGAATCTCTCTCGTGAGATTGCCTTTGGTAGAGGATTGAAGTGGTGGAGGCCCAGTTGGAAGGAAATTGGTTTCTTGGTTTCGAACCATGTTGACACAGAAGTCTGTAATGTTGTCACTTCTACTAATCAATTATTAATAGAAATACTCCTTTCTTGTCCTATTGGTATATTGAAAATGTATGATTATTATCCATGGGCATGTTTGTAATGTTTATTGATGGATTATTCTATCTAATGTGCTAACCCCTTTATATCATCACTATATACTTGCTCTGCTCCTTTGTGAAGAACTTATTGCAGGTATAAAGCTTTGGGTGGAAGTTCTCAATGGTGGAACACCATCAAACGTTGGATCGAGGTAGGCCTCTTTCTTATCTTTCACATTAGTTTATATAGAATATGTTGGAATTGAGTTGATTTCTGTAGTCATACCTGTCTGTAGTGGTTTACCCTTGGCCATAGAGAGTTTTTCCCTCGTAACACATTTGTTTTTGTAGTTTTTATCTTTTCAGTTTTATGGACGTGTAATTTTTTATGTCATCTTTTTCACTGTGGTAGGTGTCAAGTGAATCAGAGGTGTTCATTGGGTTCGCGAACGACGCTAGACGGCACACTCGGAGGCTTACTTCTGTAGCTTGGGTTATTTTCACACCTCAAGGCCAGTTGCTATCTTCAGGAGGTATTTGTTTAAGTGACACCACAAACAATGTTTCCGAATACAACGCAGTCTTAGAGTTGCTTTGTGGCGCTTTTTAGCGTGGTATATCTCACCTCCGAGTCTACTTAGATGCTCAGCTGGTTGTATCTCAATTAAATGGAGTTTACCACGTTTATGATCCTACTCTACACCGATGATTCCTTAGGGTACGTCTCTTAGAATGAAGCTTTGATTACATTATGCATATCCATGTTCCTAGGAGATTGAATCAAATCACAGATACTCTAGCTAATCATATATTAGATTGGCATATTGCACACATGTAAGAAAAAGCACACACACACACACATAAATACATTTGTAAATAAATGGAATCCATAAAACACAAAAATATGTAAAAATGCATATATATATATATATATATATATATATATATATATAGATATATCACAAAGTATCAGAGTATATAGGTGGGCACGAGCACCTGAAAAAATATGCGTCCAGTAAAGAGTCACGGGGCTTATGCCCTCAAAAATATTCAAAAGGTTCCCTCGACACATAAGAATTCTAGCCTAACTAAGGGCGGGGCTTGTTGGCCTATGGGAAAACCCCCTACGGACTAACATTAAGGGTTCTATAATGCATGCAAAAATGACCATCTACAGTATCCTACTTTTTACCATCATCCCAACATAGATCCCACATTCATACATAAACACAAGGGTAAAAGGATCTGATAACGCTACCTTGAACTTCCACATTTGATGTCGATCCTTTTGTGTTCAGTTGCTCCTTGACTGTAAGTCTCCTCCCAAAGCTAACCTGCATTCATAAACAAACAAACAAAGAACTCCAAACATGCATCTTATATATGAATTAGTGGGTTAGAGGTTCTAATAAAATATAATAAAAAATGAATATTTGAACACCTCATATGGCGGGATGGGAAAAGTAATTATTTCTTATTAACCTCACAAAAGTAACTTACAATGGTGAGATCGACCACTTCTCCTCGAACCTGGTCTTGGGCTCCTCTTCAATTGTGCACCAACCACTTCCACATTTGCTTCTCTTCACAAAATGGTTGCAAAAGATTGGGGCAAGGGGAATACAAAAAAGGGCAGAGTTTCTTTACTCTTATTTTCCTCTTGCAAATGGGACCCCTACCTCTTCTTTTATAGGCTAGAAGAGGGTAGTTATCCAGTTGAGTGACCGGCTATGAGTGGTCAAACGATTTAGGCAATTACCCAGAAATCTGTATTGCATCTGCAACTTTCATTTTTTTGTGATTTTGTCATTATACGCGGGCTGTAGTGGGTCAACTAGCGTATGCATGCATGCATCAGTGGTGCAGGGTGCATATGCCTTTAAAAATGATGGTTTTTGGAAGAGTTGTTTAGTAGTGGATTGGAAAAAATGGCAAGTGAGATGGCCTGATGCCATGTATGCATGTTTGGTACAAATTAGGGTTATAACAAGGAGATCCATGTTGAAGACTGGGTGCAGGCCAAGGAAAGGGGAAATGTTGAGCTCAAAATCATTGTCACCCACAACCTTGGTGATGGTGTATGACCCATAATGGAGTGGGAGGAGCTTCTGATGGGGCCTTGTAAGGCGTTCTTTCTACAAGTGCAACTAAACTTTGTCACCCACCTGAAACTTATGTGGCACCCGATGTTGATCATGGTGCTACTTGTACTTGGCATTAGACTTTTGTAGAATATCTTGAACCTGTTGGCAGATGTACTGGATTCGCTCAATGAACTAGGTGGCTTTGTCAACTTCTGGTGGAGCAACGGAAGAGTCAGTCGAGGCGGTTGTCAGGGGTAGTGCAACATCCATGGGGCCCAATGGTTGGAATCCCAACCCCACATAAAAGGGGTTGTGTCCAGTCGATCTATGCAGGACTCAGTTGTATCTATTCTGGACATAGGGAAGACTCTCATCCCATGTGCGAGGGTGTTTTGAATTGTACATGCACAAGATATGTACAATCATTTGATTGACGACCTCAGTTTGGCCATCTGTTTGGGGGTGAAAGGTAGTGGATTTGGTTGTTGGGTATGTTTTATATTCTATCCCCATCATATTTCTTTTCTCTTGCCATGAGAGGTCGTGTGGGCGTGCAAGAGATTTTTTCCTCAAGGGAAACAAGCTCAAGACCCAATTCTTTGTACCCTGACCTCGTTGGGGACATGCACTGAGATGACAAGGAGAAGACCCCTCTGATACCATTGATACATATTTTATGAGAAGAACGAAATCAATACAGATTATTAAAACATGCTTAACACATAATAACCGATATACAGTAAAACTGGTTTTCTATTCAATAAAGAAATAAGCTGAAATTGTAAAATGCAGCGAAAAACAAGCTTGCTGGAATGGTGGTGGATTATCTCTGAGAAGAGATGTGATGACTATGCTTATTCACAAGAAGATGATTACAATGAGGCTTTGAAGGAATTTTTACAATAAAAAGGAATGAAAAAAACCCTAGACATCCAAAAACCTAACCCTAGGAGATGAAGCACCAAAAGTCATGTGGGCTCCGTTTGGGTAAGTTAGTACATCAACTTACCAGGTTCGTAACTTTTGCATACACTATCCATTTTAGGCGCACGATATCCCATTGGAAAGGTATAACTGAGAAGAACAATTTTCAACTAGCCCATGTCAGTGCCTTCTGTTGGCTCCAGAAGTCACTCCTCGATTGCAATAGGAGTAAGCCTGAGGCCCATCAATTTATGTAACGATTTGTTTTAAAAGGGGGTGATCGAATGGAAGTAAACTCAGAACAATATTGCTCACTTAGAAAACTGGGTTGGAACAATAAGGACATGTGATGTCTTGATTCAACTTAAGCCAATAAATTTGCATAGTGGTGAGTAAGTAAAATAAAAGAAAGGGGAAAAGTATCGGATATGAGATTCTCTCAGACCAGAGAAACTTCAAAGTAAACCTCAAATGTTGCAGAACTAATACAATCAAACATACATCATATAGTTACAGCAACACCCGACTGGATCATCCATACTCAGGCTTTCAGATTCAGAGGAACAAGGAAAAGGAGGAGGCTGGCCGCCATTAAACAAGAAATCTCAAAATATCATTGTATAACCAGAGAACCAGAGGCTCTGTTAAAGATTTACAGTTGGGAGGTTAGCTCTACCATTGATACCTACAAAAATGGCAAAAATGCCTACATATGCGTTGAAGGCACGATCACATCATGAGTTCAATGGTTGACGTCAAGGAGATCCTTTGTCAGTCTGCGCATGCAGATGTTGGGTAGACTGCCCATGCAGTCTTCTGTCAGACGTGATCCTTGTCAGGATAGACTGACAATATGCCTCTATGCTTTGTCCTTTCCCAACCTTCTATTTATGGAAGGAGACGACATTCAACCACCATCAACTGCCTCAATAATGTCTTTCTCAGGATCAGGCACGGCTTGGTCAACTCTGCATTTGTAGGACGTGGCAGTCTCCCTTTGGCCTTTGCTGCTTCGTTGGACTGCTGTGAGGGGACTCATATGGCATATGTGGATGAGGGTCTGACGGGGGTGATGGCATATACACTGTGAGGGTGAGATGAGAGGTGTTGAGGTGGAGGCACCAGGTGGCGAAGAAATAGAGGCTGTGACACCAGATGATGAGGTGATGTGCCACGAGAAGGTGACAGGGAGGTCGCAATATGATAGGTCAGGGAGTGGGGACACGACACAGGTGGGAGTGACATTGATCAAGAGAGAGGAACATGGTAGGAGGAGGAGGAATAATGGGAAAAGGAATATGACATGGGGGGAAGTAGTAACCGAGGGAAGAATGTGGAGAGGAACACCTGGCAGGGGATGACAAGTGGGAGCAAGGAAAAGGGAAAAAGGTAGGCCAGAATGGTGCTGAGTGGAAGGCACATAGTGTAAGGCGGTCAGCGAAGGGATTCAGAGATGTGACAAGGGGATTTTAGGAGGGCCCACATGAAACCACCCATTCCAGACCCCTCCCCCCTTATTAAAGGTAGAACGACGCGGGGGGTCCGAAATTAATCCTCGACCATAGATATGGGCTTCCCAATCCAGGTCATTGAGAGATACGCAAATAATTCCAAACCCCCCCCTCTACTTTAAAGGTAGAATGGCGACGGGGCTCCAGAATCCAACCTTGACCGTAGATCTAGGCGCACAGAATCTAGCCACCTGGATTTGCCCGTTGCTTAATGAAATGCGCATTTGCACCCCAAACTTCGAGTAAGTGGGTTTTTACGCCACTTATTTTCATTTTCCACCCAAAGGGGCCTATATTTTAGGAAAACACCCCCTTTACAAGAAATATCTCTAACATTTAGGCTCCATGGGGGATAGAGTCATCCCTGTGATGCTCTAAGAACTCATTTTGCAGCTTCAGTGCCTTGCTGTTGGGCTATGGAGTCAAGCTCGAAACACCCTGTTGAAAATACAGGTCGAAAAGTAAAAGTAAAAGAAAAATAAAATAAACATACATGCTCAAAAAGATCTTATATATGTACAGTCCTAAACTAGTAAAATCCTTTACATGGGGCTAGGTGAAAGCAATATTCCACCATAGCTATTCAAGAAACTTCTTAAACATAAGCTCCTTCCTTTTGTCGATGATCACCAACAGATGGTGTAACTGTGACAACAGAACGATTATGCTCTTCAACTCCTCCTTACAGATTAAAGTTGAGATGAAATAGGGTGGCTCCAAATTGTGAAGGAAATACAACTCCATGTATTCCTTCACAGGCTCATAGGACCAGTGGAAAAATCCAGAAAATTGGTGACAAGAAGTCTCCTCTGCTACAAAGTTGTTCACGTGTGGATGAATATCTCTGGTAAGCACAGGTGGGTGGACAATTGACGTAGGCTGTGTGATCTCAGGCGGTGGCTGCTCGCTAAATGGCTCTGGACATAAGGCAAGCTACTCCTCTTGCTTCTCCTCTTCCAAATAATCATCAAGGTTGGGTGAGAACAAAACTCCTCCATTTTGAAAAAATGGAAATATCTCCCGATCCTCCATTTCGACCCTGAATGTAAACACATCATGGGAAATCTCATGAAGAAAAAGAGAACCATCCATTTCCGCCATCGCTTCCTCCTTTAAATCTGAGACAACAGTCTCATCAGGGGCAGAAACTAATGTAGCTATGAAATCTTCAATATCCTCTTCAAAAAAGATGCCAAGAACATCTGCCTCAAGGACTGGAAAATCCTCTTCGTTGTCTTCATATTCCAACTTTTCTAGTCGGGTAGAGAGAAACTTCATCAGTTCACTCAGAGCATCTTCTTCCTCCAGACTTCCATCCTTACAACCCTCATCATCACAGCCTCCGTTAGACACAATCATATCTGGGAGGATTTCTTCTTCTTGGCTCTCCCACAGGTCAGATTCATAATGGCCATAAACAGGACCTGTGGGAAATCTCTTTTCCTCATCATGTTGCTCAGGAAGTTTTATTTCCTCGCCATGTCCTTCATTTGTGAACAGAGGAGAAGGCTTCACAGTTTTCTCTTTACCAAAATGATCATCAAAGCTGGGTGAGCACAAAACTCCCCCATATTGTAAAAAAGGAACGATCTCTCGATCCTTCAATTCAATCCCAAATGAAAATACGTCATGGGAAATCTCGTGAAGGAAAAGAGAACAATCCTATTCCACAATGGCTTCTTCCTTTAAATATGAGACAACAGGCTCCTCAGGGGCATAAACTAATGCAGTTATGAAATCTTTAATATCCTCTTCAAAAGAGCTGCCAAGAGCATCTGCTTCAAAGGATGGAGAATCCTCTGCACATCGTTCAACTTCCCACCTGTCTAGTCTGGAAGTGAGAGATTTTATCTGTTCCATAACTCCGCCCGAAGCATCTTCTTCCTCCCGACATCCATCACTCTCATAACCTTCCTTTGATGCAGTCGAATGGGGATGAGAAAGGACTGATTTCTGATCCAAGTCATCAGGATCATCCTCACAACCTACATAAGAAGCAACTCTATCTTGTATAAAGTTGTTGTATCCCTCACAACAGTTATGAAAAATTAACTCAGAGGGATAAAGCTTCTGAAAATAGGCGGTGAAAGCTGCATGAAACTTTGCGAGTGAATAAATGCTAGCAGGGGATAAAGAATGATACCATTTACGAGCATCCCATGCTAATGAGAACATGAACATTTTCAATAATACATCCTCATGATGTATCTCCCGCTGATGCATGAGTTCATGAAACTCACAGAGATGCTGAGCAGGGTTTCCCTCTTCATGCTCTCTAAATATGGGAAAATAATCGTTCCATCCATCCGGAGAAGGGACAACATTAGGAAAACCAGGAATAGAAAAAAAATTAAAAGGAGCAAACCTCCGAGCTAGGATTTTCTCCATTCCGAACCAACAGAGTCGCCAATCGATCCTTGAATCATGGATTCGCCAGGTGAAAGATGCACAACTTCGAATGTGACTGGTCTTTGTTCACCATCAAAGGCCAGATCCTAACGTTGTGTCCTCCCAGGAAACTTCTCAGCTTGAGAAAGTAGCTATTGAAACCTTCTCGAGAAAGATCCTCTGGGTCAGCTTTCAGGCGTGCTAAAGTAGCCACAACCGAAACAGTTGAGTGGAAACATTGGAGTCACCACAGTGGAGTCGCCAGGTGCATAGTAGCAATCTTCAAGGGGTCTGATGCCTGATGCACCTTCATAATCAAAGGCTCAATGTCGTTCAATCCCAGGGAAAATTTTCAAATTCTTCCTCGACAACAACGCCAGAAATGTTGACTACAGAAGTCACTCCTGGATTGTAGCAGGAGTAAGCCTGAGGCCCATCAGTTTATGTCACAATTTGTTTTAAAAAGGGGTGGTTGAATGGAAGTAAACTCAGAACAATATTGCTCACTCAGAAAACTGGGTTGGAACAACAAGGACATGTGAGGTCTTGATTCAACTTAAGCCAACAAATTTGCATAGTGGTGAGTAAGTAAAAGAAAATAAAGGGGAAAAGTCTCAGATATGAGATCCTCTGAGACTAGAGAAACTTCAAAGTAAACCTCAAACGTTGCAGAACTAATACAATCAAACATACATCATATAGTTACAACAACACCCGACCGGATCATCCATACTCGGGATTTCAGATTCAGAGGAACAAGGAAAAGGAGGAGGCTGTCCGCCATTAAACAAGAAATCTCAAAATATCATTGTATAACTAGAGAACCAGAGGCTTTGTTAAATATTTACAGTTGGGAGCTTAGCTCTACCATCGATACCTACAAAAATGGCAAACATTCCTACATATACTTGGAACTGACTCAAGCGTTGAAGGCACGATCACATCATGAGTTCAATGCTTGATGTCGAGGAGCTCCTCTGTCAGGCTGCACATGCAGACATTGGATAGACTGCCCATGCAGTCTTCTATCAGACGCGATCCTTGTTAGGATAGACTAACAATATTCCTCTACGCTTTGTCCTTTCTCGGCCTTCTATTTATGGAAGGAGACGACGTTCAACCACCATCAACTGCCTAAATAACTGCTTTCTCGAGATCAGGCATGGCTTGGTCAAATCTACATCTATAGGACATGGCAGTCTCCCTTTGACCTTTGTTGCTTCATTGGACTGATGCGAGGGGACTCATATGGAAGATGTGGATGAGGGTTTGATGGGGGCGATGGTGTCTACACTTTGAGGGTGAGACGAGAGGTGCTAAGGTGGAAGCACCTGGTGGCAAAGAAACAGAGGCTGTGACACAAGATGATGAGGCGATGTGCCATGAGAAGGTGATAGGGAGGTCGCAATGTGACAGGTCGAGGAGTGGGGGCACGACACAGGTGTGAGTGACGTGGAGAAAGAGAGAGGCACATGGTAGGAGGAGGAGGAATAAAGGGAAAATGAATATGACATGGGGGGAAGTAGCAACCGAGGGAAGAATGCAGGGAGGAACACTTGGCAGGGGATGACAAGTGGGAGCAAGGAAAAGGGAAAAAGGTAGGCCAAAATGGAACTGAGTGGAAGGCACATGGAAGAAGGAGATAAGAAGAGAGAGTTTGATATGTGAAAAGGGGATTTTAGGAGGGCCCACATGAAGCCACCCATTCTGAACCCCCCCCTTATTAAAGGTAGAACGACGCGGGGGGTCCGAAGTTAATCCTTGGCCACAGATCCGGGTTTCCCAATCTAGGCCGTTGAGAGATGCGTGACTAATTCTGGACCCCCCCCTCTGATTTAAAGGTAGAATGGTGAGGGGGCTCTGGAATCCAACCTTGATCGTAGATCTAGGCGCGCAGAATTTGGCCGCCCGAATTTTCCCGCTGCTTAACGAAACACGCATTTGCACCCCAAACTTCGAGTAAGTTGGTTTTTACCCCACTTCTTTGCATTTTCCACCCAAAGGGGCCTATCTTTTAGGAAAACACCCCCTTTACAAGAAATATCGCTAACACCTTCTATAGTCACCTGTGCCCCAAATCCCCAAAAAACATTGTTTAGGGCCTCAAAACGACCCCAAAAGTTTGGAACCCAAAACAATGTCGAAAAACTGCTAAGGTGGAAAACTGTTTTTCAAACCAGTTGAATAGGTGGGTGGCCATCGATATCCACCTCGATCAATTATTCTAAAAATGCAGGTTAAATTCCCTGGAGTGTAAAATACCTGAGACCCAAAAGAATATAATTATTATGATCATTTCAATGTTAAATACACTAGGGAATTAAACAATGACCAAATGATTTAGCCTTCTCGTAGTCTTTAGAACTTAGGGATTTTTGAGCTCCAGGGCTCTAGGGTATTTGGGGTGATGTAAATATCAAACCAAAGTCACCAACGGCTCAAACCTTATCTTATCTGTGCAAGGTTGCAAAAGATAAGAAATATAATTAATTGAATTGTATGGTAATTAAATGATCCATTAATGCAAATTAATATAATACACCTTTATTACGACTTATATATATAATATTGTAATTCAAAACAAATCATTTTATTTATGTTACATTGTAATACTATTGTGTCCCCTCTGGAACTCCAAGACTCAATGTTATATGAGAATGAAGAATTGTGTGGAGGAGCCGAAGGTGTGGACCCGAATATCCTTTTCTTCATTATATTATTGAATATTAAATATAAACTTATATATCGTTTAAACCTGGGTGATAATTTCGAGAGGTATAATATAATATATTATAT
>JZKD02S1712650.1:687654-699110 GCA_000966675.3 Picea glauca | reverse complement strand
AGTACCCCCACTATGTTTTTCCTTCAAAAGGTTTTCTCTCATAGAACTCTTTGGGATAAACCACTGATTTCCTTTGAATAACAGTCCATCCTGAATTAAATATTCAATCAATTGGCTTATGTCTCTCAAAACAAGATTCTCACATGCTTCATAAGCATCCTTAAAATCTGAATCATCTTTGTATATTTCCTTAAGGCTATCAAAACCTAAGGGCTTCAGACGAAATTCCGCAGAATCAAACATTTCCTACTTAATGCATCAACAACCTTGTTAGCATTTCCAGAAATTTTCTTTATAACAAAATTAAATTTCTACATAAATTCAACCCATTTTGCATGTTTTTGGTTCAGTTTTTCTTGTTTGGTTATAAACTGTAAGGCCTCGTTGTCGCTATAAAAAACAAACTCTTTCGGAACCAGGTAGTGCCTCCATTTCTTCAACACTTGTATGAGTGAATAAAACCCCTTATCATACGTGGAATATTTCATTTTGGCTTCATTCAATTTCTCACTAAAGTATGCAACTGGTCTATTGTCTTGACTTAAGACTGCTCCAATCTCAAATCCACTTGCGTCACATCTCACTTGAAATGTTTTACTAAAAGCTGGTAGAACCAGAACTAGCTGTCCAGTTATCTTCTCCTTTAACAACTTGAAACTTTTCTCTGCTTCCTCTGTCCAATGAAAAGATTTATGTCTCTTCTTTATTTTGTGCATCATTGGTGCACAAATCCCACTAAAATTTCTAATGAATTTCCTATACAAAATGGCTAGTCCATGGAAACTTATGACTTCAAAGATATTCCTTGGCAATGACCATTCTTTGATTGCTCTTACCTTTTCAACATCCATCTTCAAATCATTCAAAGAGATCATGAAACCTAAATAAATGAGTTCCATCTTCATGAAAGGCAACTTCATCATATTTATCTACAATTTATCTTGCCGCGACCTCCTCGTTACTAGAGTTAAATGTCTCAAATGTTCTTCCTCAGTCTTACTGAAGATCAATATCTCATCAAGATATAAAATTACAAACTTCCCAATGACATATTTCAAGACTTCATTCATCAATCTCATAAAATTACTTGGCGCATTCCTCAAGCCAAATGGCATGACAAGCCATTCATACAATCCTTCATTCATTTTGAATGTTGTCTTCCATTCATCACCTTCCCTCATCCGAATCTGATGATATCCACTCTTCAAAACAATTTTTGAAAAAAACTTTGCCCCACTCAAGCAATCCATCAAGTCATCTATCTCGGGTAAAGGAAATCTATACCTGATGGTGATTTTATTTATGGACCTCGAGTCTGTACACATCCTCCATCCACCATCCTTATTCAGACTTAACACTGTTGGCACAACGAATGGAATCAAGATTTCTCTAATCAACCCTTTTTCCATCAAATCTTGGACTTGCTTCTTATCTTCTTCATTCTCCTTCAGCGTCAGTCTGTACACTGGTTTTTTTGGTAAACTCACTCCTAGAATAAGTTTAATATGATGGATTATACTCTTGATGGGTGGCAATGAACAAGGTAAATCTTCCACCACTATATCAACAAAATTCTCTAGCAGGTCCCGAATATCCTCAGGTAGATCATCTATTGAGGTACTGATCAAGATGACTCTAGGTTTTCTCACCATAAAAAACTACATTTCCTCATATTTCTTGACTTCATCCAGAAGTTCATTCCCACTCATGAGAAGTATGGTATTGCTTGTTTCTTATTTCACCTTCTTGTCCTCAATTGGAAACAACATATGTGTCCTACCATTCTTCTCCAGGGTGTATGTCTTCTTTCTTCCATCATGAATAACATTTATGTCATATTTCCAAGGCCTACCCAACAAAAGATGACATACATCCATGAGAATAACATCACATATGATCTCATATCTATATCCCCCTATCTTAAATTCAACTAATCATTATTTAGTGACTGTTACCTGATGTCCTTTCTGCAACCATGAGAATTTATACGATCTTGGATGTGCAACTATATCCAAATCCATATTTTTCA
Source organism: Picea glauca (assembly GCA_000966675.3). NCBI lineage: Eukaryota > Viridiplantae > Streptophyta > Pinopsida > Pinales > Pinaceae > Picea > Picea glauca. The sequence continues at coordinate 697,081 of JZKD02S1712650.1, read as the reverse complement.
CAATCTCTATGGATACTAGATTATTTGTGCTTTCACTGTCAACTATCACCTTGCATACCCTATCCTTGGTCTTTCAAACAGTCCTAAACAAATTGTTCCACTGGACTGGATTCTCCATCTCTTTCTCTAGCTTCAAGATAATTTTCCTCATCATCAAGGAACTTCCACCTTATGAATCTTATGACTCTATATTTCACCTTTGCGCTTATGAAATGTGAGCTTCTCCTCCTCCATCCCTTTTTCTATCGAGACATTCCCAATATTTGTGTCCTATCTTCCAATAGACAAAACACTTTACCTCACCTCCTCTTCCTCTTCCTCTTCCTCTTACTCGAGGAAAAGTGTTCCTATCAGCATAATGTTCACCTTGTGAGCTTCCTCCCCTTTGTGAGTGGTTATGAGGTTTATTCTATTCATCCTTAGGCTTCTGTAATCTATCCTAGGCAACTGCTTTGCCTCTAATATGACTTCTACCTCTACCCCTTTGAACCTGCTTTCAGACCAATTTCACTTCTTACTTTGAAGTAATCTGATAAGAATCTTATACATTCCTAATTGTCACCATGCTCATCTCATCCTGAATCTCATATATCAGGCCATTTATGTATCTGGCGACTTTTTCATCATCACTCTTGCGATGACCAACTCTAATGTTTAACCTGTAAAATTCCTTATTGTATTCATTCACTGTCATCCCTTTCTATCTTAAATTATGCATCATTCAAAATATATTAATTTGGTAATCCCTGGGTATGAATTTGGCTTTCATCTTGGCGACCATCCTGTCCCAACTTTAAATTCTTTGTTTTTCTTTGCAATGTCTGTCGACCTACAGTTCATCCCACTACAATGTTGCATGCCCTTTCAGTATAGTGACTATGTTATTAACTTTCTTATCTTCTTTGATATCCTCATAATCGAAATATTTATCCAGAGCTCTAAACCAATCTAGCAGCTCCCCAACATCCAAGTTGCCTTCATACATCATGATGTCCATTTTCGCTCTGCCACCTATTCTTGCAACATCTTTGAATAGATGCTCCTCTGCAACATATTTGGCTACAACTTCTTCTTCGACTCTAGCTTCATTCTCACTTTTGGCCTCAATGATATCCCCTGTATTAGTTGTTCACCTCTGTGCTCTCTTAATAGCATCCAATCGAGCACAAAGTTATCTCATATCCCTTTCCATGGATGGATCAGGCATAGGTCTCTCTTCAAGTCTCCTTAGTGGCATAGTTTCAATATGTCCACATAGAATTCAATGAAAACCATTCCTTGTCTTCCCTTTACAAAAAAAAAAATTGTTAGCTCTGATACCACCTGACGTAGATCCCCACCTCAGCAGGGTCTACTTGACCTCCCAGTCTTTGGATCTTCAAATTCCCAAGCAAAAATGGCTTCTCAATCCCTGCTGGAACCTTCAACACTTAATGACCACATGTCCTTTTCTAAGCTCTGACCATGCAAAAATGCACTTAGAGGCAAGCCTCCACTCCACCTAACCACCAGAGTGACCACATCCTAAACCTAGAAAGGAACATCGAGTTTCATGATGTCAGGACTTTCGTTGCAAGGCACCTCGACTCCTCCGATTCCTGAAATCCTGAAATGGGTTAACGGTCCCTATATCCTCCCTTAAATTCTCCTGGTGTGACCCTAGACTGTGACTTGGGGCCCAACCTTTGAGTGCGTTGGCACTTCGCATGTCAGGGATCTATGATGTATCTTTTCTCCCTTTTACCGATATCCAAAATTCCAAAATTTCCTTGCCACATATCAATGATCCTAGTTCTCCCACGATCTAATGGTCCATATCACCTCAGGATTTCGTGTATCGAGGATTCCTGAAAATAGCTTCCTCCCCATTCCTGACTCTTGAGATATCGATAGTTCAAAGCACCCAATCAATGGTTCATGCTCCTATGGATCTAATGGTTGTTATCTCTCCTGAGCTTGTGAGCATTGAAAGACACTTGGACTTATCCTCTCCATTGATCTATTGAATCCAACGGTCCATGTAAAATTGGTGTTTCTCTCTCCAAGAATTTCAACCATCCAGTCAGGCTCTCAAAGACTCCTAACCAAATAACTTGGCGTCTTTCCTCCTGAGCTTGGTTTCTGCAAGGTGACTTCGACCCTCATCCTTAATTTGAACTTTCCAAGTCTCTATCCCTCCTGAGATTGATTCTTACTACAAACTCAAAGGTTCTAAGGGATTCTTTCACACACTCCTTGCGACTTTCATGATAATCCTTGATTATCTAATATCTCCCAACTCTCCGTACTCCTTGCAACAAAAGTTCTTCAAACACTCACTTGGTTGGAAAATTATAAGACATCAACCTGGCCTATGCACACCTTGCACGATTCTGTGCTATATTTTCACTTCTTTTGGTATAAGAACAACTCTATCTCTCCTGATCTTTTCTGAGGTAAAACTCAAAATTTCGTCAACCCACTCCTTGCATAATTTCACTGCACTCCTTGGATGAATTCTCAGGATGAGAAGAAATTGAAACTTATACTCTCCCTCTCAGAGACTTCATACATTCAACATGAAATGATACACATAAATCATTGAAACAAATGCATAACAAAGCATATAAGCAGACTGTAAACATGCCATTCAATAGATACAAATAATAACCATAACAACACCATGAACTTGGATTAAAGCCTTCTTATATCAATTCCACTGCTTATGTACATGGTTTCTATAGCAAAATATATGTGCTCAAACAAATTCTACAATTTATATTCTCCTCTGATCTCCTATTCTCTCTTTCTCTACAACTTCTACTCTTACAATTGAGAATCAATAATAGAATACATACGAGGGAGATTTCTTGAGTTTTCCCTCCTACTACTCTAAGCTATCTTATCAGAATTAAGGACTACAACTACTTTACATTTATTACATTAAATGCCTCCAACTAGAAGATGATAGAAATGCTCAAGATCTGCATTACAATCCCAAAAACATTTAAGAGAAATTACATCCTTCCAACTATTACAATAATGTTTCATATTTTAAATTTCAAAACAACTTCAAAATGCGCATTGGTGCATATCTAGTTGTCCTCCACTTGCGCTTGCTGGAGATGCTACTACATCACATATTGGTATCAAGATACATCTATAGAACCCTTGTTCATGAAACCATGATGACAGGTTCATCAACAGAGAACCCCCTACAGGGGACCACCACTTCAGTAACAACAACGGTTAGGCATGTTCAGTGGAACAAACCAAGGTTTAGGCTAGTGGGCCAACAACTACTACTTTGGGGACCAGGAGTACTAGACCAAAGACCGGATGTTGGACATGTGGAGAGCCACATTACAATTGTGGTTTTCTAGTTTTGAGGGCCAGAGCGACGGGGTCAACATGATACACTACCGTTGTGAATATGGGAAAGGCCCATAGGATTCATGACCATGGTGAATAATCACTAGATTGAGCACTAGTCCACTGTGCTCGAGGCGTCATGCACCATTTCCAAACAAACTATTAGTATTTGTTATAACCTGGTGCTACAAAGAGCTCTATTTTTAGTACCGCGTTGATGGGATTAGGTAAAGGCATTGAACCAAGTGAGTCTGTATTCATCGAAGTGGCTTCAGGTTCCAACCAGATGATTGGAGGAAGGGGTATGAATTATCTCTTTAACTTGGGGAATGGTATAATATCTTGATGACATTTTTAGTATGGACTGGTTGGAATTGCATGAGGCTATACTCAACTATAAAAAGAAACAGTTGAGTATGGTTGATGATGAGGAATAGAGACGAGTGATTGTAGGAAGGAACCAGGGAGTATCCCTGAGGTTCATTTATTCTCTATAAGTATATAAGAGAATGCGAAGGGATGCAAGCTATATGAAATCTTGGTGCTGAATGACAAGGTCACGACGAAAGTATTTGACGGACCTTCCCATGGCACGAGTAATACTGACGTGTTTCAAGAAAATTACCTAGATTGTCTCCCATAAAGGAGTTGGATTTTTTAATCGACTCAAAATCCTGGAACTAAACCGATAGAAAGAGCGCCTTATTGGATTTCCACCCCTTAGTTAGAGGAGTTGAAAATGCAACAGAAGGAGTTTTTGGACCTAGGACTTATACATCCAGGTGTGTCACCTTGGGGTGCACCTATTATTTTTCTACAGAAGAAGGATGGGTTGTTGAGACTCTACATTGACTACCGTGAATTGAACAAGGAAACAATCAATAAACAATATATGTTTCCAAGAATAGACGATCTGTTGATCAGATGAAATGTGTGATGGTTTTTTTGAAGATTGACTTGAGATTAGGGTATCACCAATTATGGTTCAAGGAGGACATTATTCCTAAGACCATGTTTAAGATGAGGTTTGGACATTACTAGTTTTTCCTTTTACCGTTTGGACTGACAAATGCCCCAGGAGTATTCATGAGCTTGATGAATGGGGTGTTCCATGAATACTTGGACAAGTTCGTTCAATTATTCATCGATGATATTTTGATTTATTCTTGGACGATGGAAGAACATGGTGAACATTTTCACTTGGTACTACAGTGTCTTCGAGAGAACAAATGGTTTTGGAAACTATCAAAATGTTGTTTTATCAATCAAAGAGTCATTATTTAGCGAATGCTATCTTTGGTGAAGGTATCGTTGTGGATCCAACGAAGGTAGAGGCTATTATGGAATGTCTTGCACCGAGAAATGTCCTAGAAGTGTGTAGCTTCATGGTTTTAGCGAGACATTATCGATGGTTTGTCGAGGGTTTTTTGAAGATATCAAATCTGATTATGGAGTTGCAAAAGAAAAACAAGAAGTTTGTTTGGACCAAGAAATGAGCGAAAGATTTTCAATGGCTTAAGGAGTTGTTCACGACAATGCCGATACTAAAACTCCTTGACATGGACAAGGACTTCTTGGTATGCACAGATGCATCCAAGGAAGGTTTAGGCAGAGTCTTGATGCTAGACGGTCGAGTGATTGCTTACATATCGTGAAAGTTAAGGAATCATGAGGAGAAATACTCGACGCATGAATTTGAGTTATTAGCCACTATGTATTCCTTGAGAGTGTGGGGACACTACCTGATTGGACGAAATTTCAAACAAAAAAAAGTGGACTACTCTGGTTTGAAACACCTTATTACGCAACGTGACTTGAATGTGCAGTAAAGGCGTTGGTCAAAACTACTTACCGAGTACGATTTTGGGATTACCTACATAAAAGGAACTGTGAATAGAGTTGTGAATGCGTAGAGTCAGAGACAAGATATATTGTTGGTGGTGCGTCTTCAGACTAATCTTCATGAAATTATTATAACTACAATGCACTACTGACTGGTATAAAGATGTTAAGGAATTCTATTGGACTAGACACGATGTTGGTACCAAAATTGAGGGATATACTGTGGACAATGATGGATCATTGAGAGAAAATAACCGAATTTACTTACCGCCCAATGATGATTTGAGAAGTTTGATCTTATACGAAGCTCATAGAGAAATTTATATCACTCATCCAAAAGTCATGAAGATGAGGACAGACCTTAAGCCCTTATTCTCCTGGAAGGGATAAAGGCAGACATCGTCAACTATGTCTAGATATGTCTATAAATTTGGTAGGTGAAGGCAAAACATAGACATCCAAAAAGATTGCTACGACTGCCTGCTATTCTGGAAATGAAATGGGAGGTAATTTAAATGGAATTCATTGGGGAAATTTCCACTGATGGCAAGGAGAAACGATTTGATTTTCTTGATAGTCGACAGTCTGACAAATAGTTCACATATTTTTCCCTATGCGTATGATGCATTAGGTGCCATGTATAGATAAAGTTTATATCAACAAGATATTGAGACTTCTAGGCATACCAAAATAATCATTTCTGATAAGGGAATCAATGTTTGCAAGATGATTTTGGACGAGTTTCCAAAGAGGCCTTGGTAACACCACTAATATTTAGTACAACATGCCCCTGAGATAGACAGGTTGACTGAAGGAACGAACCAAATTTGGCAGGTTTTGTTGTGTACGTGTGTGTTGGACCAAAATAAACATTTGGAATAGATCTTGCTGCTGACTGAGTTTGCCTGCAACAAAAACCATCAAGGTACCATTGATATGGCACCATTGAGTTTCTCTACGTGTGATCGTGTTAGCCACCTTTGAGCTGGGATAGACTCGAGGATGGGGTCTCGGTAGGAACAGAAGTGATCCAATAAATGGAATAATAAGTACAAATGATAAGAAAAAGGGTTGGAAGAAGTGCAAGATCGACATAAGGGTTTTATCGATGCGCATCGCATGGCCATAATTATGAAGGGCCTAATGGATAACCGTGTCTCATTCCTTGAGGTTTTTCTCGATGTTTATATTGTATTTGTGTGCAAATTTAGGTCAGTGATCCTACGCATGTGATTGAATTGAGTTCTTGGCAGATGTTGGGAGAGGGTGCGCTCACAACAGAGATAATCTGCTTTTTGGACCATCGCATTCTACATCTACGATATTGACATGTCAATTAGGTCAAGGTCTAGTGGGACAATTATAGTCCACACTGGGCTACCTGGGAGGACGTATATGATATGCATCAATAGTTTCCATTTTTTTCTGATAGCTAGACATTTAGATATTGTCAGATACTTTATTTATGCACTTTTATACTCTGAAACTTCGAGACAGAGTTTAAATCAAGAGGGGGTGTATGTAACATCCCACTCTTGTGTGCACCTGATGTGACTTATTATTGAGGACACTTACGTGAAAGTGATCTGATTCATTATATGATTGAATTCTTCACTTATAGATTTTGATGATGAGACTGTGGATTATGATGTTATATAATATTATTTATGTATAGAAACATTCTATTGACTGGTTTTCATGAGTGTGAAGAACTCTTGATTGATTGAGGATGCCAATGGCATCAATGGACCTCCTTGGACTCCAGATAGATTCAAGGAGTGGACTATACATGGTTTGATTATTTTTGGTATTTCATATGTGACATATGATGGGGTATATTATGATGTTGTGTATGGACCACTAACATGTTTAATTGATGATTGCTTTCTAATCAGACTCACATTTGGAGTAAAGGGGTGATGCATGAAAAACAAATATATTGAGGGATAGGTGTGGAAGAATCCCTTCCACAACCTACTAGCACTCCTGCCATGGCTCGAATTGTAGGTTAATGATTACTTAGTTCGAGAGATCCACAATGTCATGAGGGTGGACTGAGAAAGTCACTCACAAAGATTGTAAGGGGCATGCAATAAGGCAGGGTCTTTATTCCTTAGAGGCCCTTAGTCTCCCACAAGGTCTGTTGATGGAGTTCTAACTCCAATATTTAGACCTCTACCAAAAGAAGTCAAAGGGCGAGTGGCACCCTTGGAGCACGTAGTGTGTCTTGAAGGGCACGTCACATAAATGAAAATTTAATAAAGGAGAGTGGCACCCTTGGAGCATGTAGTGTGTCTTGAAGGGAACATTGCGATTTCTAAACATAGGTGAGTCAATTAGGCTAGGTGCCTAGAAAAAAATATCTTACCTTGACATGGTCAAGCTTAAAATAATTATGTATAAGTAAAGTTTATTAATTATAACTTTTCCCTTAAAATTTTCTAATCCTAGTGGAAATTAAAGCCTATGTCTAAGTAGGATATGAGGACTAAAAAAATTAATTAAGCAAGTAATAAAATGGGGAAAAATCAAATTTAATATTTAAAGTAGGAATAAATTATCAAAAAAAATTAATTGTTGTTTATGTGAAAAACTTGCTAAATTCGAACTTAGACAAAAGGGGAAATTAAATGCAAAATGAGTGTGGAAGATAGAAAGGAATCTAGTCTAGAGAACTTTCCTAAAATAAACTCAACTAAGCTTTAAGAAAGGTGTCAGTCATTAAGGGAATTCGAGGGAATAAAGGGACAAAAAGGAGCATTTTTAGGAACGCTTTTAGGTGGGTGAGGGAAATTGGAAAAAATGATTTAATTAATTAAATGAATTTTCGGTGCAACTAAGGTATCAGGTGACAAGTTTACGGGGGATAATTTTTCCTACTTAATTTTTAATAAAATGAATTTAATGTGAAAATGAAAGTGTCCCTAAGAAGAACTCTATAAAATAAATGGTAGAGGGAAATGGGGCACAATTGGCAAGTGTAAGTTTATGCTTTCATATTTTTCTTGACTGGTTTTTCTTGTGGGAGTTGGGATACCCAGCTCGAATAGAGAGTGGTATCTCTACCTTGCGAGGTGAGCTAGGAGATCGCTTATTCTATGGTTTGTGTGTGTGGCCCCTTTGTGGATTGAGGGGCTAAGGGGGAAGAAGAGTACCCCTAGCATTTGCTGGGAGGTACCGATGAAGTTTCATCAACTAGAAAGTGGATGAAGGAACGAAACGTCAGTCACCTAAGATTGTCATCAAGCCTATTATCGTCGGTTATGGTACTTTCATTTTAAGTTTGCATCATATTAAGTTTTTATTGTATATATATGGTTTTTATAATTGTTGACAATGTTATTGGATTGTTATATTGGAATTACAAGTTTCATTGATAATTGTGTACTATAGAAAGTAATTTCTAACGACTCTGCAAATTAAGAGTTTTCTTGCTTTTCTAAATAATAACTCACCCAACACCTCTGCGTTTTCATCATAATTGATTTGTTATTTTTTCACACATTTTTTCCCAGCAAAGGAGAATCTCCTTGCATCCAATGTCTGCAAAACCTGTACGTTTTTTAGGTGTAAACTTTCCCTATGCATTTGTTGATGTGTAAACTTTCCCAGCGATTGGAATAGCCAAGAGATATTTTTCTATTGAACAACTCTTTGTTTTTGCAAATACTTATCTCTTCTTTTATCCAAACAAGACTGCGAATTCCTCCTCCTTGAATGGTGGTTTTCCAGTAATAACCTCTGCGTTTTTGAAAAAAATTATTTGTGTGTTTTCTTCATACAAAATTTTCCCAGCAATTACGAAACTCTTGGCGAGATTTCCCTTGAAACATCTGCGTTTTTATTGTGCAAAATTCACCTAGCAAATTGTGAATCTCCTGGCCTTTATACTTGATTCTAGATTTGCGATTTAATTTCAATTTGTGATTTCCTTATTACCTTGAATCTGATTTTCTTATGTATCTGTGCTATGTTCGATAGAGGTTAGACTAGATTGGATCATTCGCTGCAAAAATAAAATTCAAGGGAAGGTTCAACTCTCTTCTGTAAACTTCCCGAACAATTTAGTCTCTCGTTCGTTAATTTCACATCACTAAAAGAAGATAAATGAATTATTTTTCATATATATATATATATAGTTACTAATAAATCTATAGGAATACACTTCTATTTCATTTCAAAATGGCGTGTTACATCATTTAGGAGTTTAATCAGCACCACATCTATTAATTAT
>JZKD02S1712650.1:675523-687355 GCA_000966675.3 Picea glauca | reverse complement strand
TATATATATATATATATATATATATATATATATATATATTAGTATAATAGAGTTACTAATAAATCTATAGGAATACACTTCTATTTCATTTCAAAATGGCGTGTTACATCATTTAGGAGTTTAATCAGCACCAGATCTATTAATTATATATGAAGCTGAGTTATTGCTTAACAACAATACACATAATAGTCATCAATAACATGAATACGTTTAATTTTTACATAGAGGTAACTAAGAGACAATTTATTCAAGTGAACTACATGTTATGATCTACAGGCTCCATGCCATATAGACATAATTACGTCAAATGAAAAATATTTGTTTATAGTACGGGTCACATGTCATAGAGAAATAATTTCATCAAACAAAATGTATTTGTTTACCCTATAGGTCATGTTTATATCATTCTTACATTACAATTTAGGTTCTAACCATGTTCATATCGTTCTTACATTAAAATTTATATTCTAACTGTTATATGAAATCAATATACTATGAATGAGTCACATGATAGGGTACAATTTATGTATTAAAACAATTATCGTGTGGTAAGATATATAGTGCAGAGTATATAAAACACATTTTTCTCACAACAATATACCCTTGTAATGGATTACGATGCATAGTATATAAGACTCTATTTGTTTAAATGATAAGTCATTGATATAAGGTCACATTACAGAGTATCTAAACTCTATATTTGTTTAAAATATATCCCATCAATATATGGGTTCTATACAGAGTATATAAACTTTATATTCATTTAAATGATGTGTCATCACTTGTAAAGGTTAAACTATAGGTTATGAACTGCTCTTCTAAAATGTAGTCAACTCCAATATTCAATCCACTCTTAATGTTGTCAACCTAGGATTTGAATGGTCATTTAGTAACCATAAGAATCAAACAGATTCAGTTAAACATTTGCAACTACAATTTCAAAATAGAAAGGTCTTTCCCTCATTCATAAATCGAAGGAATTGATAACAATTGTGCACAAGAATTCAAGGATTCAACTGGTATCATTTATCAAAATTAATAACCCGATAGAAGTATAAACCATTGCAATATTTATGTTAAATGGTTTTTTCTTAAATCCCATTTTTTTTAACCTCGAAACCTATTCTCCTTGTTGATGATTAAAATTGCAACGATGAATTCTGCCCGCAAAGGATTTCTAAAGTGCTATTATTTAATTATTATAATAATATAATACTAGTAGGTGGGTTCCCCTTGTAGACTAGAGACGCAAGGATAGGCATATTACATTTATATGTTGATGTTTTTATGATGTTGCCTACAAAGTCCTCTACATTGGATGATGTAGTTTTGGTTTCATTTGATGTGATAAATGGTGGTTGATGCATTATTATTGAAATGTTATTGGTATTTACTTGTGATACACAACAGTTCCATGGGTATGAGGATCATGTTGGTTACAGGTGTTTTTTTATGTATATTATAACCTTGATTACTAATCCATACATTGATTACTTATCCATATGATCTATGCAAAGGATAATTAAATGGAAGCTAGCTCAAAAAAAGAAGAAGGAGATATATGTTAATCCTAAGGCCATGGTGCCCAAAGGGGTTGGATCCAATGGTGGAAAGCGAGTCATTTTTCACCATTGGGAAAGGTTCAATTCCAGTGAAGGATTTACCTGGACCCATGGGGGGACCTTGAGGTAGTGGTTGAACGTATGGTTTCAACCAAAGATACTATATTAAATGGTATCGTAACCCATGCACACATAAGTGGATCAAATCCCACCCCCATGTCCTCCAAATTTTAAGCCCACAGGAGTGTAGACCGATTGGCAAGTGTCATGTAAATGGAAGGAAATTTATAAAAAGGAGGTCTCAAGTTTGATTCTCACCTCGATTTACTTGTGCTCCATTCTTGCGGGTTGCGTGGAGCACCTGGGGTTATAGTGGTAGTTGACGAGGATTTAACCTATGTCACACGAGTACAAGAACCGCGATTTGCCAATTCCCTCAGTATTAAAAAAAATTCTTAAGGCCATGGTAAAAGACTACATATAAACTTGAAATGAATGACTAGAAGTGTTAGACATAGCTAGCACACATAATAACTTTGATATGTGATTATCATATAGAGTTATGGTGAGAGGTTAACATATAGATATGATATATCTTGGGTGGTGGACTATGAAATTGACATGGTATCGAATCTACAAAGGATATGGCATTGAATTTTGGGATTGAATATGGCTTGAGGCTAGTGGTGAATGTTATGTTAGTGGGTTGGCTCATACATGAGATTGAATAGGGCCAGGTGAGGAAGTGGCATGCATTTACTGCACGTTACTCCAATCCTCCCTTGAGCCCATCACCCTAGCATTGTTGCATTGTTGCACTATTGGTTGTGGAAGCTCCATGTTTTCATGATGGAGGGGAAAACTCGACCAGTTTGTCATTGAAGCGATTTCTCCATAGGCATTGATCTCATATTTCCATCCATGATGGAATATCTGTTTTATGAATCAAATGGTGGCTCAAGAATGCATGTGTTCTCCTTTTTCTTGAGTTTTTGACTGTGTGAAAATATTGCGTTCTAGGTTGTCTGTGATTACTATGAAATATTGACATTTCAAAGTGAAGTAATGAGTGTGCATTGGTTATTTATTGGTCATCTTGGTATTTTATGATGGTTCTTTGTGTAATAATGGTGACAATGGTGGAATGATCTATGTGTTTTATGGTTGAAGGGGTTTTAACCACTAGGTTGTATTTCAGTGGTTGTCAACTCATTTCCCTCTCGGTCATTCTCGTAAGATTTATCCAGTTGTAGAGAAACTATTAACATTTGGTGTGTTTATTTTTTCTAAACCTTGAGTTGTTGTTGATGGCTCATTCCTTACTATCTTTTTGCTGAAATATTTCCAAAAGTCCACTCTTGGTTGGCCCGAATGTTAATGCAGACTTGTGTATGTATTGAGTGGATATGAGTTGTGAAGAGTTTCCACACACCACTCCTCTCAACCCTGCTATAATGATGACTATTATGTGGCCTCACTGTCAATTATTTTTGAAATTTTTTCGACTTCATGGGTATTGGAAAGAAACATTATCTCTCTGTGTTTTTCGAGTACCCATCATTGTTTAAATTAACACTCTCTTGAAAAAAGGGTTAGTGACATCTGTGTGTGTCTAGATTGGTTATCTTGAATTTATTTATTCTCCACTCGATCATTCACCTATGATTCTGTCAAGATCTTGGAGTTATAAGTCAAAGGATTGTGTTTAAAAAAAAAAAAAGGAGCATGGCTCACTACTGTTTCTTTTTCAAGATTATATTGTGGCCTGTGGTTAATGGATATGAGGATATAAGATACCATTATCTCTCTTTGTTTTTTAAAATACAAACAAGTTTTCATTTCCTCTTTGCATTTAATTTTTAAAGAACCTGACTTCGACTCAGACTTGCCTCTACCTTCCTCGGGCACCTTCTGGGGTTTGTCAAGTTTTGGGATATTAGTTTAATGATTGTGGAAGTTTAAAGACACAAGATCCCTCATTAAAAAATCATCCTCTTTTAGAGTATCTGTGTTTTCTTTCTGTGATGAATTTGTTTGAACAGAGAAGAAAGAAAATATATGGTTCCTACAGCCCAAGTACTTCCCTTCTATTCGATTTTGTTCTCCTTTACTGTGTTTAACCACAACACAACCATGATTGCATTCAAAGACAAGAAGATTCCTGTGTGTGATTGTTTCACCAATCCTGATCATGGTTTTGTCAAGGTTGAACAAAGATTAGTGTGTGTCATTTAGTTATGTTATCTTCATACATCTTATGGGAATCATCGTGCAAACTATCATTTGTTTTAAAAAGAAGTTGATATATATTGATGCACACATAGATCAAGATCGGGGTTATGTTTTGGGGTTGATTGTTGTTGTCTATTCAATATTGTGTCAATTATATGATAGATACCTTTGTTATGATTGGTTCCTCGTGCATGCTCTTAAGTCTATCCATGATCTAAAAGGAACCTCCGGGTAAATAAATAAGGCCTCATTTTTGTTAAAGGACAATGACCGTTGATTGTTATCTTGGGTCTATTATTGATTACCAAGGATAAATGTTGGATATAGATAATATTGTTAAATGTAGAGACCTCCCTTCCAACCCCAACATGCCCTTGGTATCCCTATGCCCCCTCATGTTTCTTTTCAACTTGAAGTTCCCGAGAATGACAGATTGTAGGAGATTGTTCACTCAATAGTCTCCCACCATTGTGGCTGGCCAAATTTTTCTTTACCTCCTCCTCCTCCACTTGTTAACCAAAATATTTAGATCTCCCTTGCACACTCACCTGTACAGTCCTCCCACGCAAGAAAAAGACTCAAAATCGAAGCCCACCATATGCATGACAAAGGGAAAGTTGTTTTTGCCACTTCCTCTCCTTCAAGTGATTCAACCAAGTAAATATCATCTCGTATGCACTTGAAAGATCATTGATCCCATGCCATCAGTGAGATCAAGCCTCAAGGTTATACACAACCTAAGGCTAATTCAGGGAAGTCAAAAGGGGATAACAACAACAAAGGAAAAATTGCCTCTCAAAGTGGAAAATAAGGTTTTTTATTATGTTTTATTATTAATTTATTGAGGACAATGTATTGTTGAAAGTTTTGGACAAAAAACTATTTTTGGATATTGTGGACACTTACATGTTTTGATATAATTTGAAATATCAATGATATTTAAATTTCAAATTGTGGAAATGATTATGGGATCCACAAGGAGGGATGTGTTTGATTGATTTTCTATTATGTTTATTTTGTTAAGAAATTAAAGGGAGTTAGAAGGGGTCCCACCTACTAGTTATTATTTAATAAAATACCCTTTATTATTATTAATAATTCTTCCCCTAAACTAAAAGTTAGTTGAGTTTTAGTTAACTTGACTAAATGAGGTAGTTGAACTACTTCAACTAATTTAGAATGCATAAAATCCAAATAATAAGGAAGAACAAGGGGAGAATAGAAGGAGAAATCATACTAAGGTTTTCTCTTGAGTTTTATTCAGATAGTTCATTTTTCCTTCCTTCTTCAACTCATTAAAAACCTAATTCTATTTTATTGCAGCTGGGTCCTATTGTAGGAAACAAGGTTCAATGTTGAATCATATTATTCAGATGTTTGTTTCACAAGTGTAGATATATCTTTGATAGTCTGTGTAGACTTGTCTGTTTATGAATTAAATTTGATGACTGAAAAAAGGATATTGTGTAGAGTCAAGTGGGCAATAGTCTTTGGCAAGTTGATCCAAATTTTAAAGTTTAGTTTTTACTTCTTGTTAGAGTCCTTTTGTATGGTTTTCATTAGGGATATCTAAGTTTGACCTTGGTCCATGCCCCACAAGGATTTTTTTAAAGAGAACTATTCTTTTAATTTCTTGGAATGAAATAAAGCGATTGTTATTCTGTCTCATCTATTTTAATATGTGACTTGGTAATTTTTTTTTTTTGATCTCTACATTTACTTTTGAAATTTAATATATTCATAAAATTCCATACAAATGTTATATTTTGCAACAATCTTTTATTCAAAAAATTAGCATAAGCCCTTGTAATTAATACTTGTGGATTGGGAAACACTTTTTGAGGCTGTAAACATAGGGTAACATTCCCAGCTATCTTTCCTTAGCCAAGCAAGATTAGAAAATGCTTGAGTAAGATAATTTCATATATTTTCTTCAACATTTATTTGGTGACCATACTGGGGAGATCTTCAATATCTCTCTGATTGATTATAATCTTGATTTTCATTGAATATATTTTTATTGCTGCTTTGTATTCTTTGACTATTTCTTTTCTTCATGAATGTACATGTTGCAAGGCAACCCAATATTGATCCCGGTCTTAAAGATCAGACCAACATTTCTTTAACCTTGTTTAATACCATATTAGAGACCATTAATACTCAGTTTGAGCTTGAACTCTCATTGGCATCAATTGAACAAGACATAAATGTCCAAGAACGTTGGGAGGATAGGCAAAGACATCCTAGGAATCAACTTTAGCCTTCTTTTTCCTACAATTTTGATCTTCTTTTCATTTCCTCAAATCCTCGTATCTATAGGATAAGAAGAGGTTTATCACCTGAGATAAATCCTATTTCTGAAATAGGAAGAAGAAATTTTGCTTTCTCAGTCCAACAAAGTACTCGAAGGAGAACTTTGTCTAATTCAACTAGCTTGTCTTTCTCTCCCTTACCTATCATTCACAAGATGGAATCTAGTGGTGGCTCTAGTGGCACTACATGTGCTTCTTCATATCAACCTTCAACCTCATCAGTGATTGGTAGCTTGTATAGTCATCAATTTTGTGTCCAATCTACCACCAACCCCGCCAAAGTCATAAAATAGTATGCTCTTTTTCAGTTTGAGGAAGATTCTACAACTAATCTGTGTCATGTTTCCTCCCCTCATAACCTAGTACCTACTACTCATCCACTTCCTAAATTCAAAAAATATCTCCCTAGGTTTTGAGGGAATAACAAAGTCACTATGAATGAACACTTTGTGGAATTGTCTAATGTCTGTCACAACATAGGAGACAATGACAATGACACTTGTATGCAATTATTTGTGAATTCCCTTGAAGGGAAGGTTGTGACTAATTTCTTTGTCCTTATTCCTTAGATTATTTCTACTTTCGAGGACTTAGTCTATTGGTTCAATTCTACCTATGGGAAATCCAAAAGCCCAACGAAGCAATTACAGGAGTACAATAACATTGCATATAAGGACCATGAAACTATCAATTATTTCAACTTATGTTTCACCAAATTATACAACCAAATCCATGAACTCATTCGCCCTCAGAACCAAGATTCTTCCATGCATTATTATAATTCTTTATGTAATGTGCCTCATAATTTCTAAAAAAAATAAAAATTGTTTAACTGTCTTCTATAACACTCTTGGTGAAAGAAATGATACCAGTTGTAAAATTCTAATGTCAATGTGGATACAAGGACTTTGTAATAAGACCTTGTTATAAGATTCTAATATAAGATCTTCCTACAACTCCTAAATCTAATCTTACCACTAGATAACCTATTCACATTGTCTTGCTTAGTTCTGAATAAAAGGGTTACAAGAAGGATCCCAAGGTTATCACAAAACCCCTTCATCCTTTATTCTTCACCCTTAAGCATATAGGGATACGTATGTGAATGGGGTATCATAACTCATCCTAAACTCATATTTTCATAAGGTTCAGTAATCACTCACCCATCCACAGGTTGATCTTTACCCTTGGAAACATTAACTAGCTGCTTATCCAAAAAGTCATGGGGTTGAGTTTTTATTTCCATTGGACAACTAACATAAACACCGAGTTACAGTCCTCTAGTGATTATTAAACCGATGGTTGATGGTATTGAAGTAATTAACCCAAAGGCTAGTGGGAGATATGGTCCACTGTCATATTAATTAAATCTTTGTAACTTTATTAATGACAACCCTGCTCATCTCATTGAATTCGTCTGGCTCTGCAGCCGAAGTTCACACCGATCCTGTCATCGTCACGTGGCTACCTTTCCTATGTACTCCTCTAATTTAATATGAGGCGACAAGGCACCACTTAGGATTTTGGGTAACTCCACCATTTGAAATTTCTGAGCTTTTGTTTCCCTAGAAGGGTTTTCATGTATCACATTTTCTTCCTGAGACCAAGTCTGTAAGTAGTGGTGTAATGTTCCATGGAGGGATTGTGTGTTCTACTTTATTTCCGAGGTGAAGGATGTAGTGTAAAGGGTGGTTTCTCCATGGATGTAACCGATAGAATGATTCAAACTTTGGTAAATTATTCCTTAAACAAAGCCCGACAGAGTAAGTAGTTGGTGTAGCGTTAAATAAATTTGTTACTCTGTTAATCACCATTGTGTCCTTTCAGTCCCGTTGTACTTCTCCCTTTCAGTGATTTATTTTTCAAGGTTCATCGATGTCTTTCATGGTTATGGTTTCTTTACAGTATAGGGTTTCAGGTGATAGGAATGACTATGCAATTCTTATGTCTCAACTTTACCTTCCTATTTTATTTTCTCTGAAGAATCCCGAAGAGGTATGTCAGCCGCGTGAATAGTTCATCGAAGGAAAGATCTTACTATTGAGTAGTGTACCTCTTACCCTTTGACTAACTTCCCCTAAGTTGGATGAAGTCATCCTTCCATAGGCTCACCAGACCTTCTGTTGGTTCTTTCCATTATTATTGTTGATTTAAATTTATTCTATTTTTATGATGCCCCGAATAGAATTATTGGGATTCCGATGGCATATACCCTTTTAAATATGAAAATAAATCCCTGTCCCATGATGGGAAGTGGTTAATCTCCATCATCGTAGCATAACGACTTTTTTTAAAGTTGAATACAATTATTCACTACAGTTTTTCGGTCCAAGAAAATATTAAGCTACTTTTGTTAATAATATTCTTTACGACATGTCTATGTTATTGATACGGCTTCTGTTTATGGCGTAATTGTATAATATAAGGGATTTCCTATTGATTGATTACTGGTAAGAGAAAAATATTATGAGATTATTACCGTCACTAATGATTGGCCTTGTTTCTGCAAGGACCCATCATAGATTTAATGCACCTTCCTCCTTCGACTCATACATCCATCCATAAAGAAAGCGGTGATCAGGGTTTTTGAGCTCATGCATCAAAGATAAGTATCGTGTTGGTTAACATTTTTTTTATTTCATTTTCTTTCTTCTGTTACCTGGTTACTCGAGTAAGGCTAAAGTTTTCAAGGTTTGGCTTTCCTTTGTAGGTATCTGTTTCTACCTATGTTCGTCTTGGATCCCCACCTCTACCTTTAGTGCCAAAGGTATATAGGTTCTGAACCCTTCATCACTTCAACTAACTCTACATGTTATAGAATCATCCATAGGTAAATTCATGTACTTCAATTTGTTCTATTATAAATAGTTTTCTTTTGACTTCTAAAAGAAACATGGTTTACTAAAAAAATCATTGGGGCATCTCCATTACTGGCATAATGCCCGTCTGTATACCATCGTTCAATTGTTTTCTTTGATATCAGATTTGGTCAATCTATGTAATATAGTTTCCTGTTTATTTAATAAAAGGCGCTCCTAGCCGAAATTAATCGAAATGACGATTGTATTTGTTCAATTCTAAAATTGAACTTGTTAATTAGAGGGGAATAATGAAGTTCTATATAGTTTTAATCTGTCTGATGTTAATTACCTATTTCATTACAGAAAGGAAGAAAAATCCCCATAATTAAATAATGGGTTTAATGGTACCATTTGTTCTACTTTATTTGATTCATGTATAAAAATGCATCGGTTGTTGCTCTTGACTGAAATTCTTTAACTCTGTAATTCGATTTTGATTCATGTATAAAAGTGCATTGGTTGTCACTCTTGGCTGAAGTATTTTGACTATGTATTTGATTTATGGATGTGGTTACAAGTCCGTCAAGAATTTTATCACACTCGGAAGATGGGAAAATAATACTTATGAGCGCGCGCGCGCGCACACACACACACACTCACACACACACACATATATATATATACGTATTTGTTTATGTAGGCACTAGATTCTGTGTTTCAGCCCACCAATAGTAATTAATTACATATTGTTACCGATCTATATTGAAATTGTGTGAATTTGTATTAGCTTAAATCCATACTAAGGGGCAGATAATAATATGATTTCATTTATAAATCAGAAAATTGCAGGAATACCTACTATATATATATATATATATATATATATATATATATATATAGACTTGTTTAAATCTATTCATATTTAGATGTTTTTACCCCAGAGGTTTCGATGTACAGGGAATACCTCTATTATAACAGAAAATCCAATTACAGAAAAGAGTTACTTTCAAAATTTAGTCACACTATTCCATTCGATTTTTGTAGGAAGAAAAATAATAACTTCTAACTTTCGTACAGACTCTAAATCAATCATAAATAAATGCTTGGAAAAGGCTTACAACTATTCTGTCGGAAGTCTAACTTCACACATTTGTATAATTGAACAGTTTTTCGCTCAGGTTATGGTGTCCCTATAGACTTTAAGGAAATAATTCAATTTAGATGCA
Organism: Picea glauca; assembly: GCA_000966675.3. Lineage (NCBI taxonomy): Eukaryota > Viridiplantae > Streptophyta > Pinopsida > Pinales > Pinaceae > Picea > Picea glauca. Next base: position 677,222 of record JZKD02S1712650.1, on the reverse strand, counting down.
ACAAATAAATTACATCAGATATACGATCATTCCTAAAAATAAAGGGAAAATTACATGTCTGAACCAATTCACATTCACATAGAAAAGGAAAGATTACATATCTGAACCAGTGCGCGGGAAGATAAAGGGAACAACCATGTGTTGGGCCCCAACAACTCCCCTTATATTTTTACAAAATTTAAAGGGACCCTATTAAAATATTGATAATTATAATGAGCTACAAAATCAACCTTTTCAAATAGTTCCATTCCTTGGCTAGCTTTGAGACAAACTTAAGACATTGACTATATTATGAAACATTCATTACAAGAGTATATCTTAATTTAAACAAAAACATTATTTTTTACCAAATGTTTACTTTTCTTTAAATTATGATTATGTGTTCATTATTTTGCTCATTAGCAAGTTTGACTATTTTGAATAATGTGTTCAATACTTCATCAAATAATATATTGGTTGATTTCTCATTTTTATGAAATCATTTGGTGATATTAATTAATTAAATTCTTTTTTTCATTTTGCATCTCATAATAATAATAAAAAATAACAAAGAATTATCTATGATTTGTTTGATTTTATCCTCTTCTCCATTAACTTGAAGCTTCTAGAATTAAGATCATATTTGACAGGAAAATATAAATAATGTTTGTTTATAAGTTATAGATAGTTTAAATTCATTTTTTATTTTTCTAGATTTTGTTTTATTCTCAATTTTTAGGTTATTAATTTTTAGGTTATTAATTTAGGTTTCTTTTTGTTTCACAGGTTTCTATTATCAAATATTTGATACAGATATGATCATGGCTTGATTTTATTATCCAAATACGTTCAAGATGATTGATCCAAAAATAATTTTGGATTGCTACAAATTTTTTTATGAGCAACAACAGATAAAATTTGGAAAGGCGTCAAGATGAGACACACGATTTTGCAGCACTGATTGCAGCCAAACCGTGAGGAATTTGGAGAAACAGTTGAAAACCTAGAACAAAAATGGACTCATTTACCTTCCACATAGATATTTTCCCAAAAAAATTCACGATTTGAGAGATATTTGGGTCTCTTTTAGAGGCAAATTTCAGGTGGTGGAAATTAATAGTGACGCCCAGACTGTTCATTCATTTTATAAATATATGAGAAAGATTAGAGCCAAAGGGATCCAAGAATTGGAGAGGAGTATTTTATTTCTTTCTCTTTTGTATATTATTACTTTTGTAAACTTTTTATTTCTTTTCAAATGGAGTAATGGATGGCTGGAAGCTTTTGGAGAATGGACGAGTATTTTTAAAGAAGAATATGAAATTCCATGTTGCTTAATGGATTTTGTCTTGTAAGTAAAATGGTTTTATTTTCATATAATATCTTCATATTCTTTGAATAATTGATTATGCATTGATTTAAATAGCTTTAGTCTTTTTTATCAATACATGGTTAATTATTATCATTTATGTATTAATTTTTTCAATCTTTAAAGTCTATTATCCAAATAATTTCTTCCACGACTACAAAATGGATAATTGGTTCAAAAAACTTAATAGAACGACATATATGCATTTTGTCTTTAGCCTTTTGTTCATAATGTTTTTATTAATGTTTTTTTTAATCTTGTTACATGTGCAGGTCTGATATCTTTAGATTAAATGATCTGTGATGTGTAGGAAGTTTATATTATAAATACCATCTATCATTTGCTTCATCA
>JZKD02S1712650.1:644968-662901 GCA_000966675.3 Picea glauca | reverse complement strand
AAACATTGACAACAGTCACTCTGCAGAAAAAAAAAAAGAGAATCAACCACCAAGAAGGAATGGAAGAAAAAGTACCAGAACCGAATCTGTAGATCAGAGAGATTATTGGCATGAAAGAAATCGATCTCCTCGAAGAAGACAAACTTTTTCAAGGTACAAAGGTTTTTTCTATGGTTATAAATTGTTCTCTATGATTTAGATATGAATAATCAAGATATTAAATGAATAACCATATTCCACAACAACGATCGAGACAACCAAGCAACAAACAACCTCATACTATAAATCATGCAATGGATGGGAAAAGGACGCAGGTTAAGCATAACAATAGTTATGAGCATAAAACTCACTATGATCTTCTATTAAGTGAACCAAAATGTTACATTTGTTGTAATTATGGACATAAAACTGCAAATTGTTGATTAAGAAATTTTAAGCCAAATTTGAATCCTACTACTGGAAATTTCAAGATTTGGAAGAAGAAAGAAGATGACAGGTGTATACTAGTGTTATCATCCCAAAGAGAAAAGAATCCATGGTATATTGACAGTGGATGTTCCAAACATATGGTTGGAGACAAAAGTAAGTTTCTAACTCTAAGTGAAAGCAAATCAAGGAATGTAACTTTTGGAAATGATGCAACAAGAAAAATAAAAGGTAAAGGAATGGTAAGTTTGAGTAATGGAAAAGGGAAATCTCAAGATGTGTTGTTTGTAGAAGGTCTGCAACATAATCTGCTTAGTGTCAGTCAAGTCTATGACCGAGGATGTGAAGTTGTTTTTACCTCTAAAGATTGTAGAATAAAATCTGTGAATTTAGGACAGCTAGTTGCAAAAGGGATAAGAAGAGAAAATAATGTCTATGTGTTAAAAGAAGAAAACAAAGAATTCCACTTAAGAAAGTATGATGAAAGTTGGCTATGGCATAGGAGACTTGGAAACTTAAATTTTGATCATATAATCAAGCTCAAAAATAGTGGGGAAGTAAAGGATATTCCAAATATATCAAAGCCATATGATTATGTTTGTAAACCATGCTAGATAGGAAATCTTACTCGTACACAGTTCAAATCTAAAAAAATTCCTTCAACAGAGAAACCTCTCAGGTTAGTACATATGGATTTATGTGGACCATCAAGGAAACAAGGTATAGGAAAAGAAAATTATTTTATGTTGATTATTGATGATTATTCTAGACTAACATGGGTTGCCTTTTTGAAGGAAAAATTTGAAGCATTTGAAAAATTCAAAGTGTTTAAGGCTCTAACTGAGAATCAAACAGGAAAAATATTGAAGGCAGTAAGGTCTAATAAAGGAGGAGAGTTTATCTCATGGAACTTCAAAGAGTTCTGTGATAAACATGGAATCAAAAGAGAGTACCAAATTCCATGGACTCCACAACAAAATGGAGTTGTTGAGAGGCAGAATAGATCAATACAACAAATGGGAAGATGAATGATGAATGAAAGGAACATACCTTAGACATATTGGGTGGAAGCAATTCATATAGCTATTCATATCCTTAACAAAGCTCATCTCAGGCCACACAGTGACAAGACTCCTTATGAACTATGGTTTGGAAGACCTGCTTCAATCAAGCATTTTAAAGTCTTTGGGAGTAAATGTTATATCAAGAACAATGATGGAAATATGGGAAAATATGATAACAGGGCTGATGAAGGTATCTTCTTGGGTTATGCTACAAATAGTAAAGGGTACAGATGTTACAATAAGAGGCTACATAAACTAGTTGATTGTATAGACATAAAAGTTGATGAAGAAATCCCGGTCAGAAATGTAAGCAGTGATCAACCAAGAACAAAAGATATAGTTGAAGATGAAGATGAACAGGTCCAAGGATTAGAAAGAGAAGAATCTAAATCAGATGAAGATACAAATACTTCGACTGACACAAATCAGCAGAAAGAATAAAAAACACCTCTCAGAATTGTTAAAAAGAATCATCCTGTAAATAAGATAATTGGAGATATAAATAAAGGAGTTCAGACAAGAAGGAAATTGATTAAAGACTCATAAAAATCTAATGTTTCTTTTTTATCTATAACTAAACCTAAAAAATTTTATGAAGCCAACCAACATGATGATTGGATTAGAGCTACGAATCAAGAGCTTGATCATATTGAGAAGAACAATACTTAGGAGATTATTCTTAGACCCAAAGATAAGAATGTAATAGGTTCCAAATGGGTGTTCAAGAATAAAATGAATGAAAAAGGACAAGTTGTTAGAAATAAAGCTAGATTGGTCTATCAAGGGTATGCACAAGTTGAAGGTCAATATTTTGATGAAACCTTTTCATTGGTGGAAAGATTGGAAGCCATCAGAATGTTTCTTGCATATTCATGCCATAAGAACTTTAAAGTGTATCAGATGGATGTTAAGTCAGCTTTTCTTAATGGAGATATAGAGGAAGAAGCATATATGGAGCAACCTGAAGGATTCTCATTGACAGATAATCCTAATTATGTTTGCAAGTTGAAGAAGGCCTTATATGGACTGAAACAAGCACCACGAGCTTGGTATTATAGACTGGAAAAATTTTTACAAGACAAAGGGTTCAAGAAAGGTAATGTTGACAACAATCTCTACATTAAGTTTGAAAGTGATAATTTACTAGTTGTTTTGGTTTATGTAGATGATATTATTTTTGGTTTTACTAATGAATCATTTGTCCAGTGGTTTTATAACTCTATGAAAATAGAGTTTGAGATATCCATGATAGGAGAACTGCCATATTTTCTTGGTTTACAAGTAAATCAAAGTTTTGCAGGAATATTTATCTCTCAAGAAAAATATTTGAAAGAGATGTTGAAGAAATATCATATGGGGGATTCCTCTCCTATTAGTACACATATGGTGGTTGGTTGCAAGCTCAGTAAAGATGATATTTCACCCGATGTTGATCAAAGGACATACTGATCAATGATAGGTAGTCTTCTGTACATCACAACATCTCGTCCTAATACAATGAAAGCTATTGGAATGGTAGGTTGTTATTAGTCTGCTCCTAAACAAATTCATATAGTAGCGGTAACAAGGATATTCAAGTACTTGAGGGGCACAATGAGTTACGGTTTGTGGTATCCCATAGATCATAACTTTCAGTTAACTGCTTATTCAGATGTCGATTGGGCAAACTATGTTGATGAGAGAAAAAGAACTAGTGGAGGAGCATTCTTCTTCGGTGACTCATTAGTAGCATGGCTTAGTAAAAAGAAAGGATCCATTTCATTATCAACTACAAAGGTAGAATACATTGCTGCTGCTACTTACTGCACACAAATTTTATGGATGATACAAACTCTTGCAGATTTGAAGGTAACTTACACTGATCCTATTCCATTTCACTGTGATAACACTAGTTCCATCAGTCTCTATAAGAATCTTGTACTTCATTCAAAATCTAAGCACATACCAATAAAATACCATCTTCTCAGAGAACAAGTTACAAATCGAATTGTTCAAATGAATTATATTCCTTCCACAGAATAAATAGCTGATATCTTTACTAAACCATTACAAGCGACCCCTTTTGGATATCTTCGTCAAAAGTTGGGGGTTATAACTTATTTCGTCTAATTTGCTCATAGTTTTCAGGGGGAGTACTTATTGAATATCTGTTGTATTTCTAAGTTGCTGATAGTTGATAGGGGGAGTATGTACTGCAACAGCTCAGGGGGAGCATGTTACTTCTTTGACATTGATGTCAAAGGGGGAGAAAGTGTAATGATGCTATGAGTAGTGTCTTCAAGGTTTCCATCAATGCCAAAGGGGGAGATTGTTGGCATATTTATTACGGGTAGACAGAAGGCATAGTATTTGTTTGTCATTGATGGAAATCCCAGCCCGACGATGATGAATAAGAGAAAGTGGCAAGACCAACAACACAATGATGATCACATGGCAAGATCAAAAGTGTAAACTCCATGAGTCAAGGAAGAAACTCACGATAGAAAATCCCGAAATGTGAAACCATGACTTAATCTCCATTTTGGAGTTTCAGATACTGGGAGTTGTAGGTGTCAAGGACACTCACGACAAGAATGATGAAATCCTGAAATGCGAAATATCAGAGCATGTCAAGGACTCGATTTTAGAGTTTCTCAGACTGGGAAATTAGAGTTTCAGATACCGGGAGTTATAGGTGTCAAGGACACTCACGACAATAATGATGAAATCCTGAAATGCAAAAGATGAGAGCATGTCAAAGACTCAATTTCAAATTTTCACAGACTGGGAAATCAAACATCAAAGGAAATTTAACTTTTGAAGTAGTTAAACCCAAAATCCTGAAACAAACACATCAACAAAGACTCCATTTCAGAGTTTCGTAGACTGTGAAATAAAAGATCAAAGGAAATTTAACCTTTGAAGTAGCGAACCTCAAAATCCTGAAATAGACACATCAAAAAACCACGTCAGCTAAGGACACATTGCACAATTAGGCAATGGCAAGTTTCAAGTTGATTCAACATTTCAGGCACATGTAAGTCACGAATCAGAGTGACACGTGGCAGCTATTCAGCATGTGTCAATCCACATGTGATGTTAGTAGGTTAATTCCACATCGAAACTTTCTATTTCAATATTTTATATAGAAAGCAGAAACTCCACCATCACAAAGTCTCGAACTCCAGAATGCCAAAAGGGACCATTGTGAGTCTCAAAAACCTGAAAGGCAAAACACTGAAATCTCGTCAGTAGTTCGATTAAGAAAAGAAGGGACCAGATTATGAAGTTTTGTGGACCGTTAATCTGGCCCCATTTCGGGGATTGCGACTTTGAGTGTCGTGACTCTTCACCAAAGGAATGTTCAAATGCCAGAATACCGAAATGTGAAATGGTGAAATCAACGCAAGTCCCTGTGCTTTTAATCCAATGGTGTTGGATACTTGGAAATCTGATAAAAGGGCTATTGTTCCTCTTCATAACTAATTGATCAGTTACGATTCAATTAGCAGAACTGAATCATGGTTCTTAGACGATTGGCGTTTTAGTTTCCGAAGTGTTGTTCTAGGGTTTGAGGGGTAACTGAAGGGGTTGTACAGTATAAAATAAATACGTAGTGACTGTGCAGGGTTGGTGGTTCTGAATGAAAAATGAGTTGAACTATAAGAAAGGGAAAATTATAGTATGCATAGTGTGAGAACGACAGTATGCGCAGTGTGAGATAAAACTGAGAGATGAATAACATATGAGGAATAGACAGAAGCAAGAGAAGAATTGCAGAACAACTTGAATCAGAGTAGAATTGCAGAACATACAGAGGAAGAGAAGAATGGGAGAACAGTTAGAAGCAGACCAGATTTACAAAACAGAGAAGAAGTGGTAAGAATCGATTTATCTGTGTTGTTGGTTATTCAATCATTTATTTATAATCAGGGAGGTAGGGTGGTGCTAGGGAGGACTGTGGTCCTCTGATATTCAAGTTGGTTCTTGAATACTAGGAGTTGTAGCTTCCATCTAGTTGTGGCTAGAAAACAGGGTGGCAGGGTGGTGCTCGGGAAAACACAGAGTTTTTTGTATACAAGTTGGTTCTTGTATAAATCCAGTTGGTGCTTCCTTCTAGTCGGTGCTAGAGAAACCAGAGAGTTGGTGCTCTCAACAAGTTGGAGCTTGTAAAATAGAGGTAGTAGCCTCACTTTGAGTTGGTGCTCAAACATAGATGATGTACAAAACTTAAAAGACTGCCTTTCATTTCGAAGAAGAAGAGGTTTTATCCCTTTATGGGTTTCCTTGTGAAAATTTGTCTCTATGTATATCTTATGTGTGACTGATGCTCATTATTTATGTTGTCCATATGTTGTATAATATTGATGATCACTTGAAGAAAGATTAAGAATGGTTTAATAGACTTAAAATTGCTTAAGCACAATAACAACTGATTCACCCACCCTCTTAGTTTTCTTAGTAATTTCAACACCCCAAAATTCTTTGTTCCCAGATTTATTGGTTTACTGTTGCCTTGTGTATTCGAATGGTTGGAGTGAAAATCTTTCCCCAAGAATTGTTTTCCTTCATTCCGATAAGGAGTTGGTTGGTATCCTTTCTTTTGTTGGTTCGTTCGATCTTGTTTCTTATCCTTCTAGGTTTTGGGAAATCTTCCCATTGTTTATATTGGTTGTAGCACATTCATGCTTTCCTGAATACTTAAATCAAGGATTTGGGGTTTCCAAACTCAATTCTGTCCCTGTAGGACTATGTTAAACATTTTAAGAATCGATGTATTTTTACCTTATCCTCTTGTATGTACAGTACGGACGTTAGTAGTTCCATAAATTTGTTTATAAGGTCCTCCATCATCATCTGTCCAAGTCGTAACTCATAAAATTCTTTCATTTTCCTTTCGTAGTAGCTTCCAGAAACATATTGTTTCTTGAAATACTTCTTAAAGTCAGACGATTCCAACTGTTTCTCCTTTAGGCCCTTGCCCAATTTCAAGTCTTACCACCAAATGATGGCCTTCCCTTTCAGATTGTAGATGGCCATTCTGACCTTCATATTGCTAGAGTAGTTGTAGATCTGGAAGTATTTATTGATGTCCAACAACCATGCCTCAACTTCTTCTCCTGTCCTGGATTCTCCATCGAAGGCAGCTGGTTGGTCTAGTTGTTTCCTTTTTCTATCTATTTTAGTTTGTCCTCAGCTGAAGATGTACCTTCAGACGAACTGTCTCCTTTTTCTGTTTTAGGCCCAAAATTTTTGGAGGCCCTTCTGCTGACCTCTTTGTCATGGTTATCATCCTTTGGGATTTTCGTGGTCACTATACTCTGTAGCGGGACTTCATTTATCTCTTGTTGTTCCAACTGTGCTTTATTCAATTTTTCGTTGTCGACTTTGAAAACCTGCAGCTTAACAATAAGATTCCTCATTGTTTCTAGCACTTCCATAGGTGAGATTCCATCATTGTTTTGTCTTGGATCTCCAGGAGGTCTTTGCTTCGAATTTCCTGCCACTCTTATTTCTGCATCATCCTGAGCTTCCATGATTAACACACAAAAAAAAAAGTTTTATGTTTGTAGAAATGAAGGTTTATTAGTTTTTCATAGGTAAAAATATATGCCAAGAATTTAATGTGGCCCTGTTCAAGGCCCAATGTTGTAAACTTTTCTTTGATACCATATGTAATCTACCTCATAATTTCTGAAAAAAAATAATTTTTTTTTAATTGTCTTCTATAACACTCTTGGTGAAAGAAATGATACCAGTCATAAAATTCTAATGTCAATGTGGATACAAGGACTTTGTAATAAGACATTGTTATCAGATTCTAATATAAGATCTTGCTACAACTCCTAAATCTAATCTTATCACCAGATAACCTATTCACATCGTCTTGCTTAATTCTGAATAAAAGGGTTACAAGAAGGATCCCAAGGTTATCATAAAACCCCTTCATCCTTTATTCTTCACCCTTAAGTGTATAGGGCTATGTATGTGAATGGGTTCTTATAACTCATCCTAAACTCGTCTTTTCATAAGGTTCTGTAATCGCTCACCCATCCACAGGTTGATCTTTACCCTAAGAAACATTAACTAGCGGCTTATCCATAAAGTCATGGGGTCGAGTTTGCTTTTCCATCAGACAGCTAACATAAAGACCGAGTTACAGTCCTCTAGTGATTATTAAACTGGTGGTTGAATGTAGTGAAGTAATTAACACAAAGGCTAGTGGGAGAACTAGTCCACTGTCATATTAATTAAATCTCTACAACTTTATTAATGACAACCCTGCTCATCTCATTGAATTCGTCTGGCTCTGCACCCAAAGTTCACGTTGATCCTGTCATTGTCACATGGCTACCCATCCTCTGTAATCCTCTCATTTAATCTGAGGTTACAAGGTGCCATTTATGATTTTGGGTAACTCCACTATTTGAAATTTCTAATCTTTTGTTTCCCTAGAAGGGTTTTCATGTATCGCATATTCTTCCTAAGGCCAAGTCTGTAAGTAGTGGTTTAATGTTCCATGGAGGGTCTGTGTTTCCTAATTTTTTTTTGATGCAAAGGATGTAGTGTAAAGGGTGGTTGCACCATGGATGTAACCGATAGCATGATTCAAACTCTGGTAAGTTCTTCCTTAAACAAAGCCCAACATAGTAAGTAGCTGGTGTAGCATTAAATAAATTTGTTACCCTGTTAATCACCATCGTGTCCTTTTAGTCCTGTTGTACTTCTCCCTTTCAGTGATTTCTTTTTCAAGGTTCATCAATGTCTTTCAAGGTTATGGTTGCTTGATAGTATAGGGTTTTAGGAGATAGGAATGGCTGTGTAATTCTTAGGTCTCGAATTTATCTTCCTATTTTATTTTCTCTAAAGAATCCCGAAGAGGTATGTCGGCCCCGTGAACAGTTTGCCGAAGGAAATATCTTACTGTTGAGTAGTGTACCTCTTACCCTTTGACTAAATTCCCCTATGTTGGATAAAGTCATCCTTCCATAGGCTTACCTAACCTTCTTCTTGTTCTTTCCATTATTATTTTTGATTTAAATTTCTTCTATTTTTAGGATGGCCCGAACATAATTATTGGGAGTCCGATGGCATATACCCTTTTAAATCTGAAAAGAAATCCCTGTCCCTTGATGGGAAGTGGTTAATATCCATCATCGTAGCGTAACAACTTTGTTTAAAGTTGAATACAAGTATTCACTATAGTTTTTCTGTCTAAGAAAAGAATAAGATACTTTCATTAATATTTTTCTTTACTAAACGTCTATGTTATTGATTCAACTTTTGTTTATGGCGTAATTGTATAAGATGGGGTCTTTCCTATTGATTGATTACTAGTAGGATAAAAATATTAAGAGATTGTTACCATCACTAATGATGGGACTTGTTTCTGGGAGGACCCATCAAAGATTTAATGTGCCTTCCTCCTTCGACTCAGAAATCCATCCGGAAAGCAAGCGGTGGTTAGGGTTTTTGAGCTCGTGCATCAAGGATAAGTATCTCATTGGTTAACATTTTTTGTTCTATCATTTTCTTTCTCCTATTACCTGGTTACCCGAGTAAGGATAAAGTTTTCAGGGTTTTGTTTTCCTTTACAGGTATCTGTTTCTACCTATACCTGTATTGGATCCCCGCCTCTATCTCCAACGCCAAAGGTATACAAGTTCCAAACCCTTCATCACTTCAGCTAACTCTACATGTTCTAGAATCATCCAGAGGAAAATTCATGTACTTCAATTTGTTCTATTATAAATAGTTTTCTTTTGACTTCTAAAATAAACATGGTTTACTAAGGAAATCATTGGTGCATCTCCATTACTGGCATAGCGTTCATCTTTATACTATGGTTCAATTGTTTTATTTCATATCAGATTTGGTCAATCTATGTAATACCGTTTCCTGTTTATTTAATAAAAAGTGCTCCTGGCCAAAATTAATCGAAATGACAATTGTATTTGTTCAATTATGAAACTTAACTTGTTAATTAGAGGGGAATAATGAAGTTCTATATATTTTGACTTTGTCTAATTTTAATTACCTATTTCTTTACAGAAATGATGCCAACGCCCTCAACCCACAGGTCGGAGGGTCCACATCATCACATGATCTTTCCTTTCACATGGCCCAAAGAACTCCAAACAGTTCTTCTATTTCCCTATCAGGAAATCTGCACCCACAACAATCCTCATGGGATCCCCTTCTTTACAATCGGGAGATTGGACTTTGCGACTTCGCGAGGTCAGTGGTTGAACTTTGGACTCTCGAATCCCTGAATCTCGATACAATCAATGCTAACCTTTCCCTTTTCCCCTTTCAGGATTCCCCTTATCGCAATTTCGGCACTCGCGATGTCGAGTAACTTGTTTTACCGACCCCTGAATCCCGATATTTTGAAACTCCGACACACATGTGAGCTCTTTCTTTTCAACGCTTCACCTCATCGACATTTAGGAGTTCACAATATCGCGATTCATAATACAGATGTTTCGGAACTTCTCGCCACAAAAATCCGAAATGGTGTGCCACCTGTCCACCTCACTAACTCCTGTGGCCCCACCCTATTCTCTTAGTCGTCGGAATATCACGTTTCACGATTTCGTGATTCCTGTTGCTGTGTTTACGATACTTTCACCCAGGAAACCCCGATATGACCAACCCTGAGTAAATCCAATGGTCCTTGTGACTCGGATCTACAATCCTACCCCTCCTGAGCTTTGAACCTTTAGAGAATACATCACTGTATCTCCCCTGTTCCTTCGTGATATCTGATGGCTCATGGAACTTTGCGAAATCTCCTCAGAGAATTTCGTCCATCTGTTCCTTCCCTCTAAGAGCTCATCCTCTTGTGGCCCTTTTCTACTATGCTTTCCTTCAAACTTTTAAGGTGCTTGGCCTCTTACCCCCTTTGACTCTTTCAAAGGTTCAATCCTTCTGCGCTTTCCACAACTCAACGCCTTTTTGGAAAATCCTTGCACGCACTCCTTGCGGCATATTTTCAAACACTTCCAAGTGTTAAAAACCCTTGAATCTGCACACACTTGCAGCAACAGTCTCTCAATGCTCTTCTCAAATTCGCAACTATGAGACTTCACTTGGCCTTTGCACTCCTTGCATGGATCCTATGCCTATCTGCACTTTTGAATGAACGAGAACAAAATATACCTATCTGAACCCTCTGTCAATGCACTCCTTGCGGACACTTCAACTTCACTCCTTGCAGGAACTTTTGCTCAGATAGAGAAACAATTGAAACTCATTCCTACTTCTTTTCAGACTTCAAAATCAAACATGAAATCATATACACAGCATATAAAGCAAATGTATAATTGGAAGAAAACATTCATGAGCATATTATTCAACATCAATACACAGAGAACAAACACAAAACCATGAATTTGAATCAACTCTTTCTATTAATCCAAATATCTGTACATGGGTGTTCTTACACAGTTCTCTATATGCTCTTTCTCTTCCCAACAATGCTCATAATAATGTTACAATACACAATGAGGGTGTCTATATCCCATTTACCCTCTTGCGCTCTAAAACTGTCTAATCTAGAATTAAATTCTATCTACCTGCATTAACTACTTTAAATTCCTTCTATCTACTAAGGACAAGAGGAAATATCTCAAGGTCCGTTTACATTATACAAGTGTGCTTCATTAAATTGCCACATTTATATTCATGCATCAAATCCAAGAGAAATTCAAAATTTGTGTTGGGTTGTCCAGTTGTCTTTTGCTCCTGCGCTGGCTTGCTTGATGTTGGCGATGCTCTTGGATCATACTCCCTGGCTTGAAAAATTTCATGGGCTCCTGTCCATGAGCTCACACACGGTCTGTCCATGCCTTTGTATCTCCGCTTCATTTTCCCAGCTGGAATCTTCAACTGGATGGTCCTTCCATTTGACTAGATTCTCAAAGTATTCTTTCCGCCTGGTCTTTTTGATTACTCTTTTGTCTAGTATGCACTCCATTTGCGGTTTGTCTGGAAATGGCATCTTCTTTGTTCACTGGATTACTGGCTGCTCATTTCTAGTCTCTGTTTCCTCAACCTTATATGGGTACAAATATGAGATGTTGAATATCGGAGGAATTCCGATCCCATCGGGTAATTCAATCTCTTAAGCATTCGCCCCAAATTTATTCAAGACCTTAAATGGCCCGATTTTTTTCATCTTCAACTTATTATATGTTCCTCTTGGGAACCTTTCTTTTCTCAAATGTGCCAGAATTAAGTCACCAACCTCAAACTGAAGTGGTCTTAGATGTTGATCTTCTCTACGCTTATATTCTTGGCTTGAATTCTGTAATCGCTCCTTCACTTGGCTGTGAAGTTCTTTCATTGCCTCTGCGAAATTTTCTACACTAGCACTCCTAGTCATAGTCTGTTCTAAATCTTTTAGCTCAAAAATTCCTCTCGACTGCATGCCATAGACAACCTGAAATGGAATCTGCCCTGTGCCCCTGTTAACTAAGTCATTATAAGAAAACTCTGCATGTGGTAATATGTTGTCCCACTGGCTATGGTGTTCTATCACCAAGCTTCTCAACAAGTCTCCTAGACTTCTGTTTACGACTTCTATCTATCCACCCGTCTGAGGATGATAAGATGAACTAAATGACAAGTTAGTTCCCAACTTCTTCCATAAGTTTCTCCAAAAATTCCCTATGAACTTAGTGTTTTGATCCGAAACTATACTCCTTGGAAACCCATGAAGTCGAATGACCTCTTTGAAAAACAGGTTCACAATGTGAGTTGCGTCACTGGTCTTCTGATATGGAATGAAGTGTGCCATCTTGGAAAATCTATCCACCACCACAAAGATTGAATCACAACCTCTTTTTTTTCTTGGAAACCCCAATACAAAATCCATGTTAATTGCATCCCATGACCTCTATGGTATGGGAAATGGTTGATAAAACCCCGCATTCTATCTTCTTCCCTTTGAATGCTGGAAAATTCTTCATCTATCCATGAATCTCTTGACATCTTCTCTTATATCCGGCAAAAAATATGACTCATTCAACTTTGTGAACGTCTTGTCATGACAAAAGTGCCCTGCCAATCCTCCACTGTGTTTCTCCTTCAGCAAATTCTCCCTCATGGAGCATTTCAGAATACACAATTGATTACCCTTAAATAGTAATCCTTCCTAGATCATGTATTCTATCCATTGGATTCTGTCTCTGAGAATTAGATTCTCAGCTACTTCATAGGCCTCTTTAAAATCTATATCCTCAACATACATGTCCCTGAGATTATCAAAACCTAACATTTTGACTCTAAACTCCTGCAGCAACAAACACTTCCTGCTCAAAACATCAGCAACTTTGTTAGCAGTACCAGAAATGTGTTTAATCACAAAAGTGAAATTCTGCATATACTCAACCCATTTGACATCTTTCTGATTCAACGTCTCCTGTTGAGTCACAAACTGCAATGCATGATTGTCACTGTACAAGACAAAATCCTTTGGAATCAAGTAATGCCTCCATTTTTTCAATGCCTGGATGATAGAATTAAAATCCTTATCATAAGTGGAGTATTTTACTTTCACTTCATTCAGACTCTCACTAAAGTATGCTATCGGCCTATCTTCCTGACTCAAGACTACCCCGATTGCAAATCCGCTTGCATCGCATTTCACCAGAAATGTCTTTCGGAAATTTGGCAACACCAAGACTAGTTGTTCCGTAATCTTCCTCTTCAATAGGTTGAAACTTTTCTCAGCTTCTTTTGTCCAGTGAAAATATTTTTGTCTATTCTTCAGTGTATCCATCATCGCTGCACTAATTCCACTGAAATTCTTGATGAGCTTCTGGTAGAAACTAGCTAATCCGTGAAAACTTCTCACCTCAAAAATATTCTTCGGTGATGGCCAATTCTTGATTACCTCCACCTTATCTGGATCCATCCTCAACTCATTTACCGAATTAAAAAATCCCAAGTAAATGAGCTCCATCTTCATGAATGAGGATTTCTTCATGTTTATCAACAGCTTCTCCTACTATAGTTTCTGCATCACTGTAGCCAAATGCTTCAGATGTTCTGCCACTGTTTTACTGAAAACCAATATGTCATCCAAATACACAATGACAAAATTTCTGATGAACTCCCTCCGGACTTAATTCATCAACCTCATGAAGGTACTCGGTGCATTTGTTAAGACAAATGGCATAACAAGCCATTCATAGAACCCTTCATTTGTTTTGAATGCTATCTTCCACTCATCACCCTCTCTCATGCGAATTTGGTGATAACCGCTTTTCAAATCAATCTTTGAAAAGTACTTTGCTCCACTCAAGAAATCCATCAGATCATCCATCCTTGGCAATGGAAATATGTATCTGATGGTTATCTTGTTAATTGTCCTCGAGTCAGTACACATCCTCTAGCCTCTATCTTTATTTGGACTGAGTACTGTTGGAACAACACATGGACTCAAGCTTTCCCTGACTAAACCTTTGTTCAACAAATCCTGGACTTGCCTTTTAACCTCTTCATTCTCTAGTGGCGTCAATCTGTACGTAGCTTTATTTGGTAAGCTGGCTCCTGGTATGAGATCAATATGATGACTCACACTTCTTATTGGTGGCAACGAACGAGGTAATTCGTCCACAACTATGTCAATGAACTCTTCTAGTAGTTCCTGAATGTCTTCTGGTAAATCATCCACTCTTGTGCTAGTCAGAACAATCCTCGGTTTCCTGACCACAATAAACTGAGGATCCTCCTTTTTCTTAACCTCATTAAGGAGTTCCTTCCCACTCATGAGAATTAAAGTGTTTCTTACTTCCAGATTCACCTCCTTATCCTTGATTGGAAGCAACATGTGTGTCCTCCCATTCTTCTCTAGGGTGTATGTGTTCATTCTCCCATCATGAATCACATTCCTGTCATATTGCCATGGTCTATCGAGCAATAGATGACAAACATCCATGGGAATGACATCACATAATATCTTATCATTATATCCTCCTATCTTGAATTCAACTAAACATTGTTTAGTGACAGTTACCTGATGTCCTGTCTATAGCCACGAAACTCTGTATGGGCTTGGATGATCAGTCGTCTCCATCTCCAGCTTCTCTACCATCTTTGTAGAAACAAGATTATCCATGCTACCACTATCTACAATGACCTTGCATACCCTGTCCTTGGTCTTGCAAGTAGTCCTGAAAAGTATGGTCCTTTGGATTGAACTCTCCACCTCCTTCTCGGGTGTCAAAAGGACTTTTCGCATCATCACCGATCTTCTGCCTTCAACGTCTTCTGCCTCAACATCCCGCCTCTGTTCCTGGGTGATGTGAGCTTCTCCAATTTCCTTCTTTTTATCTGGACACTCATAAGACTTGTTCCCATTATTTCCACATGTGAAGCATGTGATTACTCCACCTCTTTCTCTTCCTCTACCTCTAGTACAAGGAAAAGTGTTGTTGTCAGCATAATCTCTCCTCTACTCAATATGTTGTCGTCTTTGTTCAGCATATTGCTGCCCTCACTGTGAGGTTCCACCTCTCTCTGTTCGAGTCTGAGGTTTCTTCCAGTCCTCCTTGGGCTTCTGATATTTGTCTTGGGCAATTGACTTGCCTCTTGGCTGACTTCTTCCTCGGCCTCTTTGACTCTGCTTTCAGCTCAACTTTTCTTCTACTTTCAGATCCATCTGATAGGCATCTTCCACCATTCGGATGGTTACCATGCTCATCTCATCCTGGATATCATATCTCAGACCATTCATGTATCTGGTGACTTTTTCATCATCACTCTCCCAATGACCTACCCTAATGTTCAGTTTATAGAATTCCTTAGTGTATTCTTTCACTATCATCAGCTTCTGTCTCAGGTTCTGCATCCTCCTGAACAGAGTAATTTGATAATCTCTGGGGATGAATTTTTCCTTCATCTTCACAATCATTCGATCCCAGCTTTTGATCTTTTGCTTGCCTTTGCAGTGTCTGTCAAATTGTAGCTCATCCCACCACAATGATGCATGTCCCTTCAATCTCGTGACAACATGCTTGACTTTATTGTATTCTTCGACATATTCATAGTCAAAGTATGTGTCTAGAGCTCTAATATAGTCTAGAAGCTCCTCTGCATACAAGTTTCCCTCATAAACTGGAATGTCCATTTTTTCTCTTGCACCCATCCTTGAAATAGCTCTGATCAAACGTTTGTTTGATGCATCTTCGGCTGCAACTTCTTCTTCATGTTCAAACTCAACTTCACTTTCGGAATCACTGGGATCCCCAACACTAATTGTGCATCTTTGCGTTGTCTCCATGTCTTCAAGTCTAGCTCATAGATCATGCATCTCTCTTTCCATAACTGGATCTATCATCTGCCTGCCTCTTCTTCTTGGCATTTCCCTATCCTCTGGATCGGGTGATTGTCTGTCCCTTCTCCTTGGAGGCATGGTGAATTCTTCTTTCTCCGCTATAGGAAGAAGATAACCTTTCTGTTCTCTGATACCAGATGATGCCAACGCCCTCAACCCACAGGTCGGAGGGTCCACGTCAGCACATGATATTTCCTTTCACACGACCCGAAGAACTCCAAACGGTTCTTCTATTTCCCTATCGGGAAATCTGCACCCACAACAATCCTCATGGGATCCCCCTCTTTACAATTGGGAGATCGAACTTCGCGACTTCGCGAGGTCAGTGGTCGAGCGTTGGACTCTTGAATCCCTGAATCTCGATACAGTCAATGCTGACCTTTCCCTTTTCCCCTTTTAGGATTTCCCTTATCGCGATTTCGACACTCGCAATGTTGAGTAACTTGTTTTACCGACCCCCGAATCTCGATATGCCTAAAATCCAGCACACACGTGAGCTCTGTCTTTTCAACGCTTCACCTCATCGGCATTTCATAGTTCACAATATCGCAATTCCTAATGCAGATGTTTCAGAACTTCTCGCCACAAAACTCTGAAATGGTGTGCCACCTGTCCACCTCATTGACTCCTATGGCCCCACATTGTTCTCTTAGTCGTCGAGATATCGTGTTTCGCGATTTCGTGATTCCTGTTGCTGTGTTTACGGGACTTTCACCCATGAAACCCCCATATGACCAACCCCGAGTAAATCTGATGGTCCTTGTGACTCAGATCTACGGTCCTACCCCTCCTGAGCTTTGAACCTTTAGAGAATACGTCATTGTATCTCCCCTATTCCTTCGCGAGATCTGACGGCTCACGAAACTTCGTGAAATCTCCTGAGAAAATGTTGTCTGTCAATTCCTTCACTCTGAGAGCTCGTCCTCCTGTGGCCCTTTGCTACTACACTTTCCTTCAAACTTTTAAGGTGCTTGGCCTCTTACCCCCTTCGACTCTTTTGAAGGTTCAATCCTTCTGCGCTTTCCATGGCTCAATGCCTTTTTGGAAAATCCCTGCACGCACTCCTTGCGGCAGATTTTCAAACACTTCCAAGTGTTGAAAACCCTTGACTCTATGGACACCTGTAGCAACAGTCTCTCAATGCTCTGCTCAGATTTACAACTCTGAGATTTCACTTGGCCTGCGCACTCCTTGCATGCCTCCTATGCCTATCTGCACTTCTGAATGAACGAGAACAAAAGCTACCTATCTGAACCCTCTGTCAACACACTCCTTATGGACACATCGACTGCACTCCTTGCAGGAACTTTTTCTCAGATAGAGAAACAATTGAAACTCATTCCTACTTCCTTTCAGACTTCAAACTCAAACATGAAATCATATACACAGCATATAAAGAAAATTTATAATTGGAAGAAAACATTCATGAGCATATCATTCAACATCAATACATAGAGAACAAACACAAAACCATGAATTTGAATCAACTCTTTCTATTAATCCAAATATATGTACATGGGTGTTCTTACATAGTTCTCTGTATGCTTCTGCTCTTCCCAACAATGCTCATAATAATGTTACAATACACAATGAGGGTGTCTATATCTGGTTTTCCCTCTTGCGCTCTAAAAATGTCTAATCTAGAATTAAATTATATCTACCTACATTAACTACTTTAAATGCCTTATATTTACTAAGGATGAGAGCAAATCGCTCAAGGTCCATTTACATTATACAAGTGCCCTTCATTAGATTGCCACATTTATATTCCCGCATCAAATCCAAGAGAAATTCAAAATTTGTGCTGGCTTGTCCAGCTATCTTTTGCTTCCACGCTCGCTCGCTTGATGTTGGCGATGCTCCTGCATCAAGAAAGGAAGAAAAATCCCCAGAATTAAGTAATGGGGTTCTGGTACCATTTGGTCTACTGTATTTGATTCATGTATAAAAATGCATCGGTTGTTTCTCTTGACTGAAATAATTTAACTCTGTAATTTGATTTTGATTCATGTATAAAAATGCATTGGTTGTCGTCCTTGGCTGAAGTATTTTGACATTGTATTCAATTTATGGATGTGGTTACAAGTCTGTCGAAAATTTTATCACACTCAAAAGATGGG
>JZKD02S1712650.1:626624-644908 GCA_000966675.3 Picea glauca | reverse complement strand
ATATACATATTTGTTTATGTAGGCACTAGATTCTATGTTTCGATACTATTACCGATCTATCTTGAAATTATGTCGATTCATAGTATCTTAAATCCACACTAAGGGGTAGACAATATTTTGTTTTCATTTATAAATCTAAAAATTGAAGGAATCCCTACTATATATATATATATATATATTAGTTTCAATCTATTCATATTTAGATTTTTTTACCCCATAGGTTTCGATGTATAGGGTATACCTCTATTATAACAAAAAATCCAATTACAGAAAAGAGTTACTTTCAAAATTTAGTCAAACTAATCCATTTGATTGTTGTAGGAAGAAAAATAATAACTTCTAACTTTCATACAGTTTCTAAATCAATCATAAAGAAATGATTGGAAAAGGATTACATCTATTCTATTGGAAGTTTAACTTCACACATTCGTATAATCGAACAGTTTTTCGCTCAGGTTATGGTGTCCCTATAGACTTTAAGGAAATAATTCAATTTAGATGTAGCAAATACATTACATCAGATATCTGATCATTCTTAAAAATAAAGGGAAAATTACATGTCTGAACCAGTGCGCATTCACATAGAAAAGGAAAGATTGCATATATGAACCAGTGCGTAGGAAGAAATAGGGAACAACCACGTTCCTCCCAACTATAGAACAGGGAAGCGAAATCATTTGACCGATTCACCCCCTAGCCTGACCATGAGTCCATGAGGGAAAAATTTGAAAATGCCTCAACAATGTCTTTCAGTTACAACAGATTCTACTTGCCTCACACCAAACCAGTAGTGTTCATAATAGGAAGAAAACCAGTCGTCTATTTTCCCCCACATACTAGGCAGCGTCCTGCCTACTCACATACGCTATCTAACAAAAAAAATCCCTTTTGCCTAGGTCTTTCTTTCCACCCCTTGGGAATTTTCGCAGCTTTCTAAATCCCTAATTTTCATGGGGTTCCCATGGCCAAATCCTTGATTTTCCACTTGTAACAATCAACCCATAGGTAGTTCCAATAGGTTCCCCACTCATGGAGTCATGGTTAGTTGATTTTAACATGGCTGTTACATTTGTCCTCCTGCAATCAATATAAAATATTCTATTTTCATACAAGTTTCATATTCAAATAGTTAATTGGGTCAGATCAGATCTTTTTCCAACAGTCAATCATAATAATTAATGACAATTATCAAATTTGAAATTTGGAATTGCCATAAATAGAAAAAAAATTCCAAATTCGAATTTACTAAAAACACAATGATTTTCCAACAGATTTTAAATTTCAAATTTTTTTTTTTTTTTTTTTTTTTTCATTTTTTTGGGATGTCAAACTTTACTTTCCCCTTACCATCATAGGCTTGAGGAAAAGTCCATTTATAACCTTGTTTCTTCTCTACATACCTATTTAGAGTATGCAGAAAAACTTGAAAGAATAGGTCTTCCTAAGGGACACTCAGTTAAACATATTGATATGTCCACCCTCTTACAACTTGTACAAGACATGAATAATCAAATGATAGCATATGAGTGAAAAGGAAATGTCCCCTCTCTTACCCCTAGGGCCTCATCTTCTTCTTCACCAATCCTAATGAAAATAACTTTCAACCTAAAGCTATCATGCCTCATAGTTGGAGTAACTTTTGTGAGGAACACCATGAGGAAAGTACATGTGAAGTAGAGAAGAGTTCCAGAGATAAAATATTTGGTAAAAGACCTGAAAATATTATTTTTTTCCTATACTTTTTTGAGCCATAGGATGTTATGATCATAAATACTAGGAATAAATCCTATTATCCAAAAGGTAAATATGATCCTTATCGCACTTCTTCAAGCCCAAGTTCATATTCACCAACTGCTACTTTTTAGGTTTCTAAAGCTCCTGACAGAAAAGGAACTACATCCCCTCTTCCCTCTTCCAAATACAACATTCTCAATCAATTGGATAATATTAAAGAAGATTCTACCCTCGTGGACATGGTTTCCATCCCTAAGCAACAAAGGCATCTAAAAACTTTTATGGAAGGGAAAGATTCCACTGTATCCAACCTCTCAGAAGAGATAGATGAAGAGTATTCAACTGTAAATAAAGTATGTGTACATAAATTTAGTCACCCTATAAAAAAACTCCATTTTTTATTTTTGTAAAGATTATGGAAAAAATTAACCATTATTGTCTCATTGACGGCGGTTCGGGCCCAAGTGCAATGTCGAATATTATTATGAAGGATATAGGCTTGTCTTGCACAAATGAAAAAACTAGAAGCATGCTCTCTTATATTAGTTTCCAACAAATGGCCATAGGTGAAATCAGGGACGTGACCTTGGTTTTGTGCACACATGTTGAAATAAGGACAACCCTTAATATTCAGGTAATTGATATGCAAGTGAGTAATTACTTGATCATCTGAGGAAGCGATTAGCAAGATTTGGCGGGTGGATAATTCTCACTCAACAGGACACACTTGTTTGTTCCTAGTAATGGTAAAAACATCATAGTCCTAAGGGAGGGGAGAATTTCACCTTACATAGAATTATATCAAGGAGGACCTATGTGTGTATTCCATATTCACAGATGAGGACAACACTACCTTGGAACAAATCGACGTTGAGGATGGGATGTGGCATATGCACTTGGATGGCTCATTCTCCAATGAAGGAAACAAAGTTGGTATTATATTTTACTCTTATATGGGTAAAATTCATAACTTTTCCTATAGGTTAGAGTTTTCTTGCATAAACAATGTCATTGAATTTGAAGCGTTACCGCTAGGCATTGAAAATGCCTATAATATAGGTTGTGGTCACCTTACAATTTTTGGGGATTCTGAACTTGTTCTAAACCTTGTACGTAAGATATATTCTCGTAGCAATAATTTAATGAAACGTTACACCCAAAGTTTTTGGGAACTTTTCTCGAACTTGCTATCTTTCAACATCACTCATGTTAAAAGGGAATTGAAATATATGGCTGACATGTTAGTTGTTTTTGAATCCTCTCATACTCGAAAACTTATTCCACAAATACCTGATTGCACATTTCAATATTTTTATCGTCCGCATATCCCTGACAATGTAGAGTCATCGCTGGTCTTCCCTAGTGATGAGATCATATGTGATTTCATCCAAAACAAACTTTATATGCCTAAGGAAATTATATCCATGGAATATAACAAAGTTCCTAAGGTCTTGACTCCTCCAGAAAGTTCATTTTCATCGAGTGATGTAGGAAACAAAGAAAAACTTAAAGAAGAGGAGTCGAAAAGGAAAGTGGTTGAAACCATTTCCTTGACATTGGAACCCTTGAATGTCCAAAGAATGTTAAAATAGGTGTTGTTAGCATCGGAAGTAACTCCTCGATTGCAGCAGGGGCAGAGCCCGACGCCCATCAGTTTAATGTCACGTTTTGTTTATAAAGAGATCGTCAAATGGAAGTAAAACTTAGAACAATATCATTTCAACTCTAAAACTAGGCCAGGTGTGCATGGGCGAGTGAGCTCTTAGATAAACTCCAAACAGTGAGATATAATGAGGGTGAATAGGGGGAAGACATGTATAAGGAGATTATGAGGGTCTGTTATGAATGTTAGGTTTCTAACAAACTGTGAGAGAAATCATCCAAAGGAAAGATCCTCTTACATCCAAATGCAGAAAACCAGAGAATACAATAATGTAATGATAAATCCTTTATCAAAAAATAACTGCAACAATTCATGTGAATCAGTCGATCATGAACTCTCTGATTAAGATGAAAACATAGACGGATTAGGAAAACTATTTGTCATAAAACAAGAAATCTCAAATACAGATGCACAACCAGGATTTTAGAATGGTTGTTAAAACTTTACAGTCGGGAGCTTCGCTCTACCATTGATCCTTCAAAAATACAAGAACTGGGCCTATATACCCAGGAAAATTCACCTCAGAGAGGCGTGTCTAGTCACCCAAAGCTTGGTGTCCATTTAGTCAAACTCGTACCAATGTCTATATTTAAATGCCACCTTAACTAGGCATGGATCCTGTAAGGAGGGTAGCTGAGACGTTAAGTGCTTGGCTAGCGTGTGTAAACTTATCTATTGAGTTAAGGACTTCGGCATGGTATTTTGAGAAAATCAATACACAGGACCTCTACGAGCAGGAGGCTCGCCAGACCCTCCATTCCCCTCATTCAATGAATGAAAGGAGGTTTCAAGCACCCAATCTTGTCCTCATTTACTTCAATACTAGAAATAGTATTAATATTGGGTCCAATGACGCCTGGAGATCACGATGACCCTCATTGCAACTGAACTTGGTTCCTTTGGCCTCCTTCACGCAACTCCTTCCTCTCCCCAAGTGATCATGGGCTATGACCACATGCTTTCGGCATTCGCGAATATGAAAGGGGTATCAATACACACAGAATGCTCCTTATGATCTCCCTACACCAAATCGGGAAATCGGACTTCGCACGATCGCGAGTCTTGGAATCACAGGTCTGGGTCTCACAAATCCCTGAAACCCGACGAATATTCCCCCATGCTTTCCTTGCTCCTGTCAAGAAATTCCCCGTCGGGAAATCGACAATTACGAGGTCGTGATCCACTTACCTCATTGATCCCCGACTATCGATCTCCAATGGTACCTCTCTCCACTCCTTATCTCCCTCTATCTAAATCCATTCTCATGCGACCTGCTAGTCCACAAGACCACGTGCTTTCCCCTGTTAGAGTTTCGGACTTTGCGGGTTTTAAGTGTTTAGAACTTATGTTTTCAAGATATCCAATCCTCTGATCCCCGATGCCACTTGACGTTGACTCCTGCGAGGGTTGACCCTTCCGACACCTGTCCTCCACTACGATCCTTAACCCCATTGGGAAATTGCGTATTAGGATATCGTGATTCCCATTTTCATGTGCACGGGACTTTCAATTCCCTGATCCCCGACTCTGTGGGATCTTCTGCCATGTGTCCCTGCTGTTGGACGATTATGATCCTATCGAGAAATTTTGGATCACGATTCCTACATGCAAGAGTTTCTTGCCTCTAGAAACTCCGATGCTCCAAACGTCGACTCTTCATAATTTCTTGGCATGCGTCCTCACTGATGGATGGTTCAAATCTCCCATTGGGATATTGCGGATCGCGATTCCAACATGCGAGAGTTCTATGTCTTCGAAAAACCCGATTCTCTGATGAACTGATCCCCGAGTCTTCGCTTGATGTCTGACGCGTGTCCTGTTGAGATCAACGACTGAGATTCCCCGTTGGAGTTTAGAGACTCAATGGGTCTCAGTTCTCTCGGTCTTTTAAACCCCGATGACTCTAATATCCCGATGACTCCTCTGGGACTCCTCCTCTGCTCGCCAGGACTTAAACTCTGCGTAACTTCCGAAGATCTAACGACAGACGAGATTTCCTCGATCTTCTCTGTGAGATCCTGACCATCCACTTCTTTGTCAGCTATCTTCTACGAACGCTGGTCCTTCTGCTGCTTCATTTGGGCATTTTGTGTGCAATCTGCAACCTGGGTGCATCTGCACCTAATGACAAAAATAATCGCTAACAGGTGCCCAATGTTCTGATAAAAAAAAATTGAAGTTCACTAAGTTGCTTGGTGAATTTCAAGATGTTTTTTCTTGGTCTTATGAGGATATTCATTGTTTTGATCCTACGATTATACAAAATTCCATTCCTATCAAGGAAGGAATAAAACTAGTTAGGTAAAAGTAGAGACCCATTATCCCTACACTGGAAGTAACTTTTAGGAAGGAATTGGAAAAAATCTTGAAGGCTAGGATAATTTTCGATGTTAAGTATTGTGAGTGGGTTTCTAATTTGGTTCCCATTTAGAAAGAAATAGGTCAGATCAGATTATGCGTTGATTTTCACACATTCAACAAGGCTAGTGTTAAATACCATTTTCCTCTCCCTAATATGGAAATGATTTTGCAGCAAGTTGCAGGGTCACAGATGATGTCCTTACTTGACGTTTTTTCTGACTACAATCAAATCAAGGTGAAAAAGAGAGACAAATATAAAACTATTTTTATTTCTCATTAGGGCACTTTCACTTATAAAAGTATTCATTTTGTCTTATATAATGCAAGTGCCGCTTTTCAAAGAGCTATGCAAATAGATTTTGACGATTTAATCAGTAAAATTATTCAAATTTATTTTGATGACTTAACTCTATATTCTAAAAACTGATAAGATCATTTCGGTCATCTTAGAAAGATTCTAATGCGATGAAGGAAATTTGGAATTTCTTTAAATCCTTCTATGTCTATTTTCGGTGTTACCAAGGGAAAGATCCTTGGACACATTGTCTCGGACTCAGGAATAAGCATAGATCTCGAAAGGATTTCTGCTATCATAAATCTTCCTGCTCCTACTTCCAAGAAGAAGGTTCAAGCCTTTATGGGTGTTATTAACTTTGTCTGTAGGTTTTTTCTTCATTTTGTTGTAATGGTCAAGCCAATTCACAATATTCTTAATCAAGATTGTTCCTTTTCTTGGACATATGATGTCGAAAATGATTTTTTAGGGATCAAGAAAGCAATCAATTATGCATCAGTTTTGGCAAAACCGGATTTTGAGAAAGAATTTATGATATATACTAATTCCACACAAGAAGCAGTTTTTGCTATCCTCTTGCAATGTGATGACCAAGGTAATGAAAAACCGGTGGCTTACATGAGTCAACTTTTTTCATATGGTGAGTTTAAATATTGTTTTATTGAAAATCATGCTTTTGTTCTCGTTAAAGCCGTTGAAAATTTTTTCCACTTGATCTTAGGTAAGCATATGCTGGTAAAAGTCCCTTTACCTACTGTCAAGTTTTTACTCTCACAGACTTATCTTTCAGGGAGGATTGCACATTGGCTTGCCAAGATTCAGGAGCATGATCTAACCATCATGACTTCTAAAGCTATCAAGGGACATGAATTATCCCTTCAATTATATCAACATGCTGAAATGAGTGAAGAAATTGATGAACAAGATAGCTCTCTATCAACATTATTTTAAATTGACAGTCAAATCCTTCATGTGTCTGAACATCCTTGGTAGAGATATAAGGTATATTACTTGCAAATTAAAATATGTCTAGATAACTTAGACACTCATCAAAGAATAAGGCTCTTCCTCGAATATGCTAGATACACCATTATAGAAGACTTCTTGTTTAGAAGATCTGCCAATGGTATGTTAATTCATTGTGTGAGCAATGAGGAAGAAAAAAAATTGTTGCAAGAAACTCATGGTTATCAAATTTTGTTATTCATGTAGGAGGTCCATTTTCTGCTAAAACCATATCTTTTAAGATTATTAGGAAAGGGTACTACTGGCCTTCAATCTTTCATGATTCTTATAGTTTTCGAGATCTTGTGACAAGTGCCAAAAATTTACTAGGAAAGAATGTCTTTCTGCCATGCCTTTGCAACCTGTCCTCCATGACATTCCTTTTTCAAAATGGGGTTTGGACTTTATTGGTCCTATTAATACTACATCTTTAGCAGGGAAACTTTTTATCTTGACAACTACATACTATTTTACGAAATGGACTGGATTTGTCTCGCTTAAGCATTCGTAGGATGAGCAGGTGATTTCTTTTCTTGAAACCAATATTTTTTCCAGATTTGGACTTCCTTTAGAAATTATTACTGACAATGGTCCTGCCTTTATCTCTGCTAAGCTAACACAGTTTTTAGCTAAATTGGGGGTTAAACATTTTACCTCATCATCTTATTATCCCCAAGGTAATGTGCAGGCCGAGTCTACCAACAAGAATCTGGTTAGAATTATCAAGAGGCTCATTGAAGATAAGCCTCGTCAATGACAGACTCTCCTCACTTACACCCTTTGGGAAGATCGCACTACCACCAAGGTGAGCATTGGTTGCAGTCCTTTCCATCTTCTTTATGGTCAAGAAGCCATTCTTCCTACAGAGGTAGAACTTTCCTCTCTAATTTTAATGCTACCTGTTGAAGAATTAATTTATTTTGATGTTTCTCAATAACTGAATGCACTTTTGGCTTTAGAGGAGAAAATGATGTTTTTCTTGGATAATATAAAGAGAAAATAATAGAATCTTAAAATATATTTCAACAAAAGTGTCAAGTTTGTCAAATTTAAAGTCAATTAGAAGGTATTGTTGTGGGATTCAGCTCATGCTTATAGAGGAAGGAATTCAAAGTTCCAAAAATTATGGTTGAGTCCTTTTAAGATCACTTTTGTCCTGGTGCAAATTCTTACATCCTAAAGGTCTTACAAGATCGATTATTTTCCTACATCACTAACAGTTCCCACTTAAAAAACTACATGGAACCAACTTAAAATTGCTAATGTTGTATGGAATGTTTCTGTATTATAGTTTGTTTTAATTTCTTTGATTATATATCTCTGTTATTGCATTTATGCTTATTTCAATTATGTTGTCTCATTTCTGCTATGTCTTTTTCTTTCTATTTGTTTTTATTTGAATTCATTTATTGTCAAAATAAAATGTTGGATTAGTTTTTCCATAGGAACACTATTATACAAAGTATTGTTAATCAATAAAAATCAAGTAACACAGCTGTCATGATGTTCCCCTTGAAAGCATCATTGAAATTGTTATCTGCTTCAACTGTTGTTTTATAAGATAGTTGGTTTTATCCCTCTTCTGCTTTCCTTTGCTTCCATGCATTTCAAGATTCAAAAGAGAATATTATAAAAAAATTCTCCTTGAATTCAAGAACACTTTACTATGATTAATCAAATGATTATTCTTATAGGGATAAAACCCCTCATACTTAACACTTTCCATGAGTTATTCCCAAATTCCCAGTCATTTTTCCCTTAAATCTACTTACTTCCCTGTGTTACATAATCATTCTTATGTATATCTTCTTGATATGATGTTACTGGTCTGCAAAAATAGATATTCTGAGTTCTTAACCTATTGGAAACATATTTCCTTGTGGAGTCAACAGTTTGTTGATGATTAAAATTGAAATGATGAATTCTGCCCGCAAAGGATTTCTAAAGCGCTATTATTTAATTATGATAATAATATAATACTAGTAGGTGGGAACCCTTGTAGACTAGAGATGCAGGGATAGGCATATTACATTTATATATTGTTGTTTCTATGATGTTTCCTACACACTCCTATACAATTGATGATGCATTATTAGTTTCATTTGATGTGATAAATGGTGGTTGATGCATTATTATTGAAATGTTGTTGGTATTTACTTGCGACATAGAATAGTTCCATGGTTATGAGGATCATGTTGGTTACCAGTGATTTTTTATGTATGTTATAAACTTGATTACTAATTAATACATTGATTACTTATCCATATGATCTATGGAAAGGATAATTAAATGGGATCTATCTCAAAACAAAAAGAAAGGAACTATGTGTTAATCCTAACACCATGGTAAAATACTATGTATAAAATTCAAATAAATGAATACAAGTGTTGGACCTACCTATTATACTATGTGTTTTGATTGAAGAATTATGCGATTTTTATTAAAGAGTTGAATGGAGGCACACATAGTAACGTTGATATGTGATTATCATACGGATTTATGGAAAGAGGTTAACGTATACATATGATATATCTCGGGTGTTGCACTATGAAATTGATATGGTATCGAATCTACAAAGGATTTGGCATTGAATTTTGGGATTGAATATGGCTTGATGTTAGTGGTGAATGTTATGTTAGTGGGATGGCTTGTACATGGGATTGAATAGGACCAGGTGAGGAAGCGATGTTCATTTACTTCACATCACTCGAAACCTCCCTTGATCCCATCACCCTAGCATTGTTATATTGTTGCTCTGTTGGTTGTAGAAGCTTCGCATTTTCAGGATTGGAGGGGAAAACTTGACCAGTTCACCATTGAAGTGATTTCTCCATAGGTTTGGATCTTAGATTTCCATCCATGATGGACTCTCTATTTTATGAATCAAATGGTGGCTCAGGAATTCATTGGTTTTGTGTTTTCTATGGTGTCTCTCTATGATTACTGTGAAATATTGGCATTTCAAGCGAAGTAATGGGTGTGAATTGGTTATTTATTGGTCATCTTGGTTTTTATGATGGTTCTATGTGAAATAATGGTGACAATGGTGAAATGAGCTCTTTGTTTTATGGTTGAAGGGGTTTTAACCACCAAGGTATATTTCAGTGGTTGTCAACTCGTTTCCCTCTCGGTCATTGTCATAATATTTATTCAGTTGCAGAGAAAGTGTCGACAGTTGGTGTGTTTATTTTTTCTAAACCCTGAGTTGTTGTTGATGGATCGTTCCTTACTATATTTTCATTGAAATCTTTCCAAAAGTCCAATCTTGTTTGACCCAAATGTTAATGCAGGCTTGTGGATTTATTGAGTGGATACAAGTTGTGAAGAGTTTCCACACAACACTCCTCTCATCCCTACTATAATGATGACTGTTATGTGGCCTCACTGTCAATTGTTTTTGAAAGTTGTTCGACCTCCTAGGTGTTGGAAAGAAACATTATCTCTCTATGTTTTTCGAGTATCCATCATTGTTTAAACTAACCCTCTTTTCAAAAAAGGGTGAGTGACATGTGTGTGTTTCTGGATTGGGTAGCTAGATTTTATTTATTCTCCACCGGGGAATTCACTTATGATTCTATCAAGGGCTTGGAGTTCTAATTCAAAGGACTATGTTTAAAAAATAAATAAAAGGTGCATGGGTCACTGCTATTTCTTTTTCAATATTTTATTGTGGACTATGGCTAATGGATATGAGAATATGAAAGACCATTATATCTCTGTGTTTTTTAAAAGACAAACAGTTTTTTGCTACCTCTCTGCATTTCATTTTTAAATATCCTGACTTGGACTCTGACTTGCCTTTACCTTCCTCGGGCACCTTCTAGGGTTTGCCAAGTTTTGGGTTATCAGTTTAATGATTGTGGAAGTTTAAAGACATGGGATCCCTCGTTATAAACTCATCTTCTTGTTGAATCTGTGTGTTCTTTCAATGATGAATTCGTTTGAACATAGAAAAAATAAAATATACAGTTCCTATCACCCGAGAGGTGCCCTTCTATTCGATTATGGTCTCTTTTACTGTGTTTAATCCCATCTTGACCGTGATTTCATTTAAAGATAAGAAGACACGTGTGTGATTGTTTCACTAATCTTGATCATGGTTATGTCAAGGTTTAACAAAGATCCCTTTATGTCATTTAGTTATGTTCTCTTCATATGTCCTTATGGGAATCATCATGCAGACTATCATTTGTTTTAAAAATAAGTCGATATATATTGAGGCACACCGAGATCAATATCGAGGTTATGTTTTTGGGTTGACTGTTGTTGTCGATTCAAGATTGTTGTAATTATATGATAGATACCTATGTTATGATTGGTTCCTCGTGCATGCTCTTAAGTATTCCCATGATCTAAAAGGAACATGTGGGTAAATAAATCAAGCCTCATTTGTGTTAAAGGACAATGACTGTTGATTGTTATCCTATGTCTATTATTGATTACCAAGGATAAATGTTGGATATAGATAGTGGAACCACTGTGCATAGTATGATTTTTAAAAAAAAAAAGAGGAAAGAGATCAGTGTTAACACATACGGTATTATGAAATTGGAAATATTTCATAGTCACTATATAAACGCACAGATTGTTATGAATTAAGGATTTCTGGGAAATTAAATTGTTTTATTTAGACAACAAGTTGTTTGTATGCAATTGCTGAACATTAAATGATTTGGTATTGGAAGTAGATGCGTTTTGGATTAAATTTCAAACAGAGTTATGATAGATGATTGATTTAATTTATTTTATGAACAATATCCATCTAATTCCCTTTCATTTTCTCAGTTTTTTTCTCATTACAAACCCCCTCACAATCCCAAATTCATTTTGCAAGCCTTGTTCACTAAAATTAAATTAAAAATCTCTATGACAACGATTAAAAAAAAACACAGTGATAGATGACAACTGATATGTTTTTGTATTGTTGCATAGTCAGTTGATTAATGAATTTTCGAGCAATAATCATGTTCTTAATCCTGGTAATGATATTAATTTTTCTCTCAATACAATCCCCTCAAATATCCATGAACCCTATTTCTCCCCCTTCTCATTGACAATTATTAAATACATTTTATGGATTGGACTGCATGGGTCTGATGTGATTGCTGAGAATTTTTTTTTTTCATATTAAGAGAATGTCATGTATGATTTGTTTAAGATGTAGTTGCTAATAATTGTTACATACATGATGATCTTATTCAACAGAGGAAGTCATGGCTGAAATAATAGGGGTAGAGGAAATTGGAATAGAGGGCCTGGAAGGCCTAGATTCTCAATATATTTCAATGTCAATACTCAAGAGTTAAACCAACTCATTCAAGCTAGATTTTTCAATTGGATTGGACAAGGGATAGTCCATCCTATGCCAGAGAGACCTTCCTTCTAGATCCAACATGACCTTGGTATCCCTATTCCCCCTCATGTTTCTTTGAAACCTGAAGTTCCCGAGAATGACAGATTGCAGGAGATTTTTCACCTAGCAATCTCCCACCATCGTCGCTAGCCAAATTTGTCTTTACCTCCTCCTCCTCCACCTCTTAACCCAAATTTTCAGATTTCTCCTACACACTCACCTATATATTCCTCCCATGAAAGAAAAAGACTCAAAACCAAAGCCCACCATATGCATGACAAAGTGAAATTTGTTGCTAACCCCCTCCTCTCCTTCAAGTGATTCAACCAAGTCAATATCATCTCGTATGCACTTGCGAGATGATTGTTCCCATGTCATCAGTGAGATCAAGCCTCAAAGTTCTACACAACCTAAGGCTAATTCAGGGAATTCAAAAGGGGATAACAACAACAAAGGAAAAATTGCCTCTCAAAGTGGAAAATATGGTTTTTTATTATGTTTTATTATTAATTTATTGAGGACAATGGACTCCTGGAAGTTTTGGACAACAAACTATTTTTGGCTATTGTAGATACTTACATGTTTCGATATAATTTGAAATATCACTGATATTTAAATTTCAAATTGTGGAAATGATTATGGGAGCCACAAGGAGGGATGTGTTTGATTGATTGTCTATTATGTTTATTTTTTTAAGAAATTAAAGGGAGTCACAAGGGGTCCCACATACTAGTTATTATTTAATAAAAGACCCTTTATTATTATTATTTTTAGTTCTTCCCCTAAACTAAAAGTTAGTTGAGTTATAGTTAACTTGACTAAGTGAGGTAGTTGAACTACTTCAACTAATTTGGAATGCATAAAAGTCAGTTGAGAAGGAAGAACAAGGGGAGAATAGAAGGAGAAAGCATACTAAGGTTTTATCTTCAATTTTATTGAGATAGTCATGTTTTCATTCATTCTTCAATTCATTAAAATCCTAATTATCTTTTATGACAACAGGCTCCTATTGTAGACAAAAAGGTTCAAAGATTAATCATATCATTTAGATGCTTGTTTCAAAGGTGTTCTATATTTGATATTCTATGTAGACTTGTATGTTTATGAATTAAATTTCATGAATGATAAAGGATATTGTGAAGAGTAAAGTGGGAAGCAATTTGTGGCAAATTGATCTAGATTTTAAAGTTCAGTTTTTACTTCTTGTCAGAGTCCTTTTGTATGGTTTTAATCGAGGATATATAAGTTTGACCTTGGTCCATGATCCACAGGTTTTTTGTAAAGAGAATGATTCTTTTGATTTCATGGAATAAATTAAAGCGATTTATATTCTGTCTCATCTGTGTTAATATGTGACTTGGTATTTTTTTCTTTTGATATCCACATTTACTTTTGCAATATGATATATTCAAAAAATTGTATACAAATGTTATATTTTGCAACAATCTTTTACTCAAAAAATCAGCCTAAGCCCTTCTAATTAATACTTGTGGATTGGGAAACACTTTTTGAGGCTATAAACACAGGGTAACATTCCTGGCTATTTTTCCCTAGCTAAGCAAGATTAAAAAATACTTGAGAAAGATAATTTCATATCTTTTCCTCAACACTACCTTCCCTTGTCATAGCAATTTATCCTATTATATTTGTATTTCTTGTGACATCCTCTTAATTTCATTTGTGCCATGAATAAATGCCATGTATGGATGATTATGTGTTTAGTCTACTTTTGTGCCATGAAAAATTAAATTGATAATTATCTTGCGCCCTGAATAAATGCAATGTATGGATGATTATGTGTTATGTTTACTTTTTGTGCCATGAATTAAATTTATAATTATCTTACACCATGAATAATGAAATGTATTGATGATTATGTGTTAATTTTACCTTTTGAACCATGAATTAAATTGATAATTATCTTGTGCCGTGAATAAATGTGATGTATGGATGATTATGTGTTTAGTTTACTTTATGTGCCATGAATTAAATTGATAATTATCATGCACCATGATTTAAATTGATAATTAACATGCACCACGAATAATATTGATGTGTGGTTGACTGAGTATTTAGACTTGTCTTGCAACATGAATAATATAAATGTATGAATGATTGAGTATTTAAATTATCTCGCCATGAACAATAATGATGTTGATTGATTGAGCTAGTTGGTTTTCATCTTGATTGTGTTAGTGGTATTAAGACACCTCCTTGTTCCTCAGAACAATCACCAGCCTTGAGACCTTAACTGGTCAAAATCAATCAGATGAATCCTGGGCTTGAGCATTGTTTATGTGTACTAGAGGTCCTAACATTGCAGGGTAGTTTGGGCGGGTAGTCATTTTAATATTCAATATCTAGTTGATCATTGTTTATAATTTTCTTCAGTTGATTGTGATGTGTTGAGATGCGTCGCTATTTATGTTTAGGTGTTGGTCAAGTGTCACTATCATTTATGTTGATGCATTGTTTGCATCGTTATTGATTACGATGATGAGTCTCTTGTGTTGATTTTAATTATGATGTCGTTTGATTATGCACTGATGTGAATTTTGTGTTGACGTTAATTTCCTAATAATTAAAAAAAAAAAGTCTACCTAGTGTGCTTCATTTTTCTGAATTGTAACAAGGGGATGTTACATATGGTATCAAAGTGGGTTCAACTCCATGAATTGGGATCATTATACCTTCCACTTTATTAAACACTTTATTAATAACTTATCGTTAATTAAATTTGAATTTTGTTCCTACAGGTAATCATGGTTAGAGGATGTCGTGGAGGCAGATAGCGTGGTGTTAGGGGAGGAAGTGAAATGCCTCTAGTATCATCCTTTCCATAGGGTTATAACCACCAAGGAGAAGAGAAATTCATTGGACATGAGAATATTGTTGTGGGGGATGTGGGTGGGTTGATGAGGTATTTTCAAAGGATGTAAGAGGCCTTGATTAACTGACTTGATAGAGATGAGGCTAGGGCGCTTGTACCCCCTGATGGTCCACAGTGCGCTCCAACTGTCAGTGGGATTATTCATAGAGATCTAGAGAAGGTCAAGTTTCCCGAATTCATGGGTGCCACAAATGGCGCAATTGTCGAGACATATTTGGAGAACATGGTGATGTGCTTTGCACTTCAAGACTACACCTCAAACATAAAAAATTTCATGGAAGTATTTCATTTGAAGGGGAACTCTATTCTATGGTTGAAGATGCTCCTACCACAACTGAAAATGGTTGTCGAAGACGTGTCATGGGAACTGTTTGAGGAGTGGTTCTTGGAGAGTTATTTATCAAAGGAATTCATTGAGTTCCATCTAAATGAGTAAAATTCCTTATGACAAGGTGGTCATACAGTGCAAAAGTATGAGGCCCGATTCATGGAGTTGATTAGGTATGCTCCACATTTGAGCATGGAGGAGATGAAGGTCAACAAGTTTATGTTTGGAATTTAATTTAACATCTATGTGAAGGTGAGGATCCTAATTCCATAGACGTTTAACGAACCAGTCCATAAGGCCCTCATAGCACATAAAGAGTTGAACAACGAGGGTCAGGGAGGGACTCCGACAAGACCGATTGGACAAAATATGGTAGGTGTGCAACAACAACAAACACCAACCAGAAAAACAAGAGGATATCAAGATACAGAGAGATTATCCATGTTCATGACACCATAGTGACTGACTCCTTAGTAGAGTAATCCCTATAGAGGACCACAACATCAACAACATTGTCTCCCGCAACAACAACATTTTAGGCTTGTTCAACAGAACAGAGGAGGATTTCAGGATGGTATCCCAACAACTTATAATTTTGGGACCATCAGTACTGGGTTGAAGACCGAAGGATGGACATGTGGAGAGCCACATTACCAGTGATATTGTCTAATTAAGAGGGCTAGAGAAGTCGAGTAATCTTGACACACTACCATTGGAGATTTGGGTAAGGCCCACAAGATTCATGTAGTGGTGAAAAATCGCCAGGACAAGCACCAGTATACTATGCTCGACACATCAAGTACAATCTCTAACCAAAAATTTAGTATTTTGATAGATCCCAGTTATCCAAAGAGATTTATTTCTGGTGCACTGCTAAAATTAATTAAGGTAAAGGAAGTTGAATAGGATGAGTTTAGATACATGGAAATGGCTTCAGATGCCAAGAAGAAGGTTCGAGGAAAGGTTATGGACTATAGACTTAACCTGGTAGATTTTGTAATGAAGGAAAACCTATATGTCACGATCTTAAGATATTATGACATCGTGGTCGATATGGACTGGTTAGAATCGCATGATGTGATACTCAACTATAAGATGAAGTGGTTGAGTTTGAATGATGATGCGGGATAGAGAAGAGTGATTAGAAAGAAACTAGAGAGTGACCTTGAGGTTCGTTTCTTCCCTATAGATGTAGAAGAGCATGCACAAAGGATGCAAGATATATGCAATATTAGCATTGAATGACAAGGGCATGGTGAAAGGATTAGAAAACCTTCAGGTAGTACGAGGGTTTGTAGACATGTTCATAGAAGAGTTACCAAGTTTTTCTCCCAAGAGAGAGCTGAATTTTACCATCAACTTGAAACCTGGAACTGAACTGATAGAAAGAGTTCCTTATCATATTTCAATGCCTAAGTTACCGGAATTGAAAATGAAACTAAATAATTTGTTGGACCTGGAACTTATACGTCCAAGTGTGTCACCTTGGGGTGCGCCTATTATTTTCATATGAAAGAAGGATGGGTTGTGGAGACTCTGTATTGACTACCAACAATTGAATAAGGAAATGATCAAGAACGAGTATCTGCTGCCAAGAATAGATGATTTGTTTGACCAAATGAAGGGCAAAACTTTGTTTTCAAAGATCAACTTGAGATCAGGATATCACCAGTTATGGATCAATGAGGAAGGAAGTCCTAAGGCTACATTCAAGACGAGGTTTGGACATTACAAGTTTACCATTTTACCATTTGGACTGAAAAACGCCCCAGGGGTATTCATGAGCTTCATGAATGGGGTGTTCTGCGAATACTTGGACAAGTTTGTTCAAGTATTCATTGATGACATATTGGTATATTCTCAGATGATGAAAGAACATGATGAACATTTTCACTTGGTATGCTTGGTACTACAGTGTTTAGGAGAACGCAAATTATACAGGAAAATGTCAAAATGCTCTTTTTATCAATCAAGGATTCATTATTTATGGCATGTTATCTCCGATGAAGGAAACATTATGGATCCATGAAGTGTAAAATACCGCTCTGGTGCACTTACCAAACTTATTCTCTGAGGACACTTGCTCACAAGTGATCTGGATTTTTATGATGATAAAACTTTTTCCTTCATTATGATGCGTTAAGTTATATGACATGATGTTTTTACTACCTTGATGTAGACAGGTGTTGCTGACTCAGTTTCATTGAGTGTGCAGGGTTTCGGACCTTGAGGATGTAGAGGCATTGGTGGAACTCCCTTGGACTCCAGATTGAGTCAGGGAGTGGGCTAATTGGGTTGTTTCATTTACCGTGATATTGTTTTGATTTGATGCTATTGATTTTATGATATGTTGTTGACATGATATGACATGATGGTTGATGATGCAGGCTGACGATAGCTTGCCGACCAAGACTCAAAGATGGAGTAAAGGAGCCACAAACGGGATCCAGAGAGATTGAGGGAGAGGTGTGGACAACAGCCCTGCCACAACCTACTAGCACTCCTGCCGTGGCTCGAACTGTAGGTTAATGATTACTTAGTTCGAGAGGATCCATGATGCCATGAGGGAAGACTGAGACAGTCACTCACGATGATTCTAAGGGGCGCGCAATAAGGCGGGGGCCTTATTCCTTAGAGCCCTTAGTATCCCACAAG
>JZKD02S1712650.1:589830-611291 GCA_000966675.3 Picea glauca | reverse complement strand
ATACACAAAAGGTACAAATTGCTTCTTTATATTTAGAACCTAATCAATTTGTTTGGTATCGATGGCTTTGTTCTCGCAAATCACTCGTCACTTGGACAATTTTCATGGAATAAATTATAGCACACTATGAGGATACAAGGATCAATACCTTCTTTAGCCAATTGCTAAATCTTAAGCAAAAGGGTTCAACTACCGAGCACATTGAGAACTTCCAAATATTGAATATAAAGGTAACCAATATTCCAGATGAGCACTTGATTGATGTATTCATAGGAAATTTAAAGGATAACATTAAACATGGGGTTCGCCTTTGGGAACCCAAATCATCGGAGAATGCATTTAAGGTGGCAAGAAATGTTGAAAGTAAAAATATGACTATGGCTACTAGAAGGACCTATCCTAACATCTATAGAGAGAAAAGGTAATGTTGGCTATATTTTAGGGTAAGATTAGTGCAACCTGAAGTTAATGCAATGCTAATTGTTAGATAACAGAAATGTAATTTTGATATTCCTTTGCAAATATGAAGTTAATGAAATGTTTTTTGTTAGATAATAGAAATGTAGTTTTGATATCCTTTTGCGAGAATATTAGAAAATAATATGTAATGAACAGTTAATGTTAGTACAAAGCAATGGAAGTTGAGGTAATGGGATGTGAATGAGAGGTAATCTAATCGGAAGGTGATACTGAAGTATTCATGTAATAGTTGTTAATGATATCATGAACTGTGTTAGTAAGGTGTAAAGGTAATGATTATGTAATACGTAAAGGAATGCCATTGAACAATTGTTTATAAATTATGTAATTGTAATAGATTGTTTTGGAAATATGTAATGGTATTGTTTTCGCCATATAAATAATTGCAATGTTAGAGTTGATATCATTTGAAATGTATGATCATTGTCTTTATTGCAATGTTATTATCATTAGAAAACATAATGATATGGTTATCTTATTGTAATGCTAGTATAAACTATCGTTATTGATAAAACATATGTGGTGGAATGTCCTGGAATTACGCATAATAAATTACTCGGAGTTAGTAAATTGAGGGGGGTGGTTCACTTAATAATGTTGAACCTGGGGTGTTCATTGTCGGAGCCCTTTGTCACGTGTCCTCCGTAAGGGACGTAATCATCTTCTTATTTATGTTGTACTTGGAAGTAATTAGTTAGTTGCATGGTCAGTTTTACTTTTGTCGTAGTTCGTCGTAACTTTCCAAATTTTTCCAGGGATTCTGTGTGTGTGAATTTTCTATGTAAAGAATCCAGTGCCATATCAAGAGTCTCGAGCTGTTTAAGGGCACAGTTCCACTCTTGCGACACACTCTGAGCTCTATCAGTAGTCTCGGGCTGTTTAAAGGCACAGTTTCCACTACTGCGACTCCCTAAAAGATTTATTAGTTTATGCCTGAGCAGTCGGCCAGGAGCCTGTCTAATATTCTTTCGAGAAGACATAAGACTAAAATACCTACTTTTCTATGCAGAAATAGTAAACTCTACTATTGGATTCTTCCATTGGTGACTATACTGTACATAACATCTGGTGTCATTTTCTGCTTACAGCTGCTAGTTGTATGCCTTATGTCTAGGGGCATTTATTGCTTGTTGTCACTGTGATATGTCAGGGTCGTCTTGTGGTGTTCACCTTGCTTGTGTCTTGTTCTAGGTCGGGTTACTAGTTTATGCCTAAGCAGTCGGCCAGGAGCCTATCTAATCTTCTTTTGAGAAGACATAAGACTAAACGCCCTACTTTCCTGTGTAGAAATAGTAACCCTGACACCATGGATTCTCCCCTCTGTGTTCTTACTGTGCACCCCCAGTATGTCTTAATGTTTGTGTTGTGCGCTTTATGCCTAGGGTCGTATATTGTTGCAGTTACTCGTTGTGTGCCTTCAGTCTTCTTGTGTTGAACATCGTGGTTGCGTCTTGTTGGTTGTCGAGTGGCGATGTAGAGTCAAGTGTGTTTGTTACTTCTACACGTGCACACACACCTTAAAAAAAAATAAAAAAAATTTGCACCAGTTTTCAGAGTTGTTGTCGTAACGAGGAGGCTGTTACACACAACAATGCTAAGGAAAATCATATGTTATGTTAACTCAAATGGCATTGGATATTCATAATGAATACACTTGTAATGAATCAAATAAGTTAATATTTTGTGTTCAATTTCAAGTTACTAACACATGATCTCTTAATCATAACATGAATCCAATCACTGCTTATTAATGAGTGATTTCCATATATAAATTACATTATAGTAATTTCTAGTCATAACATCCTGTCTGTGCATACTCTTCAACTTATATAGGGTAATAATATAAGTATATATTATTATTATTATTATTATTATAATTAGCTTATATATGTTCATATGATATTAGTCTCGCATGACTACCAATCCTTTTAAACCACTTCCCAACAATTATATGCATGCCCCAATAGTTTTGTGCATGCCAAATTGG
Organism: Picea glauca; assembly: GCA_000966675.3. Taxonomy (NCBI): domain Eukaryota; kingdom Viridiplantae; phylum Streptophyta; class Pinopsida; order Pinales; family Pinaceae; genus Picea; species Picea glauca. The sequence continues at coordinate 608,824 of JZKD02S1712650.1, read as the reverse complement.
CATGCACAACAGCCATAGGTATTTTGTGCATTCGAAATTGACATGCACAACAACCCTATGGCAGTGGTCCATGCCAATTTGGCATGCACAAAATCCCCAAGGAAAATAATATGACAGGTTAACTCAAATGGCATTGGATATTCATAATGAATACACTATACTAGTAATGAATCAAATAAGGTAATATTTTGTGTTCAATATGGGGTTACTAACCCATGATCTCTTATGCATAAGATGAATCCAATCACTGCTTAGTAATGAGTTATTTCCATATATAAATTACATTACACTAATGTCTAGTAATAACATCATGCATGTACATACCCATCAGCTTATATAGGGTAATAATATAAGTATATATTATTATTATTATTATTATAATTATCTTATATCAGTTCATATCATATTATTCTCCCATGACTACCAATCCTTTTAAACCACTTCCCAACAGTTCTATGCATGGCGCAATAGTTTTGTGCATGACAAATTAGCATGCACATCAGCCATAGGGCTTATGTGCATGCGAAATGGGCATGCATAGCAACCCGATGGCTATTTTTCATGCCAATTTGGCATGCACAGAAGCCCCATGGAAAATCATATGACATATTAACTCAAATGACATTGGATATTCATAATGGATACACTATACTAGTAATGAATCAAATAAGGTAATGTTTTGTGTTCAATATGGAGCTACTAAACCATGATCTATTATGCATAAGATGAATCCAATCACTGCTTAGTAATGAGTTCTTTCCATATATAAATGACGTTACACTAATGTCTAGTCATAAGATCATGCATATACATACCCATGAGATTTTATAGGGTAATAATATAAGTATATATTATTATTATTGTAATTATCTTATAACAGTTCATATGATATTAGTCTCCCATGACTACCAATCCTTTTACACCACTTCCTCACGTTCCTTTGCATGCAAAATTGGCATTCACAAAAACCCTATGGCTGTTGCATAGGCCAATTTGGCATGCACAGAAGCCCCAAGTAAAAACACATGACATGTTAACTCAAATGACATTGGATATTCATAATGAATACTCTATACTAGTAATGATTCAAATAAGTTAATATTTTTTGTTCAATATGGAGTTACTAACCCATGATCTCTTATGCATAACATGAATCTGATGACCTCTTAGTAATGAGTTCTTTCCATATATAAATTACATTACACTAATGTAATGTTATAACAACATTCATGTACATACCCATGAACTTATATAGGGTAATAATATAATCTAAGTATGATCAATGTTCATGTCAATATCTAAATATGATATCACCATTAAGTGGTGTTGGTATCAAAATTAACGAAAAATAATAAAAACTAAGAAGCAATTAACATTTATCTCCAAACTGCAACTCTAAACCATCACTGAGATATATCTCTTCATACATGAAAAAAAATGTTTTTCAAATTTAAAATTTAAAATTTTTAAATAAAATATATCTACAAATTTCAAATAAAATGTACACATATGATTTTAGATAAATAAAAGAAATTTTGATTAAAGCAAGATTGACATACCAAAATTGTTGAAGATTCATCTTCCAAAATCCATTTGCTCCTTTTCTACCAATAATTTAAACATCACTGTAACAATAAAAAGAAAAACCAATAACACATATTAACATATACTTTATTAGCAAATCTTTTAAAGATATTTAACTTTATTAAATAACAATGAGAATGAATAACATACCCAAGAAGATCATCAATATTAACATAACCATGTGATCAAGAATAACATACCCAACTAGAGTTTCACAGATATAAGATTCAATAGTTTCATCTTCCAAAATCCATGTGCTCCTTTTCTACCAATAATTTAAACATCATTGTAACAATAAAAAGAAACACCAATAAGACATACTATCCTATACTTTATCACCAAATATTTTAAAGATATTTAACCTTATTAAATAACAATGATAAAGAATAACATAGCCAAGCATATCATCAAGATTATCATTACCATGTGAGAAAGAATAACCTACCCAACCGGAGTTTCACATAGATAAGATTATTGCTCTCTCTAAATATTATACTTTTTAGCATTTTTTTAAAACCAAACTTGCATCACTTCCAAAATAGTTACTCTCCATATTGAGCCATTATTTGTATAAATCTTTAATTTTCTTTTATAACCAAATGAGTTTTCAACATTGCCCACATGATCTAAACAAAGTAAGATAATATCTAGCAAAATTTGAAAGAGAAAAATTGTGTTCTTGTAAATTCTCATGTGTACATGCATAAAGTTCACAAATCTCCAGATTAAGCCACTCTTCAAGGAAAATACTTATACATTCTTCAAGGAAAATACGTATCCCCTCTTTTGCAATGGAATAGATGGAATAGTGGAATTCACTTTGTTGTATGTAGAAAACGCATCTACATATTACACCATTCTTGGACAATAAGGAAAGGAATGCAATAGATGAAAAATTGGAATCTTCCCCTTTTTTGATGTGGGAGAGATTTTTTTCTCAAATAATCAAATGCTCAAGTTCAAAATTTCCTGCATCATGATCTAAAGTTTAAACATATAAATAAGATCATGAATAAGATGATGTAATCCTATTTTTAAATCTAGAATAGTTTGGGTTGAATCATGATATAATCTTAAATAAGGTAGGTATCCACATAAATTTAGAATCTTCCCTCTTTTTGATGTGGGAGATCTATATTCTATTCTCATATAATAAAATGCTAAATTTCATAATTAGGTTTGCATCATGATCTAAACATAAAGAAGATTGAATGTACCATTTTAGATGACGACAAGCTTATATAAGAGTTCTATATATTCAAAATGATTGATCTAAGCATTGAGAAGTTATATAGACAATAATTGAGTAACCATTCTATGAATAGGAAAGTATTAATTAAAAAGTTGATCAAGCATAAATTTTTAAAAAGTAAAACAAAATATGCATGTTCAACTCAAATAAGATTGAACAATTGTAGTTAAAAGGCCCAACATAAAAACAAACTAAAACTCACTAATGTGCAATGTGAATTCATTTAATTAAGCATCATCCTGAATAGATGCATCTTTCTCAGGTATGGATGCATTCTCCCCAATCCAAATTGCCCACAATATCTTCTCCACATTGGCCTATAACACATTTCAAATTTGTACATTTGAAAATTAAATTTAAATGATTTAAACACATTAAATTGTAGTTTCAAATTTTGAAACATGTAATACATGTGATGTGCCAACATGAATATCATCAACCATAGAAGAGGATGGAATTCTCATGGTCAGTTGATTCATGGTCTTACCTACCATAAAAAAATAAAAAAATAAATCACAAATAAAAAAATAATAATGGGGAAAACTAATGTCTATTATGTACGAAAATTGTACATGTCACAAGAGTAACTATGTATTAACTCATTAATTAAATACCTGGAAAGTGTATCATTATCATCACTCATTCTAAAATGTCTACAAGAGATATTAAGATCAACACATCTTTTTTTTTTAAGTGTCCCTATTTAGAATTGACATTATAACATTGACATGTTAGTGGCTAGGCATGTCAAGGTCCATAGACTAGGCATAAATGTGCAACCCATTATATAAGTATTACACTACAATAAATGATCTATTCAAGACTTAACTATATAAGCCTTACTCTATGTTTATAATACATGTAATCGTTATATTCAAGACTTAACTATATAAGTCTTACAATGTGTTTATAAAACATTTAACATTATATTTCAAGGTTTAACCCTAGATTACATATTACACTATGTTATACAACATATAAAAATATACTCAATATTTAACACTAGCGTAAATGTAATGGAACCTAGGGTCCTAACCCACTAAGTCCAAACCTATGCACTAAGGGATTGTAATGTTCCATAGTGGTATACAAAGTTAAATAAAACTTATGCTAAACATAATGATACAATCGAACCCTGTTTAATACAACACTGATATCCATTACGCATAAACTTGTGGCCTATAGACAATTCGAGAAGAATTAATGGGAAGGTTACCTAGACAGTCGAACCTAATCTTAGGCATTTAAGTTGGATCATATCCATTAATGGTGGAAAACCACCTTTTATCTCCAAGTCTAACATTTTTGAAGGGAGGCTCCACTACATGCTTTCTACCTAGTCTTGCTTCAAATGGGATTGAGAGGGTGCGTACCTTCCATTCGCTTCCACTTTTGTGAGGCATGAGGTGTCACTACCCTTTGCATTCATTCCTTACGTTTTGTTACTCTATTTTTTACTCATGTGATAGTAGAGTTGTGCACTCTGTGATAGTATGGTCACCATTGTTTCGTGTTTTCCTCTCATCTCTATAGAGAAATATAGAAAGAGAATTTAGATAGGGAGTTTCGGTATTCTATAAATCTTCCCAGTCGAGACAAATCTATGTGTTTCTTTGAATTTTTGTTTCGACTAGATAGGGAGTTCTAGTATTAAAGGAACTCAAAACTATAACATTTTGATCTTTTGATCTATTGATGGTAATAAAGATGTATATGAATTTTTGTGACAAGATCTGTACTCTATTGCATCAAAAGTGTTTCTTTCATATTTGACAAAACATGTATTAGGACTGTGATTCTTTTGTTCGACATAACAGCAACAAATATAAAGTAGTTTTGTTTACACTTATATATATATATATATATATATATATATATATATATAAACACTATGTATTATTAATAGCGTACTACTACAACTATTTTACACAGTGGAAACCCACATCCACTAATATGGCTATACAATTCTTTCAAACTAATTTTGTTTCTTAATGCAATAACATAAGATATAGAAACAACTGTATAAATACTAAACATTATTATCATAGTACCAAATTTAAATAAATAACTAAAATACATATCTAAAAAATTTGATGATGGGAAACAAATGGAACAACCACGTTCCACCCAACAGTAGAACAAAACAATCACAATCACTTGTCCTGATCACCCCCTAGCCCGACCATGAGTTCGTAAGGGTGAATTGAATTATCCTCCTCAACTATAGTCACCATAAATAGATCAAAATATGCTTGGCCTCACACTACAAGTCCTCATAACAACAAACAATTCTCAATTCCTTAACATACTGAGCAACGTCTTGCCTCCCACATATGTTGTATATATTCTTGTGCCTAGGTCTTTCCATTCCTTTCCCTCTTTGGGGAAATTCGTTGCTTTAAAAATCCCTGATTTTAGGGGCTACTAGTGGTCAAATTCAAATTTTTCCACTTGTAAAAATCATCCCTTAGGTAACTCAAACCTATTCCCCACTTATGGAGTCATGATCAACTATTTTTAACTTGGTTGGTCCATTTGTTTTCCTGCATTTAATTTATTAAAAGGTTGTCTCATACATGTGTCCAATAAAAGAGGATAGTTGGGAAATTAAAATATTTTTCCAACAGTCATCAAATAATTAATTATGTAATCCAAAATTCCAAATTCACATTTTCCAGTAATGGAAAATTATTTCCAAATATGAATTTTCCAAAAATGGAAATTTATCTCTAAATTCAACTTAGAATTTATTTTTCTAAAATTGGATGATATCACATCCTCTCCCCCTTAAGTACAAAATTGTCCTCAATGTTCATTCATTTCTCGGAATAGGTTTGGATAAGATTTCAACATATCTTCTTCCAATTCCAAAGTGGCTTCCTTAGGACTAAAGTGCTTCCATTGCACTTTTACCTAGGTTATGGCTCTATTCTGTAGTAATGTTTCTTTCCTATCTAGGATGGGCATAGGTTTCTCTTGGAACTCACCTTTTGGTTCCACCTACACCATATTCCAATTAATGATGTGAGTAGGATCATAAATATACCTTTTTAGTAATGAAACATGAAGAACATTATGAACTTTTAAATTTGTAGGAAGTGATAGTTGATATGCCACGGGTTCGATTCGAGTTAAAATATTGAAGGGGCCACAAAACCTTGGCACCAAATTTGAAGAATTTCCTAGCTTTAGAGAGCTCCTACTTGCTTTGAATTTTAGATATACATGTACCATAATTTGAAATTCCTGATGTCTTCTTTTTAAATATGCATAGATTTTCTATCGGTCTTGAGCCTCTTTTATGTTCTATTGTACTCTTTTTACCATTCTCTCCGTTTCATGAAGCATTTCCATCCCCACCATAATTCTGTCAATTGGATTGTCCCAAGTAATCGAGGTTGTGCATTTCCTTCCATATAATACTTCGAAGGGTCTCATTTTAGTTGATGTTTGATAACTGTTATTGTAAGCAATCTGAACTAAGTGTAGGTACTCCTCCCACTTAGTTGGTTTCGACCTTATGTACATTCGTAACATGTCTTCAACAATATGGTTTGTTCTTTTTGTTTTCCCATTCGTTTATGGATGGTAGCTTGTGTTGAAATTCAAGTTAGTATCCAAAACTGCATACAATTATTTCCGAACATTTGACATAAATTTGACATCTCTATTGGAATTCCATGCAATCTAAACATTTCTTTCATAAAAATTTCAGTGATATTAATCGCTTTGTTAGTAGATTTCATAGGTATAAATGTGCATATTTTCTTAGTTTATCAATCACTACCATAATTGAGTCATTTTGTCTTTGAGTCTTAGGAAAAACTATGATGAAGGCCTTCAAGATAATATCCCATTTCCATTCTGGTATAGGCAGAGTGTACTATTTCAGATATAAAATAGTATGCAGAACATAAATAATTAACTAAAAATGGGAGATAAACAACGATATAACCAGAACAACACCACAATAATACCAGAATAACAGCATAAAGATCACTTTGATTACTGAGAGAAATGTTCACTTGCCTCTTTGAGGGGGAAACCTCCAATAGAGAACATCTTTATTACAATAATATCCAAGAAAAAAATTATCATACCCTCTACTCCTATTTATACTAAATATGTCTATCAAAAGAACAATCTAGAGGAAGATCCTTCTAGAAGCAGAAGATTCTATTAAGTCTTATTACATTTGACTTATTCTTCCCTATTGCTAGGCCTTATTAATATTGACCTTTATTACATGGAAATATATTATTCTACCTACGTGAGGGTTTAGGTCCCTAACATGTCCTCCCCCTTAAAAACAACCTCGTCCTCAAGGATTGAGATGAGGAAATTGTTGCAGAATGGTAGTTGGTTCCCAAGTTCCATCTGTTGGAGTTGTATATTTACCTTGGACTAACACTTCCTTGATGGTTCGATGATGTAGACGATGATCATGATGGTCCAAAAATGCTTGTGGCTATAGCCAAATGGATCCTTCTTTGTCCAACTCTAGAAGGTTGGTCTGAGTTTAGCACTTAGTTCAAATCCACTTCTTTAAGCATGAAACAGCAAAAACATGATGGAGCTTAGAATGATTGGGGAAAGGTAACTGATGGGACACCTATCCCACATGATTGAGAATGGTATGAAGACCGTAAAATTTGGGTGCCAGTTTCCTTGAGGGAATTTTTCTTGTAAGGTTGTAGTCGAAGAAACACATGATCTCCTTCTGCAAATTGACGTTCATAGCAACCTTGAACTACTTGTTGCTTCATAGGATTTTGAGCCATGACCAAATTCTCTTTGAGGGTATGAATTATAGCCTCTCAAACTATAAGCATTTGGTCAACCACCTCGACCTTCAAGACACCTGGAAAGTATGAGAGAAATAAAGTTCACTTTTGTCCATATACTGCTTCAAAATGAGTCATGCAAGTAGTTGTATGGTAAGAAGTGTTGTATCGCCATTCAACTAGTGGTAACCATTCAACTCACTGATTTTGCCTTTCCAATAAAAAACACCTCAAATATGTTTCCAAACACTTGTTGACAACTTCATTTTGACCATCCTTTTGGGGATGATAAGTTGTGATGAGATGCAATTGGGTGCCTTGTATCTTGAACAATTCTTTCCAAAAATTGCAGGTGAAAGTTGGGCACGATTAGAAACAATAGAATGAGGCATGCCATGAAGCATGAAGACTTGATCCATGAAATGTTGAGCCATAGTGGAGGCTTTAAATGGGTGTTGAAGAGAAAAAGAATGAGCATACTTGGAAAGATGATCAACTACCACCATGATGACTGATTTATTTTTCGATTTAGGTAATACTACAATAAATTCCATAGAGATATCCCACCAAATAGCAGGTGGAATCAAAAGCAGTTGTAGTGTGCCAGGAGATTTGACTATTTCAACCTTGTTGCGTTGAAAAAAATCATATTCAACCACAAAATTGTGAACGTCCTCTTTCATACCATCCCATAAAATGAACGTTTGATGCGGTCATAGGGTTTCGTAAACCTTGAGTGCCTAGCGGTGGGTGTAGCATGAAGCTCAAAAATTACAATGGATTTAAGTTTTGATTGTTTACTTAAATAAACACGGACTTTGTATTGAATCTCATCATTGAGCCAAGAGTACCCTGGGGAGACTGGAGAATTGGCCTGCAATTGTTGTATTAGATGCAAACTTTTTGGATCATGTAGCCATTCCTAGTGAACAACTTGGAGCCAATCTGGTACAATGAAGGAGAGAGAAAAAAGGGACCCTTCATCTTCATATTTTCTAGAAATTTCATCGACAACCACATTGTCTTTTCCTTTCTTGTAAATGATCTCATAATCATATCCCAAGAGCTTTGTCACCCATTTTTGTTGCTCTAGGGAGGAAAGGCACTGTTCTAGAAAATACTTGAGGCTTTGATGATCTCTCTTAATTTGGAAATGTTGCCCCAATAGATAAGGGCACCAAATATCCATGGCATGCAAAATAGCCAACATTTCCTTTTCATAGATTGATTTTCCCAAACGTCTCTCTGACAATTTTTTTTTGGTAAAGGCCAAAGGCCAACCCTCTTGCATAAGGACTACGCCAATTCCTTTCTTGAAAGAATCACATTCCATGAAAATGGTGTTTTTTAAATCAGGAAGGGTTAGGATTGGAGTGGTGCACGTGGCCATTCTCAAGGTTTGAAAATATTCAACAGCTAAAGAATTCCAAGTGAAATAATTATTTTTAAGGAGAGCAGTGAGAGGTGTCACAATCTTTCCATAGTTTTGAACAAACTTTCGATAATAACCTGTTAAACCTAGAAATCCACACAATCTTTTGATAGTTTTTGGGTGAGGCCAATCTTGTATAGATTCAATCTTTTTAGGATCCACCCTGACACCGGCCTTGCCAACAAGATGACCCAAGTACTTGACTTCTGAGGCACCAAAAGAACATTTAGATTGTTTGGGGAAAACTTGTTGTTGAGAGAGTAGATGGATAACTCGATCCACCTGAGCAAGATGGGTTGTCCAGGTTTTACTATAGATGAGGATATCATCAAAGAAAAATAAGACAAAATGAAAGAGAAAATGACAGAAGAGATGACTCATGAGGCTTTGGAAAGTGGAAGGAGAATTACACAAGCCAAAGGGCAAGAAAAAAAACTCATATTGGCCCTCATGAGTTTTTAATCAAGTATTAGGAATTTATTCCTCGTTCATACGGATCTGGTGGTATCCATAATGAAGATCAAGTTTAGTAAAGAACTGGGCACCACTCAATTCATCTAAGAGGTCATCAATGACAAGAGTGGGAAATTAGTCTTTAATGGTGAGTTTGTTGAGGTAGTGGAAGTTAGGACACATGTCCCAAGAACCTTCTTTATTAAGGACCATGACCATAGGATAAGAGTAGGGGCTCGTACTAGGGAGGATAACATTTGTGTTGAGAAATTCTTGAAAATTTTTCTCAATATGATTTTTTTGGGATAAGGGATGACGATAGATATGGATAGTGGGAGGAAGGATTCATGGGACAAGGGGAATGGAATGATCATGAACACCATGGGAAGGAGGGAGTACCTAGGGAGTGGAAAAAAACACTTGATGTTTATAGAGGATGGATTGGAAGTTCGACGACATAGAGGGTGTATCAATGGCTTGTATGGCATGGAGTTGCGAAATAATGCTAGAATGATGATGTAGGAGCATCGCCAACACATCAAGCGATCCAACACAGAAGCGAAGGATAGCTGGACAAGCTAGCACAAATTTTGAAAACACTTTGGAATTGTTGCACAAATCTTAAATGAGCCATTAAGATGAGGCACATTTGTATATTGTAAATGGACCTTGAGTGGATAACTCTCATCCTTAGTAGGTAGACGACATTTAAAATAGTTAATGTAAAGTAGATAGAATTTAGTTATAGACTAGACAGTTGTAGAGCGCAAGAGGGAAACGGGATATAGCCACCATCATTGTGCATTGTAACATTATTCAGAAGCATTTGGAGCAAGAAGAAGCAGAGAGCTGTGTAAAAACACCCATGTACAAACATTTGAATTAATAGAAATCTTTGATTCAAATTCATGGTTTGTGTTGTTCTTTGTGTATTGGTGCTGAATGATAGGCTCATGAATGTTTGCTTCCTATTATACATTATCTTTTATATGTTGTGTATGTGATTTCATGTATGAATTGAAGTCTGAGAGGGAGATGGAATGAGTTTCAATTGCTTCTCTATTTGAGCCAGAGAATTCCTACAAGGAGTGCAGTTGAAGTGTCCACAAGGAGTGCGTTGATAGAGGGTTCAGATAGAGATAGTTTTTGTTCTCATTCATCCAGAAGTGTAGTTGGGCATAGGAGACATGCAAGGAGTGCACAGGTCGGGTAAAAATCTTAGGGTTGCGAACCTGAGTGAAGCATTTGACAGACTGCTGCTGAAGGTGTGCGCAGATTCAAGTGACTTCAACACTTCGACGTTGTTGAAGGTTTGCCGCAAGGAGTGCGTGTAAGAGTTTTCTTGAAGGAATTGAGGTCATCGGGAAAAGATCAGGAGGGAAAGGACCTTCGAATTTGTTGAAGGACAACGTAGAAAAGTTGTGCCTTGAAGGTTGGCAAGAAGCGTCGCAAGTTTGCACGCAGGTGGATAAGTTATGTGGAAGAACACATAGTCATTTCGTGGATTGCATAAGGAAGAACGGACGGTCGATATCTTCCAGGGAAAATCAATGAATCATCGTGAGCCATTGGATCTCATGGGGGTGAAAGGGGATACTAGAGATATTCCCATAGTGTTTAAATCTCATAAGGGGTAGAGCCGTTGATCCAAGCCAGCCAAGGGCGTTGGATTATTCATGAAATCGCCTATCGGGATTTCGTAAGAAAGGAATCGAAGATTTAGTAACGGGAGTCGCGAAATCACGATACACGATATCCCAATGGCTACAAGTATAGTGTGGAGCCACATGAGTTGGTGGTGGACAGGTAGCACACTATATCAGGGTTCAAAAAAAGAAATGTCCTGAAACATTGGACATTAGGATTCGCGATCCTGTGAAGTCCGAAATCTTGACGAGGTTACAGGACCGTTGAAAAGTCAAAGCCGCGAGCTCATCGGAGTTTCGGCATATCAGGACTCGAGAGTCAGAGAACTGAGTTTCTCGACACTGCGAGTGCTGAGATCCCGATAGAGAAAGTCTCGACAAAGGAACGGAAGGGTCAGCGTTGACTCATATCGGGTCTCGGAGATTCAAGAGTCCTACACTCGATCACTGACCTCGCAAGGTTGTGAAGTCTGATTCCCCGATAAGTAAAGAAAGGGGGAGTCACGCAAAGAGATATGTGGGTGTAGATTTCTTGATAGGGAAATAGAAGGACCGGTTAGTGTTATTCAGGCCGAGGAAAGAAAAGATACTGTGAGCAAGCGTGCCTGCGGGTGCGACACTGCATCAGTTTGGTATTAGAGCTTCAGTTTCTTGTCTGTATATTTCAAGAGAGGAAGGCATAAGAGGTAAGGAGTACTCTGATACACAACATCAAGTGGTATCAGAGCTAAGACAGATTGTTCTTTGCTTTCTGTAGCAGAGAAGAGGAGAATTCGCCAAGCCGCCAAGGAGAGATAGGCAATCACCTGATCCAGAGGATAGAGAAGTGCAGAGAAGAAGAGGCAGGAAGATAATTGATCCAGCCATAGAGAGATAGATGAGAGACCTCTGAGTGAGACTCGAGGACATGGATATAGCACAAAGGTGCACATCTAGTGCAGGGGATCTGAGTGATTCCTATAGTGAAATAGAGGTTGAACGAGAGGAGGAAGTTACAGCCAGAGATGCATAAAATGAGCGTTTGATCAAAGCTATTTCCAAGATGGGTGCAAGAGCGAAGATGGACATTCCAATTTACGAGTGAAACTTGGATGCAGAGGAGCTACTAGATTGGATTAGAGCTCTAGATACTTACTTCGACTATGAATATTTCGAAGAGGAAAAGAAAGTGAAGCATGTTGTTACACGCTTAAAAGGACATGCAACATTGTGGTGGGATGAACTACAAGATGATAGGTGCTACAAGGGAAAGCAGAAGATCAAGAGCTGGGACAGGATGATCGTGAAGATGAAGGCAAAATTCATTTATCAAATTACTCTGTTTAGGACAATGCAGAACTTGAGACAGAAGCTGATGACAGTGAAAGAATACACTGAGGAATTCTATCGAATGAACATCAGGGCAGGTCATTGGGAGAACGATGATGAACAAGTTTCTAGATACATGAATGGCCTGAGATATGATATCCAGGATGAGATGAGCATGGTAACCATCCGAACGGTGGAAGATTCTTATCAGATGGCTCTGAAAGATGAAGAGAAGCTGATTCGAAAATAGAGTCAGAGGGGCCGAGGAAGAAGTCAGCCCAGAGGCAAATCAGTTTCCCAAGACAAATACCATAATCCCAAAGAGGAATGGAAGAAACCTCAGACTCAAGCAGAGTGAGGTGGAACCTCACAACGGGGGCCATATGTTGAACATAGAGGGAAGCATAATGAACAGAGAGGATATTATGATGACAAAAACACTTTTCCTCATACTAGAGGCAGAGGAAGAGGAAGAGGTGGAGTAATCACATGCTTCACATGCGGAAAGAATGGGAACAAGTCTTACGAGTGTTCAAAGAAAAATAAGGACATTGGAGAAGCTCACATCACCGAAGCATAGAGGTGGGATGTTGAGGCCGAAGATGATGAAGGCGGAAGATCGCTCATGATGTGAAAAGTCCTTTTAACACCCGAGAAGGAGGTGGAAAGTTCAGTCCAAAGGACCAGACTCTTTAGGACTGCTTGCAAGACCAAGGACAGGGTAGGCAAGGTCATTGTAGACAGTGGTAGCATGGATAATCTCATATCTACAGAGATGGTAGAGAAGATGTAGCTGGAGATGACTGATCATCCAAGCCCATACAAGGTTTCGTGGCTATAGAAAGGACACCAGGTAACTGTTACTAAACAATGCTTGGTTGAATTCAAGATATCTGGATATAATGTTAAGATCTTATGTGATGTTATTCCCATGGATGTTTGTCATCTATTGCTGGGTAGACCATGAAAATATGACAGAAATGTGATTCATGATGGGAGAATGAACACATACACCCTAGAGAAAAATGGGACGACACACATGTTGCTTCCGATAAAGGATAAGGAGGTGAAGCCGAAAGTAAGCAACACAGTACTTCTCATGAGTGGAAAGGAACTTCTTACCAAGTTTAACAAGAAGGAGGATCCACAATTCTTTGTGGTCAGGAAGCCATGGATTGTTCTGACTAGTACAAGAGTGGATGATTTACTGGATGAAGTTCAGGAACTGTTGGAAGAATTCGCTGACATTATAGTGGAAGAACTACCTCTTTCGTTTCCACCAGTCAGGAGTGTGAGTCATCATATTGATCTCATACCAGGAGCCAATTTTCCAAATAAAGCCATGTACAGATTGACGCCGCAGGAGAATGAGGAGGTTAAAAGGAAAGTACAGGAGTTGTTGGACAAAGGGTTAGTCAGGGAAAGCGTGAGTCCGTGTGTTGTTCCAACATTACTCAGTCCAAAGAAAGACGGAGGCTAGAGGATGTGTACCGACTTGAGGGCGATCAATAAGATAACCATCAGGTACATGTTTCCATTGCCAAGAATGGATGATCTGATGGATTGCTTGAGTGGAGCAAGGTACTTTTCAAATATTGATTTTAAAAGAGGATATCACTAGATTCGCATGAGAGAAGGTGATGAATGGAAGACAACATTCAACACAACCAAGGGTTTGTATGAATGGCGTGTTATGCCGTTTGGATTAACAAATGCACCAAGAACCTTTATGAGGTTGATGAACAAAGTCCTAAGGGAGTTCATCGGGAAATTTGTCATCGTATACTTGGATGACATACTGGTTTATAGTAAATCAGTGGCAGAGCACTTGAAGCATTTGGCTACAGTGATGCAGAAACTACAGTAGGAGAAGTTGTTGATTAATATGAAGAAGTCCTCATTCATGAAGACATAACTCATTTATTTGAGATTTGTTATTTCGGCAAATTATTTGAGGATGGATCCGGATAAGGTGGAAGTGATCAAGAATTGGCCATCACCGAGGAATGTATTTGAGGTGAGAATTTTTCATGGTTTGGCTAGTTTCTATCGAAAATTCATCAGGAATTTCAGTGGAGTTAGCGCAGCGATGATGGATACAGTGAAGAAGCGGCATAAGTATTTTCACTGGATAGAAGAAGCTGAAAAGAGTTTCATTCTATTGAAAAGGAAGATCACAGAACAACCGGTTTTGATGTTTCTGGATTTCCATAAAACATTTCAGGTGAAATGCGATGCAAGCGGATTTGCAATCAGGGCAGTCTTGAGTCAAGAAGACAGGTCGATAGCATATTTCAGCGAGAAGCTAAATGAAGCAAAATTAAAATAATCCACGTATGATAAGGAGTTTTATGCTATCATACAGACATTCAAGAAATGGAGGCATTACTTGATACCCAAAGAATTTTTATTGTACAGTGACAATCATGCACAGCAGTTTGTGACTCAACAAGAGAAGTTGAATCAGAAACATGTAAAATGGGTTGAGTATATGTTGAATTTTACATTTGTGATTAAGCATATTTCTGGTACTGCTAACAAAGTTGTTGATGCTTTGAGCAGGAAGTGTTTGTTGTTGCAGTAGTTTAGAGTCCGCACTTTAGGTTTTGATGATCTCAGGAATATGTACGCAGATGATCCAGATTTTCAGGAAGCGTATGAAGCAGCTGAGAATCCAGTTCTCAGAGACAGAAGCCCATGGATAGAATACATGATCCAGGAAGGATTGTTGTTCAGAGGAAATCAATTGTGTATTCCAAAATGATCCACGAGGGATAATATGTTGAAGGAGAAACACAGTGGTGGATTGGCAGGACATTTCGATCATGACAAAACATTCGTGAAATTGAATGAGTCATATTTTTGGCCAGGAATTCAAGCAGATGTCTCAAGATTTGTAGACAGATGCAGAATTTTCCAACATTCGAAGGGAAGAAAGAAGAATGCAAGTTTTTATCAACCGTTGCCCATACTAGAAAGGTCGTGGGATGCGATAAGAATGGATTTTGTATTGGGGTTGCCAAGGACACAAAGAGGTGTCCATTCAATCTTTGTGGTAGTGGATAGGTTTTCCAAGATGGCACACTTCATCCCCTGTCAGAAGACCAATGATGCAACTCACATTGCAAATCTGTTCTTCAAAGAGGTCATTCGACTTCATGGGTTGCCGAAAATTATAGTTTCAGACAGAGACACGAAATTCATAGGGCATTTTTTGAGGACCTTATGGAAGAAGCTGGGGACTAATTTGATGTTTAGTTCAGCTTATCATCCTCAGAAGGATGGACAGATGGAAGTGGTCAACATAAGTCTGGGAGACTTGCTGAGAATCTTGGTGACAGAGCACCAGAGCAGTTGGGACAATATATTACCATAGGTAGAATTTGTGTACAATGACTCAGTGAATCAGAGCACAGGCCAGAGTCCATTTTAGGTTGTTTATGGCATGCATCCGAGGGGAATTTTTGAACTGAGAGATTCAAGATAGACTGCTACTAGGAGTGCTATTGCAGAGGAATTCACTAAGGTGATGAAGGAACTTCACAGCCAGGGGAAGGAGCTGTTGCAGAATTCAATTCAGGAATACAAGCGCAGAGCAGATCAACATTGGAGACAACTTCAGTTCGAGGTTGGTGATCTGGTTCTAGCACATTTGAGGAAATAAAGTTTCCCAAGAGGAGCATACAATAAGATGAATATGAAGAAAATCGGGCCATGCAAGGTCTTGAGAAAATTTGGAGACAATGCTTATGAGATTGAACTACCCGATGGGATCGGAATTTCTCCGATATTCAATGTCTCAGATTTGTACCCATACAGAGCTAGAGAAGCAGAGACTAGAGATGAGTAGCCAATGATCCAGTGGATGAAGCAAATTCCAGTTGTAGAGAAGCCACAGATGGAATGCATACTGGACAAGAGAGTGAGTAAGAGGACCAGGCGATTTTTTTTTTTTGAGTATTTGGTCAAGTGGAAGAACCATCCAGTTGAAGATGCCAGCTTGGAGACTAAAGATGAGATACAGAAGCATGGATAGACTGTGCAGGATATCATGGACAAGATCCCATGAAAGTTTTCAAGCAAGACAGTATGATGCAGGAGCATCGCCAACACATCAAGCGAGCCAGCGCGGAAGCGGAGGATAGTTGGACAAGCCAACACAAATTTTGAAAACACTTTGGAATTGTTGCGCAAATCTTAAATGAGCCATTAAGATGAGGCGCACTTGTATATTGTAAATGGAACTTGAACGGATAGCTCTCGTCCTTAGTAGGTAGACAACATTTAAAATAGTTAATGTAAAGCAGATATAATTTAATTCTAGACTAGACAGTTGTAGAGCACAAGAGGGAAACAGGATATAGACACCCTCATTGTGCATTGTAAAATTATTCAGAAGCATTTGGAGCAAGAAGAAGCAGAGAGCTGTGTAAAAACACCCATGTATAGACATTTGAATTAATAGAAATCTTTGATTCAAATTCATGGTTTGTGTTGTTCTTTGTGTATTAGTGCTGAATGATAGGCTCATGAACATTTTCTTCCTGTTATACATTTTCTTTTATATGATGTGTATGTGATTTCATGTATGAATTGAAGTCTGAGAGGGAGATGGAATGACTTTCAATTGTTACTCTATTTGAGCCAGAGAATTTTTGTAAGGAGTGTAGTTGAAGTGTCCGCAAGGAGTACGTTGACAGAGGGTTCAGATAGAGATAGTTTTTGTTCTCATTCATCCAGAAGTGTAGTTGGGCACAAGATTTGTGCAAGGACTGCATAGGCCAGGTAAAATTCTCAGGGTTGCGAACTTGAGTGAAGCATTTGACAGACTACTGCTGCAGGTGTGCGAAGAGTCAAGTGACTTCAACACTTTGACGTTGTTGAAGGTTTTCCGCAAGGAGTGCGTGCAAGAGTTTTCTTGAAGGACTTGAGGTTGTGGGGAAAAGATTAGGAGGGATAGGACCTTTGAATTTTCTGAAGGACAGCATAGAAAATTTGTGCCTTGAATGTTGGCAAGAAGCATCGCAAGTTTCCACGCAGGTGGATAAGTTCTGTGGAAGAACACTTAGTCATTTTGTGGATTTTATAAGGAAGAATGAACGATCGATATCTTCCAGGGAAAATCAGTGAATCACCATGATCCATTGGATCTCACGGGGGTGCAGGGGGATACTCCAGATATTCCCATAGTTTTTAAAGCTCAGAAGGGGCAGAGCTGTTGATCCAAGCAAGCCAAGGGCGTTGGATTATTCGCAGAATTGCCTATCGGGATTTCGTAAGAAAGGAATCGAAGATTTGGTAATGGGAGTCGTGAAATCGCGATATGCGATATCCCGATGGCTACAAGTATAGTGTGGGGCCACAGGAGTTGGTGGTGGACAGGTAGCACACTGTATTGGGGTTCGGGAAAAGTAAAGTCCCGAAACATTGGACATCAGGATTCACGATCCCGCAAAGTCCGAACTCCCGATGAGGTGATGGGAGAGTTGAAAAGTCAAATCCATGAGCTCATCAGAGTTTCGGCATATCGGAACTCGGGAGTCAGAGAACCAAGTTGCTCGACACCGCGAGTGCCGAGATCCCAATAGAGAAAGTCCCAACAAAGGAACAGAAGGGTCAACGTTGACTCATAATGGGTCTTGGAGATTTGAGAGTCCTACGCTCGATCACTAACCTCGCAAGGTTGTGAAGTCTGATTCCCTGATAAGTAAAGAGAGGGGGAGTCGTGCAAAGAGATCTGTGGGTGCAGATTTCCCGATAGGGAAATAGAAGGACCAGTTAGTGTTTTTTGGGCCGAGGAAAGAGAAGATCTTGTGAGCAGGCGTGCCTGCGAGTGCGACACTACGTCAAATGACCTTTTTTGAGCATCTTTTCCATGCGATGGGAACTGATGATCTCTGGGGAATAGGAGGTGATGCCTTAGAACTTATATTTTTGTCCCTCTTGGTTGAATTACATGGTTAATTCCTTAGAATACATGAGAATGGGACCCAAAGTCCTTATCCATTATTCACCCAACACAATGTCACAACCGCCCATGTTGATAGAAAATATATGATATTTCATGTGGTACTCACCAATTTGGAGACACACATTTTCACAAATCCCTCCACATTTCATGGACCCATTGTTGGCAATCATGATTTGAAAATTATTGATGACATGTATATAGAAATTAGTTTGTTGGGTAATGTGGTGATGAATAAAATTATGGGTTCTTCCACTATCAACAAGAATGATGAACTTCCTATGATTAATGTAACCAATTAGCTTGATGGCTTGGGGAGCAGAGAAGCCAGTGAGATAATTTAGGGAAATAATCAGTTATACTTCGAGAGGGTCCAAGGAGGGGTCATGTTAGTGGGTTTAGGTGACACGGACACAAGGGGAGGCTCAAAAATGTCTTCTGAAACATCCTCTGATATGGCCATAAAAATCCTTTTTTCCTTACACTTGTTCCTAGGAAAATATTTGTCATCACAATTATAAAAAAATCCTTTGAGTTGGCATTCATCCATTTTGGCCTTGGTCAATT
>JZKD02S1712650.1:549596-562183 GCA_000966675.3 Picea glauca | reverse complement strand
AGCCCTGCCACCGCCTGCTAGCACTCCCGCCGTGGCTCGAACTGTAGGTTAACGATTACCTAGTTCGAGAGGACCCACGATGCCATGAGGGCCGACTGCGACAGTCGCTCACGATAATTCTAAGGGGCGCGCAATAAGGAGGGGGCCTTATTACTTAGAGCCCTTAGTCTCCTACTAGCTCACCTGACAGAGTGTTTACTTCAGGGGTTATAGAGGTCTACCAATCAGTTCAGTCGGTGAGTGGAACCCTTGGAGCATGTGGTGCATCCTGAAGGGCACGTCGCACAAAAGAAAATCAGTTGGCGAGTGGCACCTTTGGAGCACGTGGTGCATCCTGAAGGGCATGTCGCACAAAGAAATTCCAGAGGCGAGTGGCACCCTTGGCGCACGTGGTGCGACCTGAAGGGCACGTCACGATAAAGGTGGTTGATGGAGTGAGCCTAATTAACCCTAAGTCTTTAGCACCTGAATAAAACCTTAAGCATTACCCTTAACCAATCGCCGCCTAGCTCAGAATCTAAACCCTAAGCCTAAGACCTTCTAGAAACTGGGGGGAAATTTTAGTGTGGCCTTAACAAATGAAAATTCAAAAAAAAAGAAAAAATAAAACTCGGACCATCACCCCCTCTTTATCCTTGTCTACTTAATTAAACTATCCTCCATTGCCTTGATCTTCCAGTATCCATCTTCCTTTACTTGTGCAGTTCACATTTACTAAATCTCCATCCCTCCCCGTAATTCCTCTTTAGTCGTTTCATGTAATACATTTACTGTACCCCTGTACTGGTTTTCCATCGCCTTAATCTCTCATTAATCCTAAATATACAGATATATTAATGGTAAATTAAATGGTGAGTGCATGCTTACTAATAAAAAAATGAAAAAATATATATATGTATATTTATATTATAAACAAAATTATAAACCAATAAAGTTAAGCATGTGAAAAAAAAAAGGGGGAAATAAAAAAATGAACGCACATACCCTTAAATTTTTGAAAAGAAAAATAAAAAGAAAAATGTATAAACGAAATAAACTAAAAAGAAAAAAATAAGAAAGTCAAAAGAGAAAAAGGGGGGGGGAACCTAAGTAAAAAGAGAATTAGGGTTTGAGGCTGGTTAAAAAGAATGGGAGAGGGGAAAAGAGGGGACTTTTTGGCTGAGATTGGATTGTGATGCTGAAAGAATAGAGACTGACTGATTTTCTGGTAGGAGTTGGGAAGCCTCAGCAGATTTGAGTGGTAGCTCAGCCTTGGAGGCGAGCTGAGGAGCTAGTTACTCTCTGGTTTTGTGTGGCCCCTTTGTGGCTCGGGGGGCTGAGGGGGAAGAAGATTACCCCTAGCGTTGGCTGGGAGGTACCGGTGAGCTCATTGAGGTCGAAAAGCAGGAGCAGGAGCGGCAGGAGCAAGGAATCGTCACGACAAGCAAATAAGGGAAAGGTATGTTCCTGAACTGAGTAGGGTAGAATGCATAGTGATTACTGCTAAGATTGTGATGGTATGGATGTGATTGACCTTTCTCGTCCTCAAACTCAGCAGATTCTCGTTCTTCAATCAGTTTAGTTTGGGGTTGCTGGTAATAGTTGGGGTTACGGGTGTTCCATTTTGTATCGGGTGTTTGTTTTTCAAGTGGATTTCGATTTTTATTACAGTGGGTGGTTATTTGCAGTGGGGTTTCGTTTTTAGTTGTGTTGGGCATTTTATATTTGTGTGGGGATCATTCTTTTCATTTCTGGGTGTGTATACAGGGTGTTGGGCATTTTATATTTGGATAGGGTTTATTCGTTTCATTGTTGGGCGTGTATACTATGTGTTGGGCATTCTATAATGGTGTAAGGATTATTCTTTTCATTTCGGGGCGTGTATACAAGGTGTTGGGAATTTTACACTTGTATAGGGTTTATTCGTTTGTTGTTGGGCGTGTATACAGTGTGCTGGGCATTTTATATGTGTATTGGGATCATTCTTTTATTGTTGGGCTTGTATACGTTGTATTGGGCAATTTATATTTATATTGGGCATTCTTGTTGTTGTTGGGCGTCCCCATAGTGGCCATGTTGAATCTATGGCTGGGCGTCCCCTTCGTGGACGGGATTGTGGTATTAGATTGTCCCTTAGTCCAGTTAAATCATAGGTTATATTCCATCACTCATATTTAAATTCCTTGCCCTCCTATGGTTACTGCCGAATAAACACATTGCCAGATTCAGAGACCATTCCTGTTGCATTCCTTCATTACGCCAGGGTAAATGAGTTACTGTAAAGTTAGAATAATATATGGCTTTCTCAATTAGGCTAATGTTAGTTGCCACCGAAATGCATAAGGAGGATGTGATTCTACCTATTCTACTTTTTAAATATGTTGTTATTGTTTTAATTATCGGCAATTTAAGTGTAGTTAATAGTTATAATGTCCTTCTTGAATATGGTTCGTTCATTTTACTCGTGGATTAAATATGCGACCTTTAAACTGGGTATCAAACCCGAGATCTATGGAGTGGGCAGACAGTTGAAATTATTCTCATTACCTTGTCTGCCTTTCGTATGTTTGTCCCGTTCCAGTAGCTCTTGTCCCATAAATGTGCCTCATATCGGCCTGTGCTTCAGTGCCTGAATATAAAATTAAGCATTCATGCTTGAGTCAATACAAAGACATTTGAAGGACACGAAAAGAATCACGTTTTCTTAAAAGAAATTATTCCTATTATAATTTTATGAAATTATAACCCCTTTTACTCTTGACTGCGTGTGAAAAGAATCCAGTTTTCTCAAAAATATTTTATTACGATTTAGATGACAGAGTTATGTATTTAGTTGAGGTAAATTCTTTTGGTAGCAGCGAATAATTCATTTTAACATTACTGTCGCCAGCCAGTAATTTATTATAATTTCTTTAACATTTTGGTAGCAGGTGAATTTTAGCATCTTCTTAACTCTACAAGAAATTTTTTTACTGTCAATTGCCACCAGCCAGTCATTTCCTCGTTTTGTCAAATCGTTGTTCATTATCCCTGCGCCCTAGGTCATAAATTTTCACCACCAATTACTGACAGATAGCCTCATGCCTCGTCAAGATAAAACGTTGTTATTAGCATTTGTCCCAGGGTCATTAATTTTACTGCCAGATTTATTGCCAGATCATCACATTCCTCGTTTGGGTAATTCGATGTTGTCCATCATTCCTTCCTGGGTCAATTAGATTTTACTGTCAGACTATTAGTACCCCACTGGTATAACCAATAAGTCTCACTGGTCGACTTACCTGCCCGTTAAAGTGAATTATTCCACTATTGGCTCTACCACAGTTTAGGTTTGGAACATTTAGGGTTTTACATACTTTGGCTTTGCTATTTGCAATATTTATAATTTAGTTGAAATGTTAATGTTATTTAATTAAAATGTTAGGCGGGAAGAATTGCAATGATAAGTCATTGTTAATTACAATAATAATCGTTGTATGCAGTAATAATTGTTTTGTGCATTGATTCCGTAATAATTATTAAGTTGATGCAGTAATATTTGTTTATGCCTTGGTATTCTCGTTAAAATCGCAGTAATAGGATTGTTAAATTGCCTGCACCATGATGTTGGGGATTGCAAACTAATAATTGTTTTATTGCCTTGATATACTCGTCTAATTTGCATTAATAGGGTTGTTAATTTAGGCAATGATGATGCATATTCACAAAAATTAATACTTGTTTAATCTGCCTCGTTATTACTTGCTTAATTTGTAATAATGATAGTATGTTTAATTTGTAAGATTAATAAGGATGGTGGATTCTTTAATTGCCTTGGTGTTACTTGTCTAATTGCAATAATAAGGTTGTTCACTTTGCAAGGTCAAATAATTTTACGGCCAACTCACCGCCAGATTGTTATATACCTCGTTGTTATAAATTTTATTTGGGTCATTTCAATTTTACTGCCAGTTTAGTAGGCAAAGGAAGAAGAAAATATGTTAGGCTAGTATGAAAGAATACCCAATCATAATACCCTATGATCCCAGGTTATGACTAGTTAGACTAACGCTTGTATTATTGTATGAAATATTTTAGTATTTTATAAGGATGTTTAGGCAATGGAACAATTACATTATTGCTAAAGTGAATGCTGATATTTAGTGTTATTTGTTTTAAAATAATGAAAATGAAAGGAGCATTTGAATGGTGTTATTAGATCAGGGAATGATTGAGGTGATGCTAGGCTAAAGTTAATGCTTATGCTAATGCTATTGTTTAAAGTAATGAGAATGTGATGAATATTTAATGGTTATGTTAACAATGTATAGAATTTCTGGTGCAATAAGTTTATGGAACTTAAGGTCTACGCTAATGCTGTATTGGATGCTTATGCTAACAGTTATATGGATTAAGAATTATGCGATTAGTTATCGTGAACCCATGTTAAGGAATCAAGGTTCTTGGAACTAATGTCATGAAATTGGTGTGGAATGGTTAGGTTATGCTAAGATTAGGTAGTTCCGTTTGGTTTTATGCGACAACTTATACATGTCAAGATGTTGTTAATTTAAGTTGGAAGTTAATTTAGGGTATGCTCCTTAATCATAATGTTGATGTTATTCCAAGGTTGCAAGGTCATTGTAATGATAGGTATTTGACACCGGCGGTAAATTAATGTGGTCATTTTAGGTATGGAGAATTTCCATGAAATACATTGCTGATAAAGGGGTAAATGTAGTACCTTATTGCATTTTAAAATGAGAATCTAAGATGGTCTTGACGATTTGATAGGTAATGGTATCTCGTCGAACTTAGAATTTAAATGGAGCCTCGGGTCTGTAATGAATATCAGTGAGTCTTAGATAAATGCCCTGTCGTCTTAATGATTGGATGTTTATTTAATTATTTCTACGCATGGACGTATGATTTCCTTGGTGGGGTCGGTAACCCTTGTCCCTTGAAGTCAGATTTGGTGCTGGTCATAATAACGGTTGTTGTGGTCTGAGTCCTTGTCTCGTGTTTTCCTTAGTAGATGAGGGTTCTCTATTGTCTATTGATGCGCTAAGTTGTAATATTTGTAGGTTGGACTGCTTGTGTCGGGCGGGAATTAGTCACCTTCAGTAGCCCTAGCATTTATGTCTGTACGCTTCCTTGCGTCAAGAATCCAGTGTCGTATCAAGAGTCCCGGGTCGTTTAAAGGCACAGTTCCACTCTTGCAACACACTCTGAGTCGTATCAGTAGTCTCGGGCTGTCTAAAGGCACAGTTCCACTACTGCGACTCTACTGTTGGGTTCTTTCATCCTGTGACAGTACTGTACCTAACCCCTGGTGTCTATTTCTTCTTACTGCTGCTAGTTGTACGCCTTGTGTCCAGGGGCATTATTTTCTTATTGTCACTATGATATGTCGTGTTGTCTTGATTATGTTCATCTTATTTGCGTCCTATTGGTTCGAGTGGTGATGTAGGATCAAGGGGGTTGTTTCTTCTGCACGTGCGCACACACCTTAACAAACTAAAAAAAAAAAATTGCACCTATTTTCGGAGTTGTTGTCGTAACCAGGTGGGTTGTTACAAGTTTTTCTTTCGTAATAAATTTCTGATAAGTACTTCTTCTTGAAATAAGTTTTGAATTCTGACCATTCCATTCATTTTTCTTTCAATCCCTTGGCTAATTTCAGGTCTTGCCACCTAATACTAGCTTTTCCTTTTAAGTTGTAAATGGCCATTCTGACATTCATATTAATAGAGTAGTTATAAATATGGAAATATTTATTTTCATCTAGTAACCATGCTTCAACATCCTCACCAGTATTTTATTCTCCATAAAAGGTGGAAGGTTTTATTTTCTTGAATTCACCTTCCAGGTGGTCCACTTGTTTTCTTTTTCTTCCTGTAGATGTAGATACTCCTCATGATTATAAATTCATGCATCGATCATAACATTCCTCTGTAGAGAGACATAAATCTTTGTCTCTACTAGAACCATATATCCGTTCGACATTGGTCTATCTTATTGGTTAAATATTTAAATCCATCGAGTAAATATTAGATATCCTTGTTGGCCTACGATTTCCAAAATTTATCATAGGTTAGGTATGCTACTTGATTGGATTGTGATATCTTATTAAGGCCAAGAATAATCTCGTAGGGATTTCTAAATTTAATATTTTCGACATACTTTATGTTTAGACTCACAAAAAATCATATCCTGCTCGAAATTCTTTTTAAATTCATACATGTTGTGACCTCATTTATTTTTGTCAAAATCTCACCGTGTATTAAACAAATCGATCTCTATTTATATTAACAAATTTTCTACATCATTATTTCACTCTTCATGTGGGTTATCTTTTGCACAGTTCCTTTGAATTAATGCTTATGAAAGTATTAAATTTGGGCTCTTGTATGCAATATGTGTTATAAGGTAGCTCTATTTAAATAATTGTTTCACAGTATTTCAGCCCTATGTAAGGAGTTTAATTATTTTTCTCCAAAGTAATATTCATGGATTATTTATCTCTAATTCTTTTTTTGGTTGGCATTCCTTTTACTTTGTCAATCTTTTACTTTATCAAACTTATAGCCTATAGGTTATCAAGATTATTGTTTTCAATTCGGAGATTTTCCTTATTCTAGTAATAATAATTGTGCATGTATATAAACTGATGATGGGTCCCTTTGTCTTGCGAGGGAACCCATCATATGGATAATTCACCCACTCCCCTTCTCGGTTCTTGGATTGTTGGCTTGGCATGGCAGAAAGGATGCTCTAGTTATGACATCGAAATCCAAGTTAAGTAAATTGGATTCTTTATTTGATGCATCTTTAATCACTTCATTCATTGGTAAGTTACTAATTATTTTATATGTTTTTTGCAGGTTTGAGAGGACAACCAATGGAATTGGAGAAGTGCGTGGTCTTCCCACAAAAGGTATCCGGTTTCCATATTCATCCATCGGTCCTTGTGAGTATTCACAGATAGATCTATCTATTTCTTTGAATTTCTGTTTCGACTAGATAAGAAGTTCCGGTATTCAAGAAACTCAAAATTGTAACATTTTGATCATTTGATCTATTGATTGCAATAAAGATTTATATCAAATTTTGTCACAAGAACTGTACTATGTTGCATCAAAAGTCTTTCTTTCATATTTGACAAAACATGTATTAGGATTGTTATTCTTTTGCTTGACATAACAACAAGAAATATAAATTAGTTGTGTTTATATATATATATATATATATATATATATACTACATTGTTAAAAACATACTACTACAACTATATTACGTAGTGGCAACCCATATCAACTAATATGGCTATACAGTTCTTTCAAACAAATTATGTTTCTAAATGCAATAACATAAGATACATAAACACTTGTATAAATACTAAACCTCATTAGCATAGTACAAAAATTAAATACATATCTAAAATACATATATGAAAAAGATGATGCTGGGAAACAAATGGAACAATCGCATTCCACCCAACTGTAAAACAGAACAACCACAATCACTTGTCCTGATCACCCCCTAGCCCGACCATGAGTCCATAAGGGCGAACTAAATTATCCTGCTTAAATATAGTCACCATCAAAAGATCAGAATATTCATTTCCTCACACTACAAGTGTTCATAATAGCAAACAATTCTCAATGACTCAACATACTAAGAAACATCTTGCCTCCCACATATGTTGTATATATTCTTGTTCCTAGTTCTTTTCATTCCTTTTCCTCCTTCGGGAAATTCACAACTTTACAAATCTATGATTTTTAGGGGCTGTTATTGGTCAAATTCAACTTCTTCCACTTGTAAAAATCATCCCCGAGGTAACTCAAACTTGTTCCCCACTCATGGAGTCAAGATCAACTATTTTTAACCTAGTTGTTCCATTTGTCTTTCAACATTTAATTTATTAAACATTTGTCTCATACACGTGTCCAATAAAATATGGAAGTTGGGAAAGTCAAATATTTTCCCAATGGCCAACAAATAAATAATTACATAATCCATCATTCCAAGTTCGGATTTGCCATAAATGGTAAATTATTTCCAAATATGAATTTTCCAAAAACATAAATTTATTTCTAAATTCAACTTAGAATTTATTTTTATAAAATTTGAGGATATTATAGTTAAGTCATGGTCTTACCCACCATAACCTAATATTCAATAAATTATATATTGTTTAAGAGATTTTTCTTTTAAATTAATAATTTAAATGACATTGCAATTTTCATATATAACTAAATTTGTTTTCAACATGCAATGATACATGTGAACTCCCACCCTCTTCAAACTCTCACAATGATAATTGGGACAAGATTTCCCAAGAAGTGGGATATGGAATAGGAATGGATGTTTACATTAATACAAAAAAATAAAAATCATGCATGTTGAATATTCAACAAGTTCTGTAATTTGCACAACCAAAGTGGATATGTTTAAGAACATACCTGATTCAACCCTTCCAAATTTAATCTCGGTGAATCAAGCTCCCTATTTACTAGATATTCATTTAAAAAATGACCAAACTGTAATGAATGATGATAACAACCCAATTATTTATAAAGATATAATGATATGTATCTAGAACTACAAGAAAACTATCCTGAAATGCATGAAAAATTTACTAATTGTAACACATGACAATCTGATATTTGGTTCATCATTTTGAATTAACTCCTTCAAACTATTACAAAAACATTTTGCATACTCTCGTATATCCTCTATAGACATAGAATTTATATCCTCATCTATTTTGTAAAATAAATTGACATGAGAATTGGCTTCAACTCTCTGACGGTTCAAACCAACATCAACAACATAAAAAATTGATTCTAACGGCATTCATGGACTCATTTTCAACATATGATGTAACTCACATCTTTGAAAGTGAGGTAAATTCCCCTGTTGGTTTTGTAACGACCTCCTCGTTACGACAACAACTCTGAAAACAGGCGCAATTTTTTTTATTGTTTAAGGTGTGTGCGTGCATGTAGAAGTAACAACACGCTGGACTCTACGTCGCCACTCGATAACCAACAAGATGCAACCATGATTTTCAGCACAAGAAGACTGAAGGCACACAACGAGTAACTGCAACAATATACGACGACAGGCATAAGGCACACAACACAAACATTAAGACATACTGGTGGTTCACAGTAAAAACACAGAGGAACGAATCCATGGTGTTAGGGTTACTATTTCTTCACAGGAAAGTAGGGCGTTTAGTCTTATGTCTTCTCGAAAGAAGATTAGATAGGATCCTGCCCGACTACTTAGGCAGAAACTAGTAACCCGACCTAGAACAAGATGCAAGCAAGATGAACACCACAAGATGACCCCGACATATCACAGTGACAACAAGTAATAAAAGCCCCTAGACATAAGGCATACAACCAGTAGCCGTAAGCAGAAAACAACAGCAGGTGTTAAGTACAGTACAGTCACAGACGGAAGAATCCAACAATAGAGTTTACTATTTCTGCACAGAAAAGAAGGGCTTTTAGTCTTATGTCTTCTCGAAAGAAGATTAGACAGGCTCCTGGGCGACTACTCAAGTAGAAACTAATAAGTCTTTTAGGGAGTCAAAGTAGTGAAAATTATGCCTTTAAATAGCCCGAGACTACTGATACGGCTTAGAGTGTGTCGCAAGAGTGGAAATTGTGCCTTTAAACAGCCTAAGACTCTTCATATGGCACTAGATTCTTTACACTGAAATATCACACACACAGACATAAATACTAAGGTTACCTAGGGAGTCTACCTCCCACCTGACCAACAGTCCCGACACACGGAAGGTTTATCAACCAAGCCCGACCTTATCTATAAGGAACAACACCCTTAATACAGTCTCAGAAATTCGGTTACACTTAACTCAAGGTTACTACACCGTAAATGTTTATTAATAGTGATGAAAGTTACAAACACTGCCCAGAAATATTAAACACCTTTCATTTACCTCACATATCCGGGCCATCCTTTTAAAATTACAATACCTCTTATGCTACGACCACCAAAATTATAATGACATTCCAAGATAAAAAATTCAATTAAACATGAGGAGCTCACAATGCGATGTCATCAATGATCATAAAGTTCAATAATAATGCATTAAAATAACATCATAATTATAGGTAACATCAGTTTGAAATTAACAATATACACCATAATTTACGGTGGCAATCTATAAAATAATAAAATTTAAAATGACAATAATTAAAAAGGGAAATATTTGGAAATGACAACTATCAATATTACAAATGACTCTAATTAAAGATAACAATTAATTAAAGATGTCAATATATGGAATTACATCATAAGTATAGGTGACACCAATTTGAAAATAACAATATACATCATAATAAAAATGGCAATCTATAAATAATAAAATTTTAAATGACAATAATTAAGAAGGGCATGACAAACTATCAATATTACAAATGACAATAAATTAAGATAACAATCAATTAAAGATGTCAATATATAGAATTACATCATAACTACATGTGACATCAATTTGAAATAACTATATACATCATAATTAAAAATGGCAATCTATAAATAATAAAATTTAAAATGACAGTAATTAAAAAGGGGCAATATTTGTAAATGACAGATATCAATATTAAAAAGGACCATGGTTAAGGATAACAATAATCAAGGATGTCAATATAAAGAGATAACATCATAACTGCATAGTCTCAGTGACATTAACGCTTACCAGTTCTACCAATTAGTATTGATAATCGAGCAATATCTCAGGACATCCTTGCATGTAATTATAGGGAACCAAAATCCTCTGTCAGACAAGTGGTCGACAGTTACACCCGTACAGTCATCCTGGTAATTCGCTTATATTAAGCACTAAATAAAGCTACTAGATTGTCTAGATGACATGAGCCATTGGTTTGTTATCCTAGAATCTCGACTTAGACTGGATGCTACCAATTTAAAGGCGAAGGAGGCGATGAGCAAGTGTTTAAGGACGGAACCCACGCAGCTAATAAGGCGCACAGAACAGGCAATAAATAATAATAAAAACGCGGTCCCAAAAAGAAAAATGCATCTGTAATAAAGCCCATGAATGAGGATGCAGACCCAAAAATAAAATAAAACCGCAAATGTAATAATGCCCAGTCTGAAAGAAAACACCCCTGTATTACATAATGCATGCCATTTAAAACGCCCAAAAATATATCAGTAACGCAGACCATTAAACATTTAAAATGCATACCAATAGACACCCAAAATATATCAGTGAATGGCATTTAAAACGTCCACAGAAAAATGCGCACTGTTGATAGAACGTATCTACAGACTGTCATGTGAATTGCCAGAACAAAAATTCGAATCCCACCCAATTCGCAGTTCCAGAACGAAAATACATAAGCAACCACTAGAATTCACCAGGAACGATAAAGTCTAGGATTAAAATTTCGAAGGGTAAAACAAAAACAAGGCAACACGAATGGGCCAACCACACTCGTATGCTATCGCAGGCTGTGTTAGAGCTGACAACGAGTGTAGCAATGCAGATCACACCCAAAAACAAGTTTAATGAGAAACAAGGAGGAACATTCACCCTCTGGAAATTGACCTATCGACAGATATCAACAGAAGTGAAAGGAGGAGAGTTCGTGGATGACAGGAATCGGTGAGGGCGCATCATGGATAGTAACCGGTGAAACAAATAATACCTATACCCATTCCAAGGCCTGCGAGGTTAAACAATCAGAGGTAATGATCCCTTGATTGCAATAGATATAATTAAATCGAACAGTGTCCAAAATCTATATAACATAAAAGCGTTCAGTTTTATCAACAGAACCCTGAATCTGAAGCTTGTCTCCCTTGATCGATTATCTACTAAATACAGTGAGGGCCTTGATAGAGAAATAAATATATAGCGTAGGCAGCAATAGAGTTTAGGGTGTAGTCAATGAATATAAGACAAAAATAATTGGCCCAGACAACACTCGCACCAGTAAAAGGGAAAACGCTCAGAATTGGGTAGAGGAGAAAGTCCAAACTTAATACACGGAAATTGTTCACCAGGGTAAGGAGATTTACAACAAAATACATCGATGCAGGCATGAAACTACACAGCCCGTAGAGGTAAAATCCATCCACCTAAAGGTTTTATATACAAGGCTGGAGTGGCCAATGTCAAGGGAAGGACATGCAGAAAACAAAAATTACGGGCAAGGACATTACACTGTAGAGTTGGCGTTCACATCAGTTACAGTATAATATCCAAAACAAATAAATAACAATCATATAATCCACTTACCATCGAGTGTCTGATCCTATCATAAGTTTTAGTGCATTTTACTCTACTAACAAGAGAGCGTACCTGGCCTTATCGCTCGTTGATGATGTCTGCCCTCCGTGCCGCTCCCCGCGCTTTGTGCCGCTCCCGCTCGCCAACTGTAGAGACCTCATCAGTCCCTCCCAGGCAATAGCTAGAGTTACTCTGCTTCCACCTTCCCCCCCCGAGCCACAAAGGGGCCACACGAGAACCAGAGATAAGACTAGTTTCTCAGCTCGCCTCCACGGCTGAGCTACCACTCCAATACAACTGAGAAATTCCCAACTCCTCACAAGCAACC
>JZKD02S1712650.1:502100-530347 GCA_000966675.3 Picea glauca | reverse complement strand
CGCAAGAAGATGGTTACAATGAGGCTCTGGAGGCCTTTTTACAATAATTGGGAATGCCAAAAGTCCTAGACATCCAAAAACCTAACCCTAGGAGATGAAGCGCCAAAAGTCATGTTGGCCTCGTTTGGGTAAGTTGGTGCATCAACTTCCTGGGGTCGTAACGTTTGCATACAATCTCCGTTTTAGGAATGTGATAGCTTGTTGGAAAGGTATTATCGAGGAGATTCATTTTGGAGGCTCCATTATGTCTTCAACTATCATTGAGAACCTATATCTCAAAAAAAATTCATTTAGGCCCTCAAAATGGCCCCGAAAGTTAAAACCTGCTAAAAATAGTAAATTGCCAAAATGGCCAGAAAACTGTTTTGAACCATTTGGAAAAGGTGGGTGGCCCCCGATATCCACCTGGATCAACCAGAATCTCAACGATCACCAACATCTCCTATGCCATACTCTCAGCAACTACGACCAACAATGACCAACAAATACCGTGAAAAACCTCTCATACAGGTCTAAACCTCTCATATAGTTTAGACTCTCAGCAGTTCGGAACCTCTCATGCACCAAACTGTTAGTGACCGCGACCATGACCAACGAATGCTGCGACCAACCTCTCATGCACTAGACTCTCAGCAGTTCAGAAAAGGGTGGACTGACCGATGTGTGGGAAATATATAAAACCTTGTTAGGTCGAAAGTTATTTTTGGACGAAAAAACCTTTCGACCGAATAATCTTTTGGCCAAAACGTTGGTACCAAATAAAAAAATTTGTCCGGCTAGTAAGTTTTCAGTTGAATGAATCTTTCAACAGAAACATATTTCAGCCTAAAATATGTCACCAGATGAAATAAATTCATCTGGATAATATGGTACATGAAAATCGAGGGCATCGTCACGGTACCATTCGATTTGACATATAAAGGTTCAGCCGAAAAAATAAACTTTCGATCGAAAGAAGTATTAGTTTGGGTGAAGAAAGGTCTCTAGGAATTTTGGAGACCCGATTCTCACAAAAGTGTTACCCACCTTCATGATTTTACCCTCCTACCTCAACTAAATATGGTTGTTGAAGACGTGTCATGGGAATTTTTCGAGGAACAATTCTCAGATAGGTACCTGTCTATTGAATTCATTGAGCACTAGCTTAATGAATTCAATGAATTAATACATGGTAGTCGTATGGTGCTCGAATATGACGTCAGGTTCATGGAGCTACTTAGGTATACTCCACATATGAACATAGAGAAGTTAAAGGTCAACAACTTTGTCTTTGGCCTTAACATCAACATTCATTCCAAGGTGAGGATCCTAATGCCTTATATGTTGTAAGATGTAGTTCAGAAGGACCTCTTAGCTGAGGAAGAACTGAAAAATTGGGGTCAATTCATGAACCATTCCAAACTGACTAGACCAGTGAAACTAGGAGCGCAAAATCATCAGACGCCAACCTGAAAGACTTATGGGAATTGAGATATGACCATAGGACTTATGTTCTTGACACCGAGATGACATAATCCTCAGTAGAGGAATCCTTATAGAGAACCACAATAGTGGAAGAAACAAAACTGTCTCCAACAACAATTTAGGCCTATTGAGCATAACAAACCAGAAACACATATTTCTAGGCCAACAACTTCTACTTCGGGGACCAAGAGCATTGGACCGAATACTGGATGTTGGACATGTGGAGAGCCAAATTACCAATGGGATTTTTGAATTGAGAAGGCCAGAGTGGTTGGATCATCAGGACCGACTACAGTTGGATATTTGGGAAAGGTGTACAGGATACATGTAGTGGTGAACAACTACCAGTCCAAGCACTAGTCCACTATTCTCAAGACGTCAGGTATGATCCTCGACCAAAATTTTAGTATTTTGTTATATCAAGGAGCCACAAAGAGATTTATTCCAGATGCATCTCTTAAGATAATTAAGGTAAATAAATTCAAGAAAGATGAGTTCATATACAAAGAAATGGCATCGAGTGCCAAGAAAAATTTGGAGGGAAGGTTATGGATTGTAGCATTGACTTGGGTGATTTTGTAATGCAGGCCAACCTATATGTCACAATATTAGGATCTTATGACGTAGTTATTGACATGGATTGGTTGGAATCACATGATGTGAAACTTAATTATAAGACAAATCAGTTAATCTTGACAAATGATTTGGAATAGATTAGAGTGATTGTAGGAAGAAACAAGGGAGTTTCACTGAGGTTTATTTCTTCCCTACAATTATAGAAAAACATGTGCAACGGATGCAAGTTATATTCCATCCTAGAACTTAATGAAAAGGGATATATGGAAGGATCGAAAAACCTTCTGGTAGTATCATATTTTGCAGACGTGTTTCTAGAGGAACTACCAGGTTTACCACCAGAAAGAGAACTTGAGTTTACAATATATTTGAAACCTAGAACATAATCGATTGCGAGAACTCCATACCAGACGTTGGCACCAGAATTACAAGAGTTGAGAATGAAATTGAAATATTTGTTGGATTTAGGACTTATACATCCAAGTGTATCATCGTGGGGTGTGCTAATGATTTTTTTAGAAAGAAGGATGGGTTGTGGAGACTTTGTATTGACCACTGGAAATTGAAAAAAGATACGATCAAGAACCAATATCCTTTACCAAGGATTTATGATTTATTTGATCAGATGAAGGGAGCGACATTTTTTTTCAAAGATTGACTTAATATTGGGATATCACCAGTTACAGATTAAAGAGGAATATATCCCTAAGACAGAATTTAATATGATATCTAGACACTGTGAGTTTATTGTTTTACCATTCGGATTGACAAACACCCCGAGGGTATTCATGATTTTGATGAATGTGGTGTTCCACGAATACTTTGACAAGTTTTTATAAGTATTTATTGATGATATATTGATTTTTCTTGGACTAAAGAAGATCATGATGAACACTAGAGATTGGTCCTATAGTTTCTAAGAGAAAACAAATTGTAAGGGATGCTATCAAAATGTAACTTTTACCAATCAAAGATACATTACTTGGGACATATCATATCTGGAGAAGTTATCCCCATGGATCCAACGAAATTAGAGGCTATTATGGAATGGAAAAATCCAACGAACGTACAATAAGTAGGTATATTTATGGTTTTCATAGGATATTGTCGACGATTCGTTAAAGGTTTTTCGAATATAGAAAATACAATCATGAAATTGCAGAAGAAAACAAGAAGTTTGTATGGACAGAAAAATGCATGGAAGCATTTCTAAACATTAAAGAGTTTTTAATGAAAAAATCAATCATGAAGGTCCCCGACATGGATAAGGAATTCTTGTTGGACACACCAACTACACTAAGAGGGGGGGGGGGGTGAATAGTGTAGGGCTCTTTTTCAAAACTTCGCTTTCAGAAAACTCATTAGTTAGAAATCACCATTTACTCATTAATTATTGTTGTCATTTATAACCAGTTAAATGTGAACATAAATCAAAAACATATATCATTAACATATCATCAACAAATCATCACCACAAGGAACACAAAGAGCACAAGATGTTTGTACAATTTTCTTTTTATTATGGACTACAAACTTTGGATTTATCAGCAACAACTTAATACAGTACAACTCTACAAGAGAATCATATCTATAATGAAAGACTCAACTTACACCCTCAACACCAACTAAGACGAGCCAACAATCCTCAACAAATATCAATCTATCAATAGGTACGTGACTTGTCTATAGTGTAGCACATGTATGTATGCGCCCTACCAGTAGTACATCTCGTGCATGTATGCGGAAAGTCTGTACTATAGCATGTGTATCACTTCTAAGTTACTTAAGGTTTTCTCTTCTAGATCAACTCAGATCCTCTGTAACCTTCAATCACATTATCTTCTATCTTTCACTGTCCAAACTGAACCATAACCAATCACAACACATCCAATCTCTCCAACAACTTACGCATGCTTCTCAACCATACAATATTAATGCTACTCATCATGTACAATAAACCAATATACTATAACAATCATATCAATACTGAATCATAAGAGTGTTTCTCACTCCATCAACCAACACAAACCACATCACAACAACCATACCAAGAATGCCTTAAGCATTCACTACACAACAAGAAAGAGTATCCATCAAAATAACAATGTAACCATACCAAAATTTATATGAAAGATCTAAGCCCATAGAATGCAGATATGGAACTAGCTTCAGTCCTCAAGAGCCTGGAACAAGATCACACACAAGTCTTGATGAATTCATCCACTGTACACATCATGTCCTCATACAACCCGCGTATGTATGTGCCCTGTCTCATTGTCGCCCGCGTATACCTCATAAACTAGGGTTTTTGAACTTCTAAGAATTTTTTGGTCATGATCTTAGACTTGCCGAAACTTTGATGCATCAATGAGATCCTCCAGATCTCCTCTCTCTTAGAATAGATCTTCAATATATTCTCAATAGATGCATAAGAGATGCACTAAGATATGATCTTCATAAGAGACCCTTGCCTCTTATTTATACTCTCCAAGTAGTTTGCTTAGAACCATTTTCTAGGTCACTTAACCTATTTTCCTTATTTTTAGGGTTAACCACTTTCAATAATTAGAAAGTTATCCATTTCTTTATCATTTAAATATTCCTCATTTACTTGTCACCATTTAAATAATAATTTCTTCTTTTCAAGAACTTTGACTTCTTTGACCTCTTGGGAATTCAAGCCAACATATGAGGGTCCTTCATCTTCCTAGGGCCATAACTCTCAAACCATGAGGATTTATGTGACATTCCACCTACCACCAAAAATGGAATGACAAGCACTATCTGACGTAGACCCCCTTCTCCAGACCCGCAAGTTGAGATCTACACAAGATCTTTTCCTTTCAGCCCAAGAGTTCGACTAGCTCCTCTATTTCCCTTTCGGGAAATCTACCCACAACAACACCTTGAGAAAATTTCTCTCTTATTTCGGGATATCATACTTCATGATTTCACAAATCTTGTGATCAAGCACCTTACCTCTCTGACCTTCAAAACCCGAAATATTCAATCACTTGGTCTTCATGATGTCAATTTTGGCTTTTCGGCTTTCATGAATTTGGGAGTTGCGATGTCGTGCAACTCTACTCCTCGACTCCTGAAATCATGAAACCCAAATTACTGAAATCCTGAAACCCCCCTTTAAAGGAGATCAACGGCTGTGAACTTTCCCTTGACCCAATGGTCAGTGCTATTTCATGTATCGGGAGTTCGATATGCCAAATCTTGAACATTGTATCCTCTCCACCTTTCGGTCTCCGAAATCCTGAAATTTTGAAATAGTACATCACCTCGTTGTTTCACAAACTCGATGGGAAGTCTCCTGTCCTTCCATGTGTCACCTCCTTTTTGTTTCGGGTTTTCTCCTCTGCTGTGCCTTGATCTTTCTCCCTTGAGACTTCTGAAACCCTGAACTCCAAAGCTCTAAAAACTTAAGATTGTTTCTCCTTGTTGTTTTCCACAAATCTCGACAAGAAGACTCCTATCCTTCCACGTGTCTCTTTCTCCTTGTTTCTTATTTTCTCCTCTACTATATCCCGAACTCTCTCCCTCGATACTTCCAAAATCCTGAACTCCAACCTTCCACTTCTCTACTCTACACTGATGAGAATCCTTTCGGACTTCGGGTACTTGATGTGTCAAGACCCAAACTTGCAACTCAGACTTCCGAAGTCCGAAACTTTGAAATGATATGACAGCCCCAGAAATCTTGATCAATGGTTGACATTAATTTAGGCTATCCAAAGGATGGCTCTATCTTATCCATTATACCTCTCGTGGCTTCTGCATATCCAACGATCCCCGCTATTTTGAGATTCTCCTCAAAGAATTTTGACTATCCAAACTTTTCCTCAAAGAAATCTGGTTCTAACTTGGCCTCTACATGATGACCAAAGACTCCTCTTCTACTATTCAACACCTTGAAGGCATGAACTCTCCTGAGATTATTTCGCAACTCAAGCCTCCTAAAAGACTTCTGCACGCACTCCTTGTGGCACTTCTCCAAATTCGTCTAAGTATTTAAGTTCTTTTGACTCTGTGCAACTCCCTGCGACAGTAGTCTTCAACTCTCTCTTTGGTTTATAAGTTTTGAACTTCCAACCAGCCTGCACACACCTTGCATGGCTTCTGTGCCGAACTTTCACTTTTGCAGAAGATGAGAACATTGATATCCCTCTTGAGATTTCAGAGATGAACTCTAAACCCGTCAATGAACTTCTTTTGGATGTTTCACTGCACTACTTCCAGTAACTCTTACTCAAGAAGATAAACAATTGAAACTCATTTCTTTACTCTCTCAGACTTCAAATACCCAACATGAAATCGTACATACATAACATAAAAGAAAATGTACAACAGAAAGAGTAAAACAACCATGAGCATAACATTCAACATGTATACATAGAAAGCATTAGAACACCATGAGTCAGAATCAACGCTTCATATATTAATCTCAGAACTTCTATACATGGGATCTTCTACACAACTCTCTGATTCTTCTCTTCTCTATGCTCTATGCTCAATTGATAATGTTGCTAATGTTACAAATGATACAAGATGAGGGTGTCTATAGTTGGTTTTCCCTCCTACGCTCTAAACTGTCTAATCTGCATTTAAATCTACCTACTTACATTAGCTTCATATAAATGCCTTTACACCTACTACAAATGAGAGAAACCGCTCAAGATCTGTTTACAATATCTAAGTGTGTTTCCTCTTAACTACTACATTAATGTTTCACATCCAAATTTTCAAAACAATTCAAACATTTTGAACATGTGCCAAAAATGAAATGGCGTTTGTCCCATGATCGCTTGTAGTTGGCGATGCTCCTGCATCATACTTCGTCGCTTTAAATTTTCATGAACTCCTGTTCATGAGCTCTTGCATATTTTTCCCGTGCTTTTGAATGTCTGCTTCATTCTCCTAACTGGCATCTTCAACTGGATGTCCCTTCCATTTGACCAAGTATTAGAAATATTCTTTTCTCTTGGTCTTCTTGCTGACTCTCTTGTTAAGTATACTCTCCATCTGTGGATTTTCAGCTACAAGCATTTGTTTATCCCATTGAACCTTTGTATGTCCATTGTCTGCTCCTTCTTCTTCAGCTCTGTAAGGGTAGAAATCTGATATGTTTAATATCGGTGAAATTCCGATCCCATCGGGTAATTTGATCGCATATGCATTTGCCTCAAATTTCCTTATGATCCTACATGGTCCAATCTTCTTCATCTTTAGTTTGTTATACGTTCCCCTTGGGAACCTTTCCTTTCTCAAGTGTGCAAGGATCAAATCACCAAATTCAAATTGAATTTCTCTCCTGTGTTGATCTGCTTTGCGCTTATACTCTTGATTGGAATTTTGCAATCGCTCTTTAACCTAGTTATGAAGCTTCTTCATTTCTTCTGCAAAATTCTCTGCACTAGCACTTCTAGTTTCATTCTGTTTTGAATCTTTCAGTTCAGAAACTCCCCTGGGTTGCATTCCATAAACAATATGAAATTGAATCTTCCCCATGCTTCTATTGATTGAATCATTGTAAGCAAATTTTTCCTGTGGCAGAATGTGATCCCACTGACTGTGGTGTTCAGTCACTAGGCTCCTTAGTAAATCTCCCAAGCTTTTGTTCACAACTTCTGTTTTTCCATCCGTCTGAGGATGACAAGCTGAGAAAAATGACAATTTTCTTCCCAGTTTCTTCCATAAAGTCCTCCAGAAATGCCCGACAAACTTAGTGTCTCGATCTGAAACTATGCCCCTTGGTAAGCCGTGAAGTCTGACAACTTCCTTGAAAAACAGGTTCGCAATGTGAGTTGCATCCCTGGTTTTCTAACATGGTATAAAGTGTGCCATTTTCGAAAATCTATCCACTACCACAAAGATTGAATCAAACCCTCTTTGTGTTCTTCCCAATCCCAACACAAAATCCATGCTCACTGCATCCCACGACCTCTCTAGAATGGGTAACGACTGATATAACCCTATGTTTTGTTTCCTTCCTTTTGTGTGTTGACAAATTATGCATCTATCCACAAATCGTTTGACATCATCTCTCATTCGTGGCCAAAAATATGAGCCATTTAATTTCGAGAGCGTTTTATCATGACCGAAATGTCCATCCAATCATCCACTATGTTTTTCCTGCAATATATTCTCCCTCATGGAGCATTTTGGAACACATAATTGATTACCTCTAAATAATAATCCATCCTGGATCATATATTCAATCCATTGACTTCTATCTCTGAGAATTGGATTCTTAGATGCCTCATAAGGCTCTTTGAAATCTAGAACATCCTTGTACATGTCCTTGAGGTTATCAAAACCCAATGTTTTGACTCTAAATTCCTGCATCAGCAAACATTTCCTGCTCAAAGAATCAACAACTCTGTTAGCAGTTCTAGAAATATGTTTAATTACAAAAGTAAAATTCTGCATATATTCAACCCATTTAACATGTCTTTGGCTTAGCTTCTCCTATTGAGTTACAAATTGTAGTGCATGATTGTCACTGTACAAAACGAACTCTTTAGGAACCAAATAGTGCCTCCACTTCTTCATTGCTTGTATGACTGCATAAAATTCTTTGTCATACGTGGAGTACTTAACCTTCGCCTCATTCAATTTCTCATTGAAGTATGCGACTAGCTTGTCATCTTGACTCAAAATTTCTCCAATTGCAAAACCACTAACATCACACCTGACCTGAAACATCTTACTAAAATATGGCAACACCAGAATTGGCTATTCAATAATCTTCCTCTTTAACAAATTGAAGATTTTCTCTGCTTCTTCTGTCCAGTGAAAAGATTTATGTCTTTTCTTCACTGTGTCCATCATTAGTGCACTAATTCCACTTAAATTCCTGATGAATTTTCTATAGAAACTAGCCAATCCATGAAAACTTCTAACTTCAAAGATACTCTTCAGTGATGGCCATTCTTAATCACCTCCACTTTATCTGGATCCATCTTCAACTTATCTGCTGAAATAAAAAATCCCAAATAAATGAGCTATGTCTTTATGAATGATGACTTCTTTATATTTATTAACAACTTCTCTTGCTGCAATCTTCTCATCACTATAGCCAAATGTTTTAGATGCTCTGCTTTTGTTTTACTAAAAATCAGTATGTCATCAAGATACACAATGACAATTTTTTTGATGAAATCCTTCAGGACTTCATTCATCAATCTCATGAAGGTACTTGGTGCGTTTGTTAATCCAAACGACATAACAAACGATTCATACAACCCTT
Source organism: Picea glauca (assembly GCA_000966675.3). NCBI lineage: Eukaryota > Viridiplantae > Streptophyta > Pinopsida > Pinales > Pinaceae > Picea > Picea glauca. The sequence goes on along the minus strand of JZKD02S1712650.1, from coordinate 521,049 downwards.
CCTTAGTCTTGAAGGTTGTCTTCCATTCATCACCTTCTCTCATACGAATTTGATGATAACCACTTTTCAAATCAATCTTCGAAAAAAAAAATTCCCCACTCAAACAATCCATCAAATCATCCATTCTTGGAAATGGAAATCTATACCTGATGGTAATCTTTTTAATTGATCTTGAGTTTTCACACATCCTCTAGCCTCCATCTTTCTTTGGGCTGAGAACTGTTGGAACAACACATGGACTCAATCTTTCTCTAACCAACCCTTTTTCCATTAAATCCTAGACCTGTCTTTTGACTTCTTCATTCTCCTGCAACGTCAATCTGTACGTGGCTTTGTTTGGTAAACTATCTCCAGGTATGAGATCAATGTGATGAATCACACTTCTGATTGGTGGCAACGAACGACATAGTTCATCCATTACTATATCAAAACATTCCTCCAGTACCTTTTGGATTCCCTCTAGTAAATCATCCACCCTTGTATTGGTTAAAACAATCTGAGGTTTTCTAACTACAATGAATTGTGGATCTTCCTTCTTCTTAACCTCCTTAAGAAGTTCCTTGCTACTCATGAGAAGCACAATGTTGCTTACTTCAGGTTTCACCTCTTTGTCCTTAATCGACAACAACATGTGAGTTCTCCCATTCTTCTCTAGGGTGTATGTGTTCTTTCTCCCATCATGAATCACATTCCTGACATATTTCCACGGTCTACCCAACAATAGATGACAAACATCCATGAGAATGACATCACACAATATCTTATCGTTATATCCCCCTATTTTAAATTCAACTAAACATTGTTTAGTGACATTTACCTGATGTCCTTTTTGTAGCCATGAAACTCTGTATGGACTTGGATGTTCAATAGTCTCTAGCTCCAGCTTTTCTACCATCTCTGTAGAAACGAGATTGTTTGTGCTACCACTATCCACAATGGCCTTTCATACCCTGTCTTTGGTCTTGCAAGTAGTCCGAAAAAGTTTGTTTCATTGGACTGGATTCTCTACTTCCTTCTCTGGTGTTAAGAGAACTTTCCTCATGATTAGTGATCTTTCACCTTGAACATCTTCTGCTTCAACATTCCACCTTTGTTCTTCGGAAATGTGAGTCTCACCACCTTCTTTCTTCTTATCTAGACATTCATAAGACTTGTGTCCATTCTTTCCGCATGTGAATCATTTTACTACTGCACCTCTGCCTTTTCCTCTTCCTCTAGCGCAAGGAAAAGCATTTGAGGTTTCTTCCACTCTTCCTTAGGTTTCTGACCCCTATCTTGGACAATTGCCTTGCCTCTGGGTTGACTTATGCCTCAGCCTCTTTGGCTTTTCTTTTGTATCATCTTCTCTTAAGCCTTTATAGCCATATGATAAGCATCTTCCATCGTTCATATGGTCATCATACTCAACTCATCCTGAATGTCATATCTCAGACCATTCATAAACCTAGCAACCTTTTCATCATCACTTTCATGATGACCTGCTCTGATGTTCAGTCTATAGACATCTTCAGTGTACTCCTTCACTGACATCAGCTTCCGTCTCAAATTCTTCTTTCTTCGAAACAGAGTAATTTGATAATCCTTGGGCATGAATTTTACTTTCATCTTTGCGACTATTCTATCCCAACTGTTGATTTTCTACTTACCTTTGCAACGTCTGTCAACTTGTAGTTCATCCCAGCACAATGTTTCATGTCCTTTAAGTCTTGTGACAACATGTTTGACCTTTTTGTCTTCCTCGACATCTTCATAGTCAAAATACTTGTCCAGAGCTCCAATCTAGTCTAGAAGCTCTTCAACATCTAGGTTTCCCTCATATAATCGAATGTCCATTTTTTCCCTAGAACCCATCCTTGCAACAGCCTTGAGTAGGTGTTCATTTGCTGCATCCTCTACTACAACTTCATCTCCTTCATGTTTGTCTTCATTTTCACTTACAGAATCACTGAGATCCCCAACACCGGCTGCGCACCTCTGCGCTATTTCCATAGAATCCATCCTAGCACGTAAGTCATGCACATCTCTTGCTCCTGATGGATTAGGTAATTACCTGCCCCTTATTCTTGGCATTTACCTTTCCTCTGGTGGATCAGGTGTTTGCCTATTTCTTCTTCTCGACAACATGGCTGTAAAATCCCTCCTTTCCCTGCTACAGAAAGAAAAGAAAATTTTCCTATGCTCTGACACCAAACTTGACGTAGACAACCTTCTATAGACCCCCAGGTCGGGATCTGCACAGGATCTTTTCCTTTCGGCCTGAGAGCTCGACTGGCTCCTCTATTTCCCTTTCGGGAAATCTACCCACAACAACACCTTGAGAAAATTTCTCTCTTATTTCAGGATATCAGACTTCATGATTTTGTGAATCCTGTGGTCAAGCACCTTACCTCTCTGACCTCCGAAACCTGAAATATTCAATCACTTGGTCTTCTTGATGTCAATTTCGGCTTTTCACCTTTCACGAATTCGAGAGTTGCGATGTCGTGCAACTCTAATCGACTCTAGAAATCCCAAAATATCCCTTTTAAGGAGATCAACAGTTGTGAACTCTCCCTTGATCCAACAATCAACACTATTTCACATATCAGGAGTTCGATATGCCAAAGCTCAAACATTATATCCCCTCCACCTTTCAGTCTCTGAAATCCCAAAATTACGAAATAGTACGTCACCTCGTTGTTTCACAAACTCGACAGGAAGTCTCTTGTCCTTCCACGTGTCACCTCATCTTCATTTCAGGTTTTCTCCCCTACTATGTCCCGATCTGTCTCCCCTGAGACATTCGAAACCCTGAACTCCAAAGTTTCGAAAACTTAATCTTGTTTGTCCTTGCTGTTTTCCACAAATCTCGACAAGAAGCCTCCTGTCCTTCCACATGTCGCTTTCTCCTTGTTTCATATTTTCTCCTCTACTATATCCCGAACTCTCTCCCTCAAGACTTCCAAAATCCCTAGCTCCGACCTTCCACTTCTCTAATCTACACTGATGAGAATCCTTTCGGTCTTCGGCTACTTGATGTGTCAAGACCCAAACTTGCAACTCAGACTTCCGAAGTCCGAAACTCTGAAATGATCTGACGGCCCCAGAAATCTTGATCAACGGTTGATGTTAATTTAGGCTATCCAAAGGATTTCTCTATCCTCACCATTATCCCTCTTGCATCTTCTGCAGATCCAATGATCCCTGCTGTTTTGGGATTCTCCTCGAAGAATTTTGACCGTCCAAACTTTTTCTCAAAGAACTCTGGTTCTAACTTGGCCTCTACACGATCACCAAAGACTCATCTTCTTGTATTCAACACCTTGAAGGCACAAACTATCCTGTGCTTCCTTTCACAACTCAAGCCTCCTAAAAGACTTCTACACACACTCCTTGCGGAACTTCCCCAAATATGTCTAAGTATTTGAGTTCTTTTGACTCTATGCAACTCCGTGCGATAGTGGTCTTCAACTCTCTCTTTGGTTGATAAGTTTTGAACTTCCAACCAGCCTGTGCACTCCTTGCATGGCTTTTGTTTCTGACTTGCACTTTTGTGGAAGATGAGAACAATGGTATCCCTCTTGAGCTTTCAGAGGTGAACTCTGAACCCATCAATGCACTCCTTGAAGATGTTTCACTGCACTCCTTGCAAGAACTCTTACTCAAGAAGAGAAACAATTTAAACTCATTTCCTTACTCTCTCAGACTTCAAATACCCAACATGAAATCATACATACATAGCATAAAATAAAATGTACAACAGAAAGAGTAAAACAACCATGAGCATAACATTCAACATGTATACATAGAAATCATTAGAACACCATGAGTCTGAATCAAAGCTTCATATATTAATCTCAAAACTCCTGTACATGGGCTCTTCTACATAACTCTCTGTTGCTTCTCTTCTCTATGCTCTATGCTCAATTTATAATGTTGCTAATGTTACAAATGATACAATATGAGGGTGTCTATAGTCGGTTTTCCCTCCTACGCTCTAAACTGTCTAATCTGCATTTAAATCTACCTACTTACATTAATTGCCTATAAATGCCTCTACACCTACTACATATGAGAGCAATTGCTCAACATCTATTTAGAATATCTAAGTGTGCTTCCTCTTAACTACTACATTAATGTTTCGCATCCAAATTTTCCAAACAATTAAAACATTTTCAACATGTGCCAAAAATGAAATGGCATTTGTCCCTTGCTCGCTTGCTGCTGGTGATGCTCCTGCATCACTGTCCATCTAGGAGGTTTTCACTAACAAAGTCATTGATCTTTATCTCGTTATTCCAAAATCAAGTATGGGTTATCCAAACATACTTCTAGGATAAATCAACTGTAAAGCATCTTCCCTTGATGGATTTCACCATAAGGGGACCACTTTGGAGTTCATCCATTTTTACTCCTCATCAACCATGATAAGACAATAATGAACAATCTTTACATGAACCGAACTATGCATCATATCTCAATGACAAATCATTGATCCATCTTCATCTATACATGGCATCATATGACTATGACTCCACTTAACATCAATCCAATCATCAATCAATCAATCAATCAATCCTTTGGAATCACTCAATCCCTTGACATCAATCAATCACTTGACCACAATCAATTAAAACTTTGGCATCAATCACCAAATTATCCAACAATCTCCCCCTTTAGCATTGATGAAAATACCAACATTGATGTCAACACGTAGAAAAGGCATGATCTACATCAATAGTCATCAATCACATCAATTTGACTATATCTCCCCCTTTGACATCAATGGCAAAGGGTCATTCTCCCCTTGGGGATGCTCCCCATTCTTGAACTCTCCTTGGGGTTTCTGACCCTCCTTGAATTCCTTTGATCTTCCTTTGAATAATATCTCCCCTATTGAACAAGGGATATCACTCTGATGTAATGCTAAAGATACATCACTCATACTCCCCCTAGAATTATGCCTTTGTGCTCTCTCTTCAAATATAGGGCTCTTTCCTCCTAGAATCATGGGAAGAAGAATGAATCCCCATATGGGTATGTCTCTTACTATCTTCTTGAAAATATGAATAACATGCTTCTGCTGCAAATTCTACTACTCAATTGGATCATAGAACAATCGCTCTTTCTATGACGATCCTTGGACCTGTCCATGCATCAAAAATTCGTGCCATACCATGAAACAAAATATATGTCAACAATGAAATAGAGAATCATGAATATAACATCAACCAAGTACATCATGTACCAAATTTTGTTTCGACCATGCAAAACACCGATGTGCAACAACCATGTGTCATAAGATATCATCAATGGAGTGTATCAACCATATGCCTCTACCAACATATCAATCAATGCTTCAAAAAAAAAGTGTCATATCACCAATGATATACCTCTGCCATGAATCAAGTGACACAACCATCAAACGTCTCATGTAACAAAGTATGTGCTAATCATGTAATACCAATGGCGTGCTTTTAGACAAGTACTTATCATCCAAACAAATACCATCTATGAGTGTACCCAACCTGTACACCAACATGTATCACAACTTGTACCAAGCAAGTACATCAACCATTCACCAATACCACAACATGATGAATCCGCATACATGTTATGCCAAATCCTCCATAAAACATGTGCCAATCAAACAACTAGTAGGTGCCTCTACCAATGTACTAGGAATGTACCAATCATTCATTAACTATAGATCAAGCTATAACTCATCAATGATGTACAACATGATCACCTCATCAACTCACTAACTACATGTCCCAATATGTAGCCCATCCATATGCCAAGTGCATGCACTAATATATCCAACAAATATGCCTCCAATAATACATCATAATATATATCAATGAAACTCAAATATGTACTAGCCATGTACATTAAACACATCAGCATCATCCTCCATTTACTATAGAAAATACTAAGCATCTAACAATACATGTACTAGTATTTTGCTTCAATAGATCAATGACATATCTAGCTAGCATCATCAAGATATATAACATAACCAAGGTACCATAACTTCATTGTCATAACCAACATTGTTCTTCATCAAAAAATGCCTCAATCCATACTCATGGGTTGGTGCCATGCATCCAATATAGAATTTCACTTTATATCATCACTTTACATAATCCAATATGTAATCATGAAAACCTACAACAAACTATGTCAAACTCTGCAACACATAGTTATACCATCACATCACGCTGCAACATATGTGCATAACACTTTTCCCTAGACTTTACTACATATATGCGGTATGTTGCACAAACATCTCACGTATGTACGTGACCTATTCAAGGTCATTTTATGTATGTACGTGATTTTTACCATTGTCACCCACATATGTTTCAATGGATGACACACTTGAGCTTCTCTTAAGGCTTCCATTATGCTCTGGTTGTTCAGTCTTCTTCACCCACTTCTGAAGGTGTCCCCACTTCTCCGAACTTGAGATTTGAGCTTCCATATTTTCAAATAAGTCTCCCTTCCTTATTTCATTCCTTCTTCTCATCATGTTATATGAAGTCCTCATTATGTAATTTCTTCTTGTGTTCCAACAATCCTGGGATTTGTGGCCAAATCCACTACAGTTGTTGCATCTCATGTTGTGATAGTGAACAACAATGTGTCCTACTTGATCAGATATACAACATCTTATGGTGTTATGAAATATTCCATTACCTCTCCTTGCATAAGATCTTCATTCCAAAGCTTTGTGACCATATTCATTACATGAATAACATTGACCATGAAAAGAACTTTCATACCTTTGCTTTGTTGTCCATCTTCTTTGAGGTGTAAGGATGCCTTCTTGATGTCTTCCTTGTTTTCTTCTTTTGAAACTTTTCTTATCTTGTGTAGGTGGTTGACTTGCAACATTATATTCATCCTTTGAGAGTGAGGGATTTACCTCATTCTTCTTTGAAGTGTTTTATTTAGCATGTGTAGTTTCTCTCTTGTATCCAAGACCTGATTTATCATTTGGTGATCTTTGACTTTCCAAGATATCATTATATATTTGTGAGCTATTCAAGAATTTGTTTGACTTCTCTACTTTCTTTCTAACATCAACAACTTTAGCTTCTAACTTATGACATGACTCTTCCTTTTCATTTATTTCATATTTCAATAGTTCCTCTACCCTTTTGGATTCTTCAGTTTAGGTCTTGAGATGGATAATAATTTCAATACTTTTTCTAATATCATCATCTACATTCTTATCTTATTTTTCATTCTAGCCTTGTGAAAAAGAAAGGACCCATGGCTTATTGACTAGATTTTCCTAATTCTTTTAGGTGCATGAACGATATATTTCATGTATCATTTTTACGACATTATATTATTGATCCATCACATGTTATTGACATGAGTTCCTTGCAGGTATCAAACGAGAGTGCTCTCATGGTGGACCCAATCCTCATTATGGACCATCACACTCAATAACTATGATGTCGAATAGTCGATGAGGTCAAGGTCCAGTGGAACAAATATAGTCCACACTCGGCTACATCAGAGGATGCATATGAGATGCTTCAATAGTTTCCTCATGTGTTTGATAGATTATATATGTATATCTATATTAGATACATTTATTTACTTGCATTTATATACTATAAAAACTCGACGATGAAGTTTAAAACAAGAGGGGGTGTATGTAACATCCCATTCTACTAAGGAAACTTATATTGACTTATTTTTTTAGGACACTTGCGTGAAAGTGATCTGGTTATGGTACATTATGATGTCATTTCGATTATGAGCTATATATGATGATGATGATGTATTGTGATTTATTGTTATTTTCCTATATGTATGAATTAACATATATTATTGACGATTTATCCTGAGTGTGCAGGACACATGATAGGTTATAGATGTTTATGGTATCAATGGACTTCCTTGGACTCTGAATTGAGTCAGTGAGTATATTTTATTTTGATTAAGAATCTTATTTTACGCAAATGTGATATCTGATTGATTACAATACGATTTATGTATATGGATTATTGACATTGTTTTGGTTAGTGGATGCAGGCTTGATGATGATTTCTAATCCGACTCACAAAAAGAGTAAAGGGGTCATGCAAAAAAATGAGACATTTGAAGGAGAGGGGTGGAAACGTCCTTGTCCCAGCCTACTATAACTCTCTGTGTGACCTGAACTATAGGTTAATGATTACCTAGATTGAGAGGTATACAATGTCATGAGGGCAGAATAAGACAGTCTCTCATGAACAATTCTAAGGGGTGCGCAATAAGGTGAAATCCTTATACTTTAGAATCCCTTAGTCTCTCAAAAGGTTGAACGAGTGGAGTGTTGACTCCAAGGGTTGGAAAAACTTCCAAAACTAGTCAAAAAGGTGATTGGCACCCTTGGAAAATGAAGGTGTGTCTTGAAGGGCATGTCCTAAAATTAAAGAGTAAAGGGGTCATGCAAAAAAATCAGACATTTGAAGGAGAGGGGTGGCAACATCCTCGTCCCAACCTACTATAACTCTTTTTGTGACCTGAACTATAGGTTAATGATTACCTAGATTGAGAGGTATACGGTGTCATGAGGGCAGAATAAGACAGTCTCTCATGAATAATTCTAAGGGGTGCGCAATAAAGTGGAATCCTTATACTTTAGAATCCCTTAGTCTCTCAAAAGGTTGATCGAGTGGAGTGTTGACTCCAAGGGTTGGAAAAACTTCAAAAACTAGTCAAAAAGGTGATTGACACCCTTGAAAAATGAAGGTCTGTCCTGAAGGGCATGTCCTGAAATTAAAACTTGATTCAATAAATCTAGATGGCCTAGAGAACATAATGAAATATTTATACCTTGTTAGAACATGGAACTACTTAAACAGTAAATTATAAACTAGAATCCTAGCAAGAGTCTAAGCCTAAGTTTAAGACTTATTCTAAGTCTAAGTTTAAATAAGAAAATAAATAAAAATATTTAAATAAATTAAAAGAATAAAGATAAATTCAAACTCTAGGAAAAAGAGTGATAAAAATTAGAGGTTGGGTAAAATGCACATGTGTGCATGAAAAAAAAAAAAAAAGGTATTTTTAAATAAAAAGAAATAAAATATGAGAGATTGGATGTACACGTAGAATAACATCTTGACTCAAACCACCACTAATTCTAAATCAAAGGAGACTCCTAATCCAAATCTAACTAAGATCTAGTTAGGGGACACTCATTAAATAAGAATTTGGGGAACAAAGGGACAACTAAGAGCAAAAATAGGAACGCATTGGAAAATGTGATTACTTGTGCAACTTGGGGAGAGTGAGACAAGTGTATGGGTGAATAGTCACTAATAAAATAATTAAAAAGTCAAATTACTTGTGCATGTGGACAAGTGTCAATGGGAATTTACCTATAAAATAAATGAGGAAGAAGGGGAAACAGATCTCATTTTTACTTAGTATTGTTATGCTGTCAAAATTTGTTTAGAGTGTGTTTCACTTGTGAGAGTTGAGAATCCTAGCTTGTGGAAAGAGTGGAAGCTCTTCCTTGCGAGAAAATATTGAAAGCTATTGTGTTATGGTTTTGTTCTTTGTCACCTTGTGGCTTGGGGGGATAAAGGGGAAGAAGAGTGCCTCTAGCGTTGGTTGAGAGATGCCAGTGAAATCCTTGGATTGGATTATAAGCAGAAGCGAGAGTACTTGAGGGAGTGTTCAATTGAAGATTCAACATCAAATACCTACAATCTTCGGGTTCCAGTACTTGAAATTTGTGAAATGTCTATGTTTGTGGAACTACTTTTGGAATATATTAATGTATGGTCAAAGTTCATTTCCATATTTAACAAGCAACGATTTATCTACATTACAACATAGTGTTGATCGTTGTGCTAACTAATATATATATATATATATATAATATTGTGTAACTATTAGATTAAATTCGTGGTTTATTTAGAAGTGGAATAGTTCTTTCTTATTCTATGATTTATGAACAGTTGAACTGCGAAATTGTTAAGAATTCTTCCATTTCCGGAATGTGGATTTTACTTGGTGAAATAGTTAATTTCATGGTGTGTTTTGTTGTGTATTATACTTGATATATAATCAATTGCTTGGTGTGCTTTTGTTCATTTAATATCATTACATGATATMTATGCCTCTAGTAAATGAAATCTCTGTAAGGGTACTAATAMTATCTCACAGACTTTCWTYTCGATCTTGTTACAGGAAGGGTGTTCTCCTTGGGGTTATTTTTCTTTTAAAGGAGTTTAGTTAACCCGTTTTCCAGCCACAATTTGTTAAAACAAAATAACATGAGTTTAGTTTACCTAAATTGCTACGAATCTCATGCCCTCATTAACTACATGAATTGTTGAGGGAAAGATGAATTCTTCCATTTCCGGAATGTGGATTTTACTTGGTGAAATAGTTAATTTCATGGTGTGTTTTGTTGTGTATTATACTTGATATATAATCAATTGCTTGGTGTGCTTTTGTTCATTTAATATCATTACATGATATCTATGCCTCTAGTAAATGAAATCTCTGTAAGGGTACTAATAATATCTCACAGACTTTCATTTCGATCTTGTTACAGGAAGGGTGTTCTCCTTGGGGTTATTTTTCTTTTAAAGGAGTTTAGTTAACCCGTTTTCCAGCCACAATTTGTTAAAACAAAATAACATGAGTTTAGTTTACCTAAATTGCTATGAATCTCATGCCCTCATTAACTACATGAATTGTTGAGGGAAAGATACATTATTTTGGGTATGTGGATGAATTATTGTTTTCCTCTTTGTTAAAGATTTTAACATTCATAATGCCTATTGTGTAGTTTACTCCAATTTATGGTGAACTGTGAGTGAACTGTGAACTTACTTTCAAATATCTTATCTTTCAGTTTATTTAAGTCATATTCCTCTTGAAGGTAATGGTCTTAATAGATTGTTACGTATTGACATCATATACCGTTAAAGACAGTAACTTTTCAAAAATGGTGAATCTTCCCTTCAGTACCGAGCTAAGGGATTCATTCGAATGTTATTTCAATATTTTAAGACTTCAGTAACTTTGTTGAATCTACCAGGTAAGCGTATTACCACTTGGAAAATTGTCCATGTATTGCTTGATAAACATGGCACGACCTGATATATGTATCCTCGATTTTTATTTTTCTATTGATAAAATTATCGATACTAAGATCGTGTCATTGCACTTAACCTTTTTATCACCTTACCAGCACTCTAAATAATATGACCGTTGAGATTCATACACTATCATACTTATAAATATACAAGTCTTCTAATGATGATAACCACTGTAGTGTCGCGAGGAGTCATTACACCCAGTTAATCGTCTGACCTAATGACTCCTCTAATTTGAGAGTTTTATGGTCGATTGTTCCTCTAACTCGTAAACCTAATGACTTTTGGTTCACCTAAATCTTGTTGTAAACTAAGACAATCCTACACCATCAAAGATACAATCCTAATAATTATATATCCTATTATGTAGGGAATCAATATGGTAACGATTGATTGCGTGTCTATGAATAACCTAAGCTACGATTAGATTTAACGAAGGAGAAATTGATCTATCTGTTAGCATTGAGCAAATTATTATTCTGGCATTACATTTCTTAGAACAATAATAAATCATATTCTAAATGCTATTTTACTAAATTAATGTCATTGAATAATAACTCGGAAAGGGGTATACCTATTGACAATGGGCAGATTTAATAGGGGTTTAGTGTTTAATAAATTTTCTATGGACAGGATTAAATATGGCTGGAATATTCTTAGTAGTCACACAAAATAAATGGCTGTGATTTCAATCATTAACTTCCTAGCTATTATAAAGACATCCGTTTATGTGTTTACTTTTTTACATTTAGTTAATCATATTTAAAAATTACTTTGATAGCTAACTGAGTACCACATAAATGATTAACATAAATTAAAATATTAACAACAGATAAATGAAAAACAGTCGTTTATTTGTTAATCAACAATAAAATTTAATGTAATTGAAAACATCAATATACTAATCGGAAGACCATGTTTTTTTTTTTGATATCAAGCGTTACCACGCGCATGCGTTTCGGTTAACGGAGTGATAGTTGGACGATGGTAGTGGTACGCATACCGAGACCGCATGCTTAATCTACCCAGACTCTACTGTAACAAATCTTGAAAGGGCCAGCATTGTAGACTGCAGTGCAAATCTTGAAAGCGTTTCGGTTAACGGAGTGATAGTTGGACGATGGTAGTGGTACGCATACCCAGACCGCATGCTTAATCTACCCAGACTCTACTGTAACAAATCTTGAAAGGGCCAGCATTGTAGATTGTAGTGCAAATCTTGAAAGGGCCAGCATTGTAGACTTTAGTGTGTCTACGTAACCGACATATTTACTCTCCCATCCCATGGCCTGTAAATCTGCGATTGAATGCGATTTACATTATGTAAGGGATCTATCCAGTTCTAAATTAGAACTTTAGAATCGTTTGGACTCTACTTCTACCAGGATATCATCAGTTGTTTCAGCGGTTTTTGAATGCAAGCCCATTGTTCATAGGTTTTCTGCATCTATCAATATCTTCCTTTATGACCTCCGTGTTTGACCATTTGCTGGCTACTCGGTCCCCAACTTTCTCACCGATTCGAAATTTGTTTGTTTCATGCTTTTTCCAGATAGACAAAGATAAAAACAATATGAGACCTGAGGATATCAAGATCTCTTTACTCCAGACTGTTGGATATCTCGGCATTCATTAGAGCAATTTCATACTTTCATGCTGGCTATGCATAATATTCTCTCCTTGCAGAACAATGCATCTATGACTGAGCTTCAATTCTTCAGGTAGCTCAGAGACGAGCCAACTCTGGTAGATATATTTATTCATTTTGTTACATTTAGAAACGTTCTATGGTAGATATATTTATTCATTTTGTTACATTTAGAAACGTTCTATGGATTGAGATTTTTTCTTTAAGTTCATTTTACCAATTTCATAGGGTTTCCTGGTGTTTTAGCGGTTTACGCGTTTCATATGCCTTTCAGCGTTTTAGCGGTTTGCGTGTTTCATATGCCTTTCAGTCACAATTATGTTTATGTGACTGTGCTAGTAAAAATATACTAAGAGACTTATTTGTACGACGGTTGCTAAGTTAATAAGTGATATCTAAGATTATAGTAATTATTGCACTATCAATAACTGATGATTTCGTATTATATGAGAAAAATTGTATCAAGAAATTATACCTAAGGGTTATAAATAGAGTAAACCATGAGAGTACCTTTGTGTGTGGTTTTTTTTTATAGGTAATTAAAATTAAAATTTATATGGTTACAATAAATATTAATAAGATTTATATCCATATATTATGGAAGTCCATAAGAGGATATAAGTAAAAATATTAAGATAAGGGAGTAATTACCTTTTTCCTTATTATCACTTTTTGAGACCAAGTGAGAGTTTTGAATTAAAATGATGTTAGTATAATAATAATTTTAAGAATGTTGAATCATTAATTTGAATCATTTTTGTAACAATACATGTATCTTGATGAGTTTTATATTGATGATTTCTCTGTTGAATAATTACGAATTAAATAAATAACATATATCATGGCTAGAGAACTGATTATACAGAATCTCTACTTTGGATGTTCTTGTTATTCTTCATAGTAAATGTTATATTATGTACTTTCACAATTATGTGGAGTATTACTAAATTATTGTGTATCCGAGTAGAATTATTCCTCTGTGTCTTGAAAATTTATGGTTAATTTTTGTTGTTGACCAAGTATTGGATTTGAATATGAATTTGAGGTCGCGGGAATTAGATATCTCCTTGTTCTTTAGAAAAGTCGTCATTTCTGATACCTTAGATGGTCAAAATCAATCAGATGTATCATGGACTTGAACATTGATTATGTGTCTTAGAGGTACTCAACTTGTAGGGTAGGTTGGGTGAGTGTCTTCTTTGAAAATTTATGGGATATGATCGATCTATGAATAACAAGTGATGTTGTATCTCATTTCTTTCTAAGTAGCATCACAGATGATTTTAGATTGTTTTAATATTGATGTATGTTATTCTGCATAACACATGTCCTAACAGATGTTCCAAAAAAAAAATTACCCACTTGTATTTATGTCTTAATGAATCGAGGTTGTTACAATAGATGGTAACGTTCTCAACGATCATATTGATGATGATACTATCAAAAATTACTTTGATGATGATGATTTTGATATGGCCATTCCTTTCAATGTCGAACAATATGATTCAAATGTAGACTTGGATGAGGACTAGGGTAAGGGAGGAAAATATTATGTGCAAGTCATTTTGGACAGGGTTTACTATTAGAGGACTATGATCACAACTCTACTCTTCAGTGCAAAGAGCTTCATGATTTTCAATGAGTTCCAACTGAGTTATATTCCTTCTTCCATTTCCATTTCTAGCATGATGGATTCTAATTATATCTCACTAAATTTTTTTTTTATCAATTAACCATAGTGACTTACTTCAATTTCCTTTTCTAATTTGTTGTAAAAATCAATTAATTGATCTACCTTTATAATCACCTATAGCCCAAGGTTTGAACATCAATCACTTCTTATTGTGATTAAGCCATTTCTTCATGGTCATGCTAAATTTCATGTGGGAGAATGCACCATTTTTTGTTGACGATTGAAGGTATAAAATCACCAAAGTTGTGGTTTTGAGGATGTGCATGCATGTTATACTTCCAAGTCTTCTTGTAGACTTCTTCAAGTCATCTTACCATGAGGATAATTCTTAAAGCTACACCATAAGGGCACAACTTTTGCGACATATTCAATTACACCCAATACTTCTAGTGGCTCTGAGACTTCTTCTAGGGTTGACATCAATGACAACCAACATTTCAACAATCTCCCCCTTTGGCATTGATGGAAACAATCATACTCCCATTTTGACCATTTCCCCCCTTGTCTTCATGCTTATGATATTTCTCTCATTCTTTTTTTATTTCTCTCCCCCTTTGACATCAATGGAAAAGGGTAACTCCCTCTAACAATTTCTCTCCCCTTTTCTTCTTTGCAAAATTTCGTTTACATCACTATGGCGAAAACATTACTCCAAGTTGCTATCAAAGATACTCAAATTTCTCTCTTGGGAGAGGTTTGGTGAAGATATTTGCAATATTTTCTTTTTTCCCAATGTACTCCAATTTGATATTGTGAGATCACCAAAAATAAAGTATTTTTGAAATTCAAAATTTGTTAGAAAAGTATTATGTTTTTAGTAAATTCGAATTTGGAGGTTTTTTGCCACTTATGGCAATTCCAAATTTCGAAATTAATAAATTGTAATTAATTATTATGATTGTTGGGTAGAAACATGATTTGACCCAACACTCTATTTGACTATGAAACTTGTATGTAAACAAAATATTGTTTTAATTATTGCAGGAGGAAAAATGGAACAACCATGTTAAATTTAGCTGACCATGACTCCATGAGTGGGGAACATGTTGGAACTACCTTTGGGCTGATTTTTACAAGTGGCAAGTCAAGGATTTGGCCATTGGAAACCCCTAAAAATCAGGGATTTAGGAAGCTGCGAAAATTCCCAAGGGAGGGAAGAAAGACCTAGGCAAAATATTTTGGATAAATAGCATATGTGAGGAGGCAGGACACTGCCGAGTATGTGGGAAAGAAAAATATTGAGTACTTGTTGTTATGAACATTGAATATTGAATGTCAAGCAAGGGGAGGACTACGTAACTAGAGGAATATTGTGAAAGGGGAGATTTCAAGTTCGCCCTCATGGATTCATGGTCAGGCTAAGGGGTGAACTGGGCAACTGATTTTACTGCCTCGTTCTAAGGTTGGGAGGAACGTGGTTGTTCCCTTTGTTTTCCAGCAACCAGGTTCACATATGTACTCTCTAATTCCCTTACCGAATTTGTTCCATTGAAATGATTGTATTTGTTGTTGTTCTAATTGATTATTTGTAGTCACAGGTATTAGTTGGAATTAAAGTGTTGTTGTAGGTTACTTGTGTAAACATTTTTGTTCATCAAAAACTACATCTATAGTATCACAACAAGCTTTCTGTTTCAGGAATAACGCTATTTTATTATGATTAATGGAATGATAAAACGCTTGACTAATCTATATGTGGTAGGAACAAAGAGTAAGTACTGAACTACGTAGCAAAACCATTATACATTATATAAATCATGTCAAGGACAGGGTTAGTTTACATAAAGTGCTCAAGCATAAACAAATACAAATTCTAGAAGTATCGATCTAACATAAGTTCATATGCGAATAATGTATTCAAGTTCTGTATTATTTTTTAACTTGTACAGACCAAAACCCCAAATCAGAATGAAATTCTACTAGTATAGGAATTCACGATAGGTTTATGTGACTATATGGAAGACAATTATGAGTGTATATATATGTTATGGGATGAGATATTTTTATGGAAAATCCTCACGGGCCCAAAATTCATTTCATCAATTTGAAGGAGGGTATTTAGATTTGCATCCTTATATCTAATTTCACTTCAGCTAGATTTAAATCTATACTCAAATAGGACTTCCTATCTGTTTCTTATACAACCGTTAACTAATTAAACATGTTGGTCATTGTAATCTCTACTAAGACATGCAAATACATGCATAGATATAAGTTATATAACTTCTTTATAAAAAGAATAAAGTATCTGAATGTCTTTCAAGAAATTACATATATATATACACAGACTTGTTCCTATTGTATCAATTGTTTCTATAGACATGTATCTACCACTACGTAAAAGAGATTCCAAATAAAGAATTTGGAAACCTCTCATTATTCATATTACAGTCCAAGATTTAATTACCTACAATGTGAATGAAATTAAAAAGTACACACGATCATATCCCTACATACCATAAGTAAAGAAGTATGTAATAGATATATTGAATAAAACCACAGTTTCAATCATATCTTTACTAAGACGAAAACAAAATAAGGAACAAAATACCCTTTCATACCCTCTAGTGAGAAAGATACAAAGTTTTGATACTGAGTATGCATGTTCATACTACGGTCCCGATAACCAAAATTTAGGTACAGAGAAACCAAAATAGCAAATAAGACTATCCAACAGTCCTTACTTTAGTGTAATTAGTTAAGGAACTTGGGCCAGTAAATTAACCTCCAAAAAGGAGTTATCACACATAGCAAGCCACCTCGGAAGAACCCATAATGTTTTCTTTAGGGTTTATCCTTTCTTTTCTAGCCAATACAAGAAATCGAATGTAACTACAAACTGCTCTAAATCTAAATGGAAGTTGTGTCCTTCAAAGTTCATGAACTCTCGAAGAGTTTATAAGGGAACTCAGATACCTTTTTCGCCTTTGATAAGAACCGGTACCCATGAGTGTACATAGTCAAAATCCTGCAAGGAAGTTACACGTTTACATTAGCATTCATTACAAAACAAATATATAAGTCAAATGATAATTTTCAATAAAACGAAGGTAATCAAAAGAGTCCAGTCTAAGATTAACACTTAACTCAGGCCATAAGGTAGGCCTTTCTCTGTGCATATCTATGGAGCTCATCCTCGACACAGAAGGAGGGGAAGGGGACAAGGTCCATCTGACGAGTACCCTCACAACCAAAGGGCCCCATAATCAATGAACCATACCAATCACAAAATTTGAATTATAATTACAACAAATAAATCAAATTATATCAACAGTTAACATAAAATGTAAAAGTACCTTCCCAGACCACGATAATGGTAGAAGGAAACATAAATAACACAAGGAGATCAATAAATCTTAACAACAGGCCTCAAATTACTTTTATAGAAAGACCTTAAAGAATATTGGTGTTATATAGTACAAACTATAGTATGGTCTCTAGAATCAGGGTAAGGGGACGCGGTGCCAATACCTCCCAAGAAGTCAGAAATTAAGCCCATAGAAAGACTATACTCGCCCAAAAAATAGGATTTAATTCATGACAATTATACAACACTCTTTAAGGGGAGACTCAAGTAAGAATAAATGGGAAATATGTGTACAAGGGTCCTTTCACTATAACAGAGAGCTGAGCCACCTTAACAACTAGAAGTATAGGGAATGAGTGCTTACCAGGTATGGTAGATAGTGATGGCGGCCTTCGGTTCTCCTAGACTACCTCACAGAGATTTAGGACATGAAATAAGGAAATAAGATGTCAGTATCTGATCTTCAAAATTTTTTCAATGAAATTCACAGATTAATGTCCCTTATTTTTTTTTTTATGGCTAATCATGAGGTTCATTACATATGGTATCAGAGCAAAGTTTACAACATTGGTCCTTGAATAGGGACACATTAAATTCTTGGCTTATATTTTTACTTATGCCAAACTAATAAACCTTCATTAGTACAAACAAAAAACCTTTTCTGTTTTGTGTTAATCATGGCAGCACTAGATGACGGGTAAATTAGAATTGATGGAAATCCTAAACAAAGACTTCCTAAAAATTAGAGACATAATATTGATGGAATATCACCTACTGAAGTACTGGAAACAATGAGGAATCTCATCGTCGAACTGTAGTTTTTCAAAGCCGACAATGAAAAACTGAAGAAGGATCAATAGGAACAACAAGAAATAAATGAAGCCTTGTTGCACAGTATAGTGATGAAGAAAATATCAAAGGACGATAATAACGACGAAGAAGTTAACAAGAGGGATTCCAAGGAATCTGGACCTGAAATAAAAAAAGGAGACAGTTCGTTTGAAGGTACACCTTTAGCTGAGGACAAAACAAAAACCGACAGAAAGAGAAAATAAGTAGACCACCTTGAAGGAGAATTGACTAAAATTAAACCAACTACCTTTGATGGTGTAATGTCCCCCACCTCTTAGAGAGGTAATTAGGAGACTCAGTGGCCTGGACACCCCCACTAGGTCATAGTCTCACACTGAAGGGGGGGGGGG
>JZKD02S1712650.1:445767-459027 GCA_000966675.3 Picea glauca | reverse complement strand
TCAAATCTTAACAAGATTGTTCCATGGATGCAATTAATGGTAACCAGATCGTATGAGATATACCAATCATTATCGGTTTGCACAGGATCCAAATCGTTTAATCAAATAGCCAAAAATGGTCACAACAAAACATGCATAACTCTATCCAAAATCTAGTCATAGACTTTACATGCTTAATTTCCAATAGTTCATAGATATGGTCACAACTGTCATCGACTAGTTATAGTAACGAATTGATAACTTTTAATTAGAATCACAATGTGTAAACAGTCTCCATTGTAATCGGATGAAATCATATCAACTCAAGAATCTTTACACAGCCAATGGACAGAAACATGATAAAATCTACAGATTCATGAATCAAGCAATAATCCACGTCACTCTTCACGAAATTAATCATAGAAACAACATCGTAACCTTAACCAGAATCCAATTCGAATAAGATGCAATCAATAAAAATCAAATTAGTTACGATTCGGTTATGTATCAACAGAGAAATATGAAACTTGGTCAAATGAAATTGAAACAATTAATCCATTTATCAATAATACTCATATCATAACCAATTTGAATTATACCATTGACTGTACTCAGAATTCGGGATACCAATCAACAGACTATATTAACAGCTTGTATGATTAACAGAACATCGAGATAATTTTAAACAATCATATCTGTTCGATGATCTATCGAATCAAAGCCCAAATCCAATCGGATTTTTAAACGATAATCAAAACTAAAACAAACATTATATACAACGAAGCATGCCTTATGTAACAGAGCAGGAAAAACATGTACAGAGAGTAATATAAACAAGAAGTATACCATCACAGCTACTGGGACTTATGTCAATTCTGAATTGATAATTGTAGTGGCAGACTCGACGTTTTTGAACAGGACTGAACCCGTGGTTCGTTGCTTCTTATCGAAAGGTTTCACCTTTGCATTCTTACCAGTGAGCAATGCCACTTGGTTTTCCAACTCATAGATCCTGGATTGCAATGTAGGTACATCCAAATAGTATCTTTGAATCCATAACCCACATTGATCGCAAGATGCAACAACATGTTGAACAGAAGGGGGTTTTGATGATTCCCCGAGGGTGTCATGGAGTGGCTCAATACCAGGAAATTCAGGGTTATCCTGCAGACAGGGAGGTAAGTTCTTAACGAAATCATGAGGAGGTTTGTTATAGAAGCCCTCTTCAACAAGAAAACATTCAATGCTTGAATCAGAATCCTCGCTGACCATAATAGGCTCTGTTTTGGTAGGGCACTTAGCTTTATTCCTCTTCATGCGAGAGATCAATCTTGCATTCTTTTTACCTCGAGTATTAACACCAGTCTTTGCTCTAGTCTTTTGGGTTGTTGCTTTAGCAACTTCGGGTTGTTTTGGCACAGACTTAGGAAAACTTGTATGTGTCTCGGGCTTAGGTCTAGGTAATAAAACATTATAAGGCACAGGGGTAGGTTCGCTCTCGGCCACCATGGGCTTATCTACCTGTGGAGGGTTTGACTCCCCATAACCATTGCGGTTGAGGAAATCATGCCAAGAATCACGACGTAACCCTAACTCGTAAACTAAAACCATTTTGATCAACCCAACATGGAAGAGGCTAGTGTCAGCCTGGCTATGCTTGTATCGTTTAGCCATTTTGAACAGACTTCGGTGCAGATAGTAAGGCATACTTAGTTCAAATCCCATGAAAACCATTAATAAGCGCAGGTGGAAAAATAAAATAAACCCATACCTGCCTTCACAGGTAACGAAACATTTGATAATCATCAAGATATCATACCAGCGGGGTTTCAACATCTTTGCAGGTAATCCTCTGTCGCATGAATTCACTGTGCGAGATTGGAACAGTAATGTCCATGGGACATCATCTACCTTGCAACTTTTTGACCACTTTTGTCCCTTGGTAGGCAATCTGGTGGCCAGACCGAGAAATTCTTCAGTAATTTCTAGCTGGATATCTCCCACTTTGGCTCGGCAGCCATCAAACGACAATGAAAATTTCCGAGCCACTGTAAGGTCATAGCCATCAAACTTCCTTATGAAAGCGAGCCATCCATGTTGTTCTAGGTCGCTATATGCACCACTGAATGTCAACAGTGCTTGGCACCCATTACGCTTAGCCCTTACAACAGGAGCCATAACCTTTGTACATGATAGGGTTTACGCTGAATGAAACAATGCACAGAGTTGAAAAACGATCGGTTTGATAGCTTCAAAGCTCGAATAGACCGGAATTAACTGCATGCGTGTGAAGGTGGTGGGATTACCACTGCCACGCACTGTATTAATTGACTGAGTACATTGTTATCAAAACATAATCGTTTAAACTATGCGCATCGGCCGGCAAACAAGTGTGTAATCATATTAACGTGCCAGTCAACCAGAGCAGAAACAATACCATGTGTTATACTCATGCCAATTGTACAGCTCGATCCACCACCATATCTATCGTGTCAATCAATCGTTCAACATCGAGGTTCAAACTTAATCAATGCCAATACATGGTTTCAAAATATGAATCATTTCAACGTATTATCAACTTACCAAACAATATACCAAGCATCAATTTGTAAATTCCAATATGATTAATCCATGCACCTTCAAACCATTGCTATTTCTTGAAACAAATTTCATCAACTTACCAATGTATTCGTTGCACATTGAAATGTTTTCATTCTGATCCAAATTTCTCATATAATAACTGAGTGAAAAATCCATAGTAAAAAGGATAAAAACAATAAGACCAAATCCGTTACAACTTTCATAAGATCAGATTACAACCAATAAATTTTATGCCCAAAGGTTTAGCAATCAAACATATCAAATGCACAGTCCAGGTAAGAGTATGCTTAAGGATAAAAGTTCGCGAAAACCTTTAGCAGTCCTGTGATAAAACAATGGTGAAGTGTCCTTTTGGAGAAATCAATAAAAGACGACTACAGTCCAAACGATGAAAAAGGTATTTTCACACTTACAGTTGTGAAAATCAAAATGAGATCAAATTGCAATTGTCGCAAAAATGAAAGAAATGTCTAGAAGTACAATGTGACGATGATTTGTCATTGACAAGACAAGAGGTGTAGGCAGCATTTTTTTAGAGCAATTAAAAAAAATGATTTGGCTTCCAACAAGACCCCCCTCCCAATACCACTTACCGCCTCAGAGGGGTCTACAAACCAGCTTCTCCCCTGCAAAATCAGTCACTCAAAAAACTCAAAATTGCCATTTTCCTAGTTTCCACCAGTCGAATTCCGAAAAGGATTCTGAGCAAATGGGAAGGAATTTATAAAAAACGAGAGAGTTTTTTATCCTTAATGGGCTGAATAACAAAAAACTCTCTTTGTTTTTTCACAGGTGCCACCAGTTGGGAGAATCAAATCCATTTTTCAGCCCATTTTTTCATGTTTCTAGTTATTCCTGTTTCAGTCCTGATTTTGCGGGAGCTGTTTCGACGAGATGGAGATGAAATTGGAGAAACCGAAGGAATTTTTTGTCCAGAACATTCTGATATAAAATAAATCCTCCATATTTGTAACAAACTCGCTACCTATAATCAAAAAAAAAATTGTTCTTCCTCAAGGAGCAAAATCCCCGAAGTCCTACGGGGTCTAGTGCAGGCTAGTTCTTCCCTGTTCACCTCCCTGTGATCGTGGGTTAGGACCATAGGCCAAACAAACCAGGCACCTTTTTGTGTTTCGTGACTCAGCGATATAACTGAGTCCAAATCTTGAAGGTAGAATGGCGATACAGGTATATCTCCTTTCTTAGTTAGCACCCTCCCCACTTGTAATCGTAGGCTAGGCTTAACCGTCAGCGCCTTTCACAACTCGCACCTTCGTGAGTTTGTGAGTCGAACTCTCATGCTCTCCTGTTGCGATCTCCCGAGACGCGGTAGGTCAATGCTGACTTGACTCCTCCCTTGGTGGTTCTTCTCTACTCGCAAACTCGCAACCTCGCCGATTGAACCATCGAGCTTTCACCCTCTTATTCCATGAACCCTCGAGATGCGAGAATTCAACGGAGTGTCAACTCCTATCTCCAAGAAACATGTGTCCACCCGTCGACCACGTGGGTCCCACTTTATGGATCTGCCACGCATCCACACTAACCTCGGCACTCAGCACTTCACGACTTCTGATGTCGAAAGTGGCTCCACTCAACCTCTGAAACCCCGAGTGCGCGATAGGTGATAGGGTTCCTGATCCAACGATCCTCCTACAACCCAGATCCAACGGCTCTCCTTCCTTCCTCGCTCCTCGCGTCTTTACGACTTGGAGTAACCAATGTTTGGGCTCTCACCCTGCGAACCTTCGAGTTCGCGAGATCTCTCGATCTCTGCCACCTGTCCTCCTCGGATGGACGACTTTGATCCTCTTGTAGCCTCGTCACTCGCGACCTGGAGTGTCCAACTTTTGGACTTTTACCCCATGAACCTTCGAGCTCATGAGATCCCTGGGTCTCTGCTACCTATCCTTCTCGGATGGATGGCTCTGATCCTCTCATGGCTTTGCCACTCACGACTTAGAGCATCCAACTTTTAGGCTCTTACCTTGCAAACCTCCGAGTTCGGGAGACCCTTGGATCTTTGCCACCTGTCCTCCTCAGATGGACGGCTCAAATCTCTCATGGCTTCACCACTCGCGACTTGGAGCGTCCAACTTTTGGACTCTTACCTTGCGAACCTCTGAGTTCGCGAGATCCTTGGATCTTTGCCACCTGTCCTCCTCGGATGGATGGCTCAGATCCTCTCGTGGCTTCGCCAATCGTGACTTACAGCATCCAAGTTTTGGGCTCTTAACTTGTGAACCTCTGAGTTGACGAGACCCTTAGATCTTTGCCACCTGTCCTCCTCGGATGGACGGCTCAGATCCTCTCATTTTCCCCCTATTCACAAGGCTTAACCCTCGTCTATCTCCCTAAAGATATAACGACTGTCGGGATTTCTAGTTCAGATATGACAATTCAGATCAGTCTTGATGCCGCACCCTTTTATACTTCTCTTTGGACGTGGAAAAATCAACGGTCTAGATGCTCTCATGGAGCCTGGGGGTCTATGACTTAGATCTCCTCGCTATTCATGAATATAGAGGAAAAATGGTTAAGGCAATTAATTCCCTCACTCATTCCTTCGATTTAACGATCGTGAATGACAACAGGTTCCCCGACAGGATTTCATCTGTTAATCAATACTTATCCTTATGTTGCTACTTCGGGATTTCGAAGAGGATCATTCCTCTTCATACAGGGTTGCTAAGACTTCCACATCCAAGTCCTTTTTTCAGGTTCTTGGTAAGCCTTTCTAAGAAGGGAAATTATGTGAAGAGATCTAATCCAGGGCATTTCTGGAAATAGACAAAGGAAAACAAATTCCTGAGAATGGATTGGATACCTGACTTAGTTCAACCTGGGCATGATTAGATTCATTTTTATCGACGTAAGTCATGCATGGCTTCCTCTATTACAAGCATATATCCATAAATTATTATCAAAACATTCACAGACATTCTTACACTAAAATCATTCACAATCTCACAGTGTTGTGAGTATATATATATATATATCAGTGTATGAATTTCAAGATGCAATACATAAAATACTTATCAGAAATAACACCAGAAGTGGGAGCAACTACTAAGAGGGGTGCTCGTTTCCACCCAACCATAGGCATAGCGACTGCCAATGGATTTACACTAGCCACCCCCAAGCTGAGACCACGATGCTTTGAGACTACGTCTCTCCATCTACCAGTGACCAGGAGCGAAGGTTGTAGTCCTTCCTCTCTGCTATCACTCACTTTGCGTAATTCCAGAGTTCCCCTCGCGTCTCCCCCCTTTCAATTGTCTCTGCCATACACCTTATCCTCTCGCGAGGTTGTGTGTTCCATGATTACCCTCACGCCGATCAGGCCTGAAGGCTCTACGGATGGGCGGTTCACCATCCCATCCCTCATCAAGCAATCCTCCTACCAGCCTGCGAGGCATTGAATTTGAGGGCCAGCAAGCCACTTTTGGTTCTCCGGGCCAGTGGAGTCCATATACAGTATTTAATTCTCGATGGAAGTTAACACCACCTTTTCAGGTGCCTTCCACCGCCATCATGGTCTCTTTTTCTGCACATCCCCTCATCAGCAGTCCTGCAATAAATTTAGAATGTTATTCACATTCATTGACCTCTTCTCAAGGTCCATTTACATCACATATTCTCATTTATGAGTTTTCCATAGTTCTTTGCCAGTCTAGTTATATTTACAAATTGGGGGAAACAGGGTGTTACAATTCCCTCCCCCTTAAAAAGGAACATTGTCCTCGATGTTCTTAGCTACTAACATGAATTACATGTACAGAAGTAAAAAAAATAGGAGATGCCTGTCTCATGGAATCCTCCATTTCCCATGTAGCCTCATCTGGGCCAAAATGTTTCCACTGCACCTTGACCTTTGCAATGGTTCTGTTCCAGAGCCGGGTTTCCTTTCTGTCCAATATGCATTGGGGTTCTGGTAGAAATTCTCCCTCCGGTTCCACCTGGATCACAGATCAGTCAATTATATGATTAGCATCATGTACATATTTCTTCAATAATGAAACATGGAAAACATTATGTGCTTTTACTGTGGGAGGAAGTGTTAGCCGATAGGCTACAGGTCCCACTCTGTCTAGGACCTCAAAGGGTCCACAATACCAGGGTGTCAATTTGGCACAAGCCCCAATTTTCAGGGAACTCCTTCTGGGCTTGATTATGAGATATACATGGTCTCCCATTTTGAACTCTCTTGGAGTTCTCTTTTGATCAGCATAACTTTTCTGTCGATTCTGAGCGATCTTCAGATTTTGTTTTATTTGAGTCACTTGTTGTTCCATTTATTTCAGCATATCGGGTCCAATAGAAATCCTATTTACAGGATTACTCCAGTTGACTGGAGTATTACACTTTCTACCATAGAGGACCTCGAAGGGACTCATCTTTACGGATGCTTGATAGCCGTTGTTGTTGGCAAATTCTACCAATGGCAGGTAGTCTTCTCATTTCCTGGGTTGATGCATTACATGCATCCTTAACATGTCCTCTAATATCTGATTCACTCTTTCTGTCTGTCCATCGGTTTGAGGATGATAGGCGGTGCTAAACAACAACTTGGTCTCCAAACCTGCCATCAATGATTTCCAGAATTTGGAAGTGAATTTTGTGTCTCTGTCAGATATTATCTCTTTCGGCATACCGTGCAGTCTGAATACCTCTTTCATGAATACCTGTGCGATATCTATCGCCTTGCAAGTTGATTTTTCGGGGATGAAATGAGCAGACTTTCTCAGTTTATCCACCACTACCATAATGGCGTCATTCTGTTTGGTTGAAGTTGGTAATCCAGTGATAAAATCCATGGAGATGGTTTCCCATTTCCATTCTGGGATGGGTAAAGGGTGTAATAGTCCTGCTGGGTGTCGATGTTCTGCTTTAACTTGTTGGCATTCTATGCATTGGGCTAAATACTTGGCTACATCCTTCTTCAATCCCGGCCAGTAGAATTATTTTCGGGTGGCAGTAATCATTTTCTGGTATCCTGGGTGACTAGTGTAGGTTCTTTTATGTAGTTCATCTATGATGAATCTCTTCAAATTGTCACAATTGGGAATGTAAAGTGTATCTCTGTAGGTGAGCAGACCTCCTTCAGTCATCTGATAGCCTTCATATTTTTCTCTAGCGGGTTCTTGCTATAGGTATAGGGTCACATTTTGGACGAAGGGATCTGTTTCTTGTGCCTTCTTGACTATGTCCTTGACATGTGCCTCGCAGGTACTCACTGCTGCTAGCTGAATCATTCTCATGCTTCTGTTGAGGGCATCGGCCACCCTATTCTCCTTCCCTTTGATGTGTTTGATTTCAAAATCAAATTCGCTAAGGAGGACCATCCATATAGCTTTTCTAGTATTGAGCTTGGATTGATCAAACAAATACTGTAATCCACAGTGATCTGTCATAAGCACAAATTTCCTTCCCAGGAGGTAATGCCTCCACATTTTTAAGGCATGCACTATGGCAGCCAATTCTAGATCATGAGTCACATAGTTGACCTCATGTTCATTCAATTTTCGAGATTCATAGCAGATCACCTTTCCTTCCTGTATAAGGACTCCTCCAAGCCCCTCTTTACAGGAATCTGTGCACACAAGGAAGTCAGCTTCTGGGTCAGCAATTTTCAACATGGGTGCATGGGTTAGTAGATGTTTCAAGGTTTGAAATATTTCTTCACATTGTTGTGTCCACAGAAATTTTGTTCCCTTTCTCTAGAGGGCAGTGATTGGACAACCAATCTTGGAGAAATCTTTTATAAATGTCCTGTAGTACCCCGCCAATCCCATAAAGGATCTAATGTCTGAGACATCCTTTGGGGTAGGCCATTCCATCATAGACCTAATATTGTCAGGATCTACTACTACCCCTTCCTTGGACAGAACATGTCCCAAGTAGTGTATTTTCTTCTGGAATAAGTCACACTTGATGAATTTAGCATAGAGTTGATGCTCTCTTAGCACTTGCAGCACAAGTCTAAAATGCTCTTCGTGTTCTTCTCTATTCTTAGAGTAGATTAAGATATCATCAATAAAAACTAGTACAAATTTATTGAGAAATTTACTGAGTACATTGTTCATTAAGCACATGAAAGTAGTAGGGGCGTTGGTTAACCCAAATGGTACTACCACAAACTCACAATGACCATACCGTGTCTGGAAGGCAGTATTATGGATGTCTTCACCCTTGATACAGACTTGATGGTATCCTGACCTCAAGTCAATCTTTGAGAAAATAGATGCACCTCCCAACTGATCGAATAGATCATCGATCCTGGGCAAGGGGTATTTGTTCTTTATGGTTACTTTATTAAGTTGTCTATAATCTATACACAGTCTAAGGGTGCCATCCTTCTTTTTCACAAATAGGACCAGTGCTCCCCAGAGGGACATGCTGGGTCGAATATAACCCTTATCCATCACTTCTTTCAATTGCAATTTGAGTTCAACTAACTCAGGCATGCTCATCCGGTAGGGTGTTCTAGACACCGGCACCGCTCCTGCTGCAAGTTCTATTGAGAAGTCAATGTCTCTTCTCGGAGGTAGACCCGGTATTTCCTCTGGAAGAACATCTCGGTATTCTCTCAGGATAGGGTGATCTTCAGGGCTTGGATTTGCACCTTTAGTTGTTTTCAATACCTGTACTACATATAGGGGACATCCCTTTCCGCAATACTTCCTCATTTGTAATGCAGATATTTGTCCCACCGAGACCGGTTTTTAGATCCCTTGAAGGGTTATCCTTTTTCCTTCTTCACTCACACCTTCTAAGGTTTTATAGTAACAGTCTAGTTTGGCTTTATGGGTGGGCAGCGAGTCCATACCAATCAACAAATCGTATGATCCCAGGGGTAATACGTTAAGGGTTGCTTGGGTGGGGAATTCACCCAACATTAACTGGCAAGCTGGTACGGCCTCTACCACCTTTCTTTTGGTGCCAGTGGCTAACTGTACCAACCATGGTTTAGTTTTCTTTTGTGGTTGTAGCTTACACTTATCAACAGTTTTAGGGGCTATATAACTCAAATTTGAACCAGGGTCAATCAAAACAGATACCAGATGGTTGAAGATCATACCTTCTATTTCCACCACTAAATCTTGGTGGTCATCTTGGTTACTATCCAAGGATGCATAGATCTACGACACACTCCTTGCCACATCATTGACCGTGGTAGCTTCCTGCATGTTATAAATTTTTCGACTGTTCTATTGTCGGAGTGGACAGTCTCTCCGGAGATGATCTCCTCTACAATCCCAACATTCCAAAGGTTTCCTCTTTGGGTTATCAGTATTTACAGGTATAGGTCCAGAAGTTTTATTTCCATCCGCCGAGAAAAATTTTTGCTGGAGTACACTCCGGGTTGGAAAGTTCATTTTGTGGTTCTTCTTGTAGTTTTTAAATCCTGAGGATTTTCTCCCTTTTTTCTGAAATCTCGAACCACTCTTCTGTTTCCAGTCTCCACGAGACTCTGGCTGATGTCCATATTGTTCATGACAATATGTTTCTTTTTGAATAGTGTCTTCTAAGGTCTTTGTCTCGTCGAATTCGATTTGGTTCCGGTATTCCTTGGGTAGCCCAGTGATGAAGCGTTGTGCCTTCGCCTTCTCTGCTTTGATGTAGGGTACATACCTCAGCAAGTCAAGGAATTTATTGACATACTCCTCCATAGTAAATTGTCCCAGTTTGAGTTTATAAAACTCTTTAGCCTTCTCGTCGAAATACCTTTCCAAAAAATACTTCTTTCGGAAGTACTTCTCAAACTGTTTCCAAGACAGGTCCTCCTCGCGGACCCCTTTCATATTCTTAAGGTATTCCTGCCGGATGGAAGCCTTTCCGTTCAGGTTGAAAGTGGCCACTCAGGTCTTCAAGTTCTCTGAGAAATCATGGACTCTGAAATATTTCTTCAGTCCAAGTAGCCAAGCCTCAACTTCCTCTCCCTTCTTTATCTCCCCATCGAAGGAGGGAGGTTTGGACTTTTTGAATTCCTAAAATTTATGACTCTTAGAAGTCTTTTGCTTCTTCTGTTTCTTTTGAGAATAGGAACTGGTCCTGCTGCTGGAAGAGCCTTTTGAATCACCAGCTTCCTTCTCAGTGGAATCATCTGGCACTGGTCCTTTACCTCTGGGGTGGACCTTTCTGGATGTGCTTCTCTTAATGTGACCACTGACACGACCACGATTCTGCATCTCAGGTTCATGCTGCATTTGTCGTTGTAGGTCAGATAAGCTCTGCAGTAGAACTGCATTGATTTCAGCTTGCTTTTTTTGTTCTTTCATCATCCTTTCATTATCAGCCTTGCAGCTTTTCAATTCAACCATGAGACTCCCCACAGTCTCAGCTAGGCCTGGAGGGGTTACCATTACTCTTCTTTCATCTGACTCTTCATCTCTGTTGTGGGATCCTTCTCCCACCTCTTGGTGAGTCACCATTCTCTACATTTGTGGATTCCCACGGTTGATCGTCCACTTGAGTGAAAAAACAAACACTGACTATTAGTCAAGAGTTAAATTTATTTTTATAAATGGTGCATAAATTCATAACTCTTTCACATGCACACACAGTCGGGTTTTCATTTTCCAGGTTCTTAATCATGGGTAAGATAGTTAAGTCGGGGGATTACTCCTCATAGGAGTGTTTTGAACGAGGATTATGCACGACTCGTGCATGAGCCCAATCAGGGTGAGTGTTGTAACCATGCTCTGATACCACTTTGTAACACACCTGCTACCTATAATCAAAAAACAATTTTGTTCTTCCTCAAGGAGAAGAATCCCAGAAGTCCTACGGGGTCTAGTGCAGGCTAGTTCTTCCCTGTTCAGCTCCCTGTGATCGTGGATTAGGACCACAGGACAAACAAACCAGGCGCCTTTTTGTGTTTCGCAACTCAGCGATACAATTGAGTCCAAATCTTGAAGGTAGAATGGCGATAAGGGTATAGCTCCTTTCTTAGTTAGTACCCTCCCCACCTGTAACCGTAGGCTAGGCTTAACCATCAGCGCCTCTCGCAACTCGCACCTTTGTGAGTTTGTGAGTTGAACTCTCATGCTCTCCTGTTGCGATCTCCCGAGACACGGTAGGTCAACGCTGAGTTGACTTCTCCCTTGGCAGTTCTTCTCTACTCGCAACCTTGCAACCTCGTCGGTTGAATCATCGAGCTTTCACCCTCTATTCCGTGAACCCCCAAGATGCGTGAATTCAACGGAGTGTTGACTCCTATCTCCAGGCAACACGTGTCCACCCATCGACCATGCGGGTCCCACCTTATGGCTCTGCCACGCGTCCACACGAACCTCGACACTCGACACTTCGCGACTTCTGATGTTGAAAGTGGCTCCACTCAATCTCCGAAACCCTGAGTGCCCGATAGGTGATAGGGTTCCTGATCCAACGATCCTCGTACGACTGAGATCCAATGGCTCTCCTTCCTTCCTCGCTCCTCGCGTCTTCACGACTTGGAGTAACCAATGTTTGGGCTCTCACCTTGTGAACCTCTGAGTTCGTGAGATCTCTTGATCTCTGCCACCTGGCCTCCTTGGATGGACAACTCTGATCCTCTCATAGCCTCTCCACTCGTGACCTGGAGCGTCCAACTTTTGGACTTCTACCCTGTGAGCCTTCGAGCTCACGAGATCCTTGGATATCTACCACCTTTCCTCCTCGGATGGATGGCTCTGATCCTCTCGTGGATTTTCCACTCGCGACTTAGAGCATCCAGCTTTTGGGCTCTTACCTTGCGAACCTCCGAGTTCACGAGACCCTTGGATCTCTGCCACCTGTCCTCCTCATATGGATGGCTCAGATCCTCTCGTGGCTTCACCACTCGTGACTTAGAGTGTCCAAATTTTTGACTCTTACCTTGCGAACCTCCGAGTTCACGAGATCCTTGGATCTCTTCCACCTTTTCTCCTTGGATGGACGACTCAGATCCTCTCGTGGCTTCGCCACTCACAACTTAGAGAATCCAACTCTTGGGCTCTTAACTTGTGAACCTCTGAGTTCACGAGACCCTTGGATATATGCCACCTATCCTCCTTAGATGGATGGCTTAGATCCTCTCATTTTATCCCTATTCATGAGGCTTAACCCTTGTCTATCTCCCTAAAGATCTAACGACTGTCGGGATTTCTAGTTCAGATCTGACGATTCAGATCGGTCCTGATGCCGCGCCCTTTTCTACTTCTCTTTTGACATGGAAAAATCAATGGTCCAGATGCTCTGATGGAGCCTAGGGGTCTACGAATCAGATCTCCTCACTATTCATGAGAATAGAGGAAAAAGGGTTAAGGCAATTAACGCCCTCACTCATTCCTTCGATTGAACGATCGTGAATGACAACAGGTTCCCTGACAGGATCTCATCCGTTAATCAATACTTATCCTTATGCTGCTACTTCGGGATTTCGAAGAGGATCATTCCTCTTCATACAGGGTTGCTAAGGCTTTCACATCCAAGTCCTTTTTCTAGGTTCTTGGTAAGCCTTTCAAAGAAGGGAAATTCTGTGAAAAGATCTAATTGAGAGCATTCCTGGAAACAGACAAAGGAGAACAAATTCTCGAGAACGGACTGGATACCTGACTTAGTTCAACTTGGGCATGATTAGATTCATTTTTATGAACGTAATTCGTGCATGGCCTCCTCTATTACAAGCATATATCCATAAATTATTATCAAAAC
>JZKD02S1712650.1:434708-445653 GCA_000966675.3 Picea glauca | reverse complement strand
TATATATTTATATATATCAGTGTATGAATTTCAAGATGCAATACATAAAATACTTATTAGAAATAACACCAGAAGTGGGAGTAACTACTGAGAGGGGTGCTCGTTTCCACCCAACCGTAGGCGTAGCGACTCCCAGTGGATTTACCACTAGCCACCCCCGAGCTGAGACCATGATGCTTTGAGACTGCGTCTCTCCGTCTACTAGTGACCAGGAGCGAAGGTTGCAATCCTTCCTCTCGGCTATCACTCACTCTGCGTAATGCCAGAGTTCCCCTCGTGTCTCCCCCCTTTCAATTGTCTCTTCCATACACCTTATCCTTTCCCGACGTTGCGTGTGGCACGATTACCCTCGCGCCGATCAAGCTTGATGGATCTATGGATGGGCGGTTCACCATCCTATCCCTCATCAAGCCATCTGCCTACCAGCCTGCGAGGCATTGAATTTCAGCGCCAGTGAACCACTTTTGGTTCTCCGGGCCAGTGGAGCCCAAATATGGTATTTAATTCTCGGTGGAAGTTAAAGCCACCTTTTTAGGTGCCTTCCACTGCCATCGTGGTCTCTTTTTCTACACATCCCCTCATCATCAGTCCTACAATAAATTTAGAATGTTATTCAGATTCATTGAACTCTTCTCAAGGTCCATTTACATCACATATTCTCATTTATGAGTTTGCCATAGTTCTTGGCCAGTCTAGTTATATTTACAAACTGGGGGAAATAGGGTGTTACAATATTTTACACAGGTGTCACTATTAAAGAGAAACATATGTCTGAGTTGACCCCTTTTTTGTAGAAATGCGGCCCGTCTTTAATGGTGAATAATTCCAGATTTTTTGGGATTTGTTGTTATTTTTGTTCTAGGTGGTTGAATCCGACTCCCTAAGCTCGAGGGGTGAAATATCTCCTATTTATTCATGTAATTGTAATGTAAAAGGGTTGATTCTTGCACTCAAAAAGGATACTCTCTGTAATAGTTTTCAAATACACCAGCAAAACAAAGGAATTGATTCACAGGATTCTTGCATCTGGATATTGGTGATGTTATTATTTCTATGTTAATGTTTTCTTAATATGTTATCACCTTGTTTTCTAATTATAACTGTTAAAAGGAAGTTAAAGAACAAAATTTACCTCGTGTACTCTGTATTTGGCCTTTTATCAGTCTGCATGTTATTGTTCTCATTTTAAGTTAAATAAATTTTTGAATGCTTCTTTACTTAAATGAACCTTTCACTTGTTTTATCTTTCCATCACATTTAATTTTAATCGATCTAGTGTCTTGACTATATCTCCCTGTGAAGAAGCCTTTTAAAAGTTGTTTATCCGACCTTAAGTTTTAACATAGACCCCATAACCCAATGGGATTCTGAAGAAGTCTTTCAGCCAAACTCCTTAAATCTAAAACAAATTCAGCACCTCATAACTAGCCTAATATCTAATAAAAACAAAGTGAAATCATATAGATAGATCCCTCTCTAAGTCTTGGAGGGCTAGATCCTTGACTCAAATATTTTTTGATGTTTCCTCTGTGACGGCCTCCACAGCCTTGGGAAAATTAAAAAGTGTTAATTGAATGGCAACCATACTGGGGAACTTTCTCCAATAGTGCACTTAAAATTCCATATCTGATGACTAATGGTGGATAATGACTAGATACAAGAAGGTTGAAATCATTCACTTGGTGACTCCAATCAGCTCCATAATAGTTCCAACTCAAAGACTCTACTAGAGGAAGAGACTGAAGCATGACCAAGCAATCTGGAAAGAGAAGGTATTCAATCTCAAATTGTATTCAAGACATTTTTTATTTTCTTTGTAATTATGTCCTATCTTTTTCCAATCCAAATCGATATTATATTGTTGAAGTTTATATTGATCATCTGCAAAGTGATGAGCCTCTAGAGATTAAGCCCCAAGTTGTATATCATATACATACTCATATACCTGTGCACATCCCAGATACACTTTTAGAAAGCCCGGTAAGACATGATCTTCTTGTTTTATCTCCTACTTCTGCTAGACTCCACATGATTATAAACCCCCTGATTTACCTTCTATACCTGTAAAAATCCTAGACAGATACAATCCCCTAGATTTTCCTCCTATTATCCATGATCTCCCTACCAATTATAGCAATAATCTGTGCAGGGTTTGATGGAGAAAATGTGAGGATAAATGTTGAAAATCACATCCAAAGTATTGAGTATTTTCTTGATCTGTTTAAGGTGGAAGATGATGATGTCTGCATCAAAATGTTTTCCCTATCATTGCAATATAAAGTCAAAAATTGATTTAAGAATCTTCCATCTACAAGCATTAGAAATTTCTATCAATTTGTAAAAAATTTTCTAGATCAATGCATGATCATGAGAAATGTCTTTCTCATCCTAGAAGAATATGACCATTTGAAAATATAGTTAGGGGAGACAATACATCAGTTTTTAGCAAGGTTCAATAAGGTATACCATTCAATACTTGCTCATATAAGGCCACCCCTAGGATCTGCTCACTTGCATTTCCCTGATGCCTTCAATCTCGAGATGGCATTCCAATTAACATAAAGGAACACTGCAACCCTTGAAGAAATGAAAAATATTGTAGTTGATGTGGAAGCTAACTTGCTGAACAAAAGGGAAAAGTTAAAGGAATAAGAAAAAGATATAAAAAAAATGAGCGGATGACATCTTCAAACATGAAATTAGATATTTTGACCAACATAGTCAATGAAATGATGCAGAGGATTAGTAGAAAAGATGAACTTGTTGTTCAAAGACCACATGTACCAATCGTTCTAGAATAGACAAGGATCAATGTCCCCAAACACCTTGTAGTTCATCCTTGGTACCATGGTTTGGATAATGATTCTTTCATGTATTCAATTGACAATGTAGTCAAATATGAAGTTCCAGCTCAACATGCAGAGGAACAACCAACTGATATGATATGCATGTTTGATGACATTTCTTACCTAGATAAGCTACCCAAGTATGATCAGTATGATGATGATTATGTGGTTGAAAAAGATGTTGACTTTTCAAATCAATCAACAACATGTCATCGGCAGGAAGAAGATCAGTTACAACTCAGATATGACAATCAACCTTTACATAGAAATCATGACAACAATGAGTAAAATGCAGAAAATCTCCGAGTAAGTGGAAACACTCTACCCTTATGTTTCTCATATTTTCAATTTCTAAAAAGAAACTCTAGGAAAGTTGTAAATAGTGAAGACAATTGTTTTTCTAATGAGTCAGTAAAGGATGTCATTGATGACATTGGACTTGTTTTAGACCCAAAATCACAATCACTAATTTCCCTTGAATTTCAAAGTCCAGATGGAAGTTCAGAGATCAACACAATATTTGAATTAGTGGAATGTAATTCTGTACCATTACATTATAATTCATTTCAAATTTTGAAGGAGACTCTTGAACAAATGTTGAAGGATAAACACATAGAAAGTTAGGGAATTTCATTGGAATCAATGCAGAAGTCTTGTCAGTCTTTTTAGGATCCAATAGTTGAGCAGTTGGATGATTTGTGTTGTCAAAGTCATTTTCCATTCACCAGTTCTTGGGGCTCAGAAATATCCTATTCTCATCCACCTTTTCCTTCATCATTCTTGACATTTCATCGCCCCATTGACCTTTCACGATATCATTTCCATAAATATACTTGGGTTTCGCCTTATTGTTCTCCACTTTATTCATTTTAGTATTTAAAAGGAATTTCTGATTAAATGTTATAAAATTAACATGTTTTCATATATATCTCAAATATGTGTGAGATTTGTAATGTGTAGGAATATGTGAAAGATTAATTCAAAGGACTTCTCGAATACTTCCTCCACCATTTCAATATTTGAGGAGATAATTCAAGCCCATTCCAAGGAGAAGATCATGGAGATTTGGTTGGAATATCTTATCTAAGATATGTGTGAGGATTTAAAGGGATTATATTTTGTAATAATGGAAAATAGGTTGAGATAATAGTGGATTTTTAATAATGAGATGGTTATGTTATCTTCAAGGCTCTCATTTATAAAAGAGAGTGCTCTATCTTCATGAGGATTAAATTAGATTATTCAAGTAGAATAGGGGTTAGATTATGTAATTAGAATCAGAGTAGTCATTAGGATTCGAAAGAGAAAGGGATTCTTAGCTTTGATTCATGGTTTTGGTTTTCATGCTTTCATTATTCTTTTATGAAGATTGATTTGATTATTGAATGTAAGATTGGTTCATTGGTGAGATCTCTCATGTGTTGTTGTTCCATTTAACTTTTCACTTGTTGTATCTGCTTTTCCTTCATGTAGTTCTCCATTTCTAGATTAATTTCCTTTACGCAATTTCCCATTCTTAGAGTAATTTCATTTATGAAACTAGAT
The DNA here is from genome assembly GCA_000966675.3 of Picea glauca. Classification (NCBI taxonomy): domain Eukaryota; kingdom Viridiplantae; phylum Streptophyta; class Pinopsida; order Pinales; family Pinaceae; genus Picea; species Picea glauca. The sequence goes on along the minus strand of JZKD02S1712650.1, from coordinate 441,262 downwards.
TAATGATTCAATTCCAGTCGTGTGTTAGATTAATGATTCTATTTCAGTCGTGTGTTAGATTAATGGTTCAATTTTAGTCATAGCTTAAACATTAGATTAGAATAGTCTCACTTCAATCTTGCATATAGTTTGCGTGTGCTTCGTCAGTTTACGACCCTCGGGTTGACAAATTAGATAGTTGGGTAAATACTAAAATGCAATTAATTAAACATTAGTTCGGCCCAATGTAATGATTGTTGTTCCTTTGAATAGAAAAAATATCGTTCCATTCAGGATTTTTGTTCCTTTACAGGTGTTGCATCTCTGGAGTCTGGGTATTGAAAACAGAAGGTAAGAACCTACGTAGCCGACAAGTAAAATGCTTGTGCCAATGACTACCTGTGGTTGATGCATAGAGGTTGTTTTTAGGACATATTTATAGCCCAACACCAGTCATGAGTGGAAAAGAAGTTATGATCTAGACATGGTTAGAAAATCATTTCTATGTTTTGATTCAACAACATTTTTTTCTCAAAACTCATGAGAAAAACCACAGAAAAATCAACATGTGAAAAATGCTGCAGATGGTATATGTGCATTATCAGATCATGGATTTGAAATGGATAAATTTGAATATCAGAAGATAGATCATGTTTATCATGATCCTGTAGCTGTCTATATGGAGGAGCTTTTCTTTTCAGAATACCCATTGATTCCCAAAGTTTCTGGAATTGTGCATAGTCCCAGAACTTTGTGTTGTGAAGATAAGGATGGAAACCAGTCCATGATGCCTATGAAAGTTTTATTTCTGATAGTGATTGAAAACATTGAAAGAGACAAGTTATTAGAGAAGTTGCTTGACTAGGTGAACTGGCATTATTGTATCATTTAGAACAACAAAATTATGAGCAGTTTAGGGTAGGTAGTAGTATTGAATAAGCTCAGTCATTTGAGAATATTTTTCAATATTGTATGGTTTCCATCAGACTTTGTAGTTGATAGTATCTAGTTCATTGTTCAATAAAAAATGAGCCACTTCAAAGATTATAGCTGCAGTGACTCCATGGCCCAATGAATAAAGCATTGGTCTGCATGTTCAAAGTTCGGTGGTTCTTGACACCTCCTGAAAGAGCTTCCATCCCTAGGTGGAGCCTATGTTAGGGTCTTATAATCATAGGTAACTCAATTGTTTGACTATTTATTTGGCTTTGCTCACATGATGAAGACATCTAGCTTACTGGGATCGGTTGATTCCACTTCCCCCTCCATCCATTTCGCCTGATCCTCCATCACCCTACTACATCCTCCATCCACCGATGCACCCCTCAGTCACTCACCCTTCACTTCTTCACCCCTTCGTCAATTTTATCACTATATGAATATACAAACTTAGGCTAAAAGAAAAATCAATAGGTTAATAATGTTAGTAATTAAATTTAGTATAGTTAGATTTATGTTAGACTAGTTAATAATAAATAAATTATTATTTAATTAATCAATGATTAATAATTAAGTTAACTTGTTAATTATTAGGTTAGTTTATTAGAATAAACATTAATAAAAAACAAAACAATATAATATTATATAAACAACAAATAATAAAATAAAAATATAAAACAAAATTGTAAAACATATACATAAAAAAACAAATAATAAAATAAAATGTAATTAAAATAAACATATAATATATAAAAATATAAAACACAAAACATATGAATTAAAACAATAAAGAAAATTTAAAAACATATAATATATAATAAAAATAAAACATATACATTTAAAACACATAATAAAATAAAAGATAACTAAAATAAAACACATATTAAATAAAAATAAACAAAACATAAACAAGTAAATAATAAAACAAAACATAAATTTAAAAATTAAAAATAAAAACAAAAACTAAAAACATATCCTAAAGTTTACTACCCCCTTACCTTTCCCGTACATTTTGGACCCCCCCCCTCCCTCACGTCACATCACCGCAAGGGGGTCTAAAATGTGGTATTGGAAGGGACACTTGTCACGCCCTAGTTATTTTGGACCCCCCTCCCTATACCACATACCACCTCAAGGGGGTCTGGAAGCCACCTTTCCCCCTGCAAAACTGCTCACTCAAAAAACTCAAAACCAAAATTTTTCTAGTTTCAACCAGTCGACTTCTGGGAAGGATTTCGAGCAAATGAAAAGGAATTTCAAAACACTTAGAGATGTTTTTCTCCATAATGGGATGAAGAACAAAACCTCTCTCAGTTTTTTCACAGGTTCCACTAGTTGGGAGAATCGAAGCCATCTTTCAGCCCCTTTTTTCAGGTTTTCGGTTTTTCCTGTTTCACTCCTGAATTTACAGGAGCTGTTTCGACGAGATGGTGACGAAATTGGAGAAGCCAAAGGATTTTTTTGACCTTCCCATGCTCATATACAATAATATCCTCTACATTTTATATAGGTGTCACTGTTAAATAGAAACAAATGTCTAATTGGACCCATTTTTTGCAGAAATTCAACCCATCTTTCATGGCAAACAATTCCAGATTTTTGGGGATTTGCTGCTATTTATTTCCGAGGTGCTTGAATCTGAATTCCTAAGATCGAGGGCTGAAATATCTCCTATTTATTCATGTAATTTTAATGTAAAAGGGTTTATTTTTGCACCTAAAAAAACTATTCTCTGTAATATTTTTCAGATCCTCCAATAATACAAAGGAATTGATTCACAGGATTCTTGCGTTTGGATATTGGTGATGTTATTATTTCTATGTTAATGTTTTGTTACTCTGTTATCACCTTGTTTTCTAATTCTAATTGTTAAAAGGAAGTTAAAGAACGGAATTTACCTCATGTACTCTGTATCTGGCCTTTTATCAATCTGTATTTTATTGTTATGATTTTAAGTTCAATAAATTCTTGAATGCATCTTTACTTAAATAAACCTTTTACTTGTTCTATCATTCCATCACATTTAATTTTAATCAATCTAGTGTCTTGACTATGTCACCCCGTGAAGAAGCGTTTTAAAAGTTGTTTATCTGACCTTAAGTTTTAACACAGACCCCATAGCCCAATGGGATTCTAAATAATTCTTTCAACCCAACTCCTCAAATCTAAAACAAATTATACACCTCATAACTAGCATAATATCTAATACAAACAAAGTGAAATCATATAGAGAGATCCCTCTCCGAGTCTTGGAGGGCTAGATCCTTGACTCGAAGAGATTTTGATTTTTCCTCTGTGACTGCCTCCACAAACTTGGGAAAATTACAGAGTGATAACACCAAGAAGAATGCTAACTCATCAAGTAGGGACTTTTCAAACTCATTCTGCATGTCTTTTGAAAAATTCTTACTCAACGTGTTATCGTTACTTTCAAAGATGATGTCATCCAAATATACCTTCAATGATAAGAATTTTGTTCTAGTCCACCTTTATGTAGATATTTCTATGTGCATTGCCATTTATGAATGCTTGTTGTTGTAAGTACTTTTAAAATATTGAATACCAGGCTCTAGGGGATTTCATGAGTCCATACAGATCTTTCATTAATCTACAAACATAATATTCTATTTCTAACTGTAGAAACACTTATGGATGTTTGATGGACAATTCTTCTTCTAATTATCCATTTAGAATTGTTCATTTTACATTCATATGATATACTATGGTTATTTTGGAACATGCATAGGCCATGATCATTATGATTGCTTCCATTTTGGCAATAGGAGAAAATGTTTCTTCAAAACCCACTCCTTGATCAAATTCAACATATCATTTTCATACTAGCATTTCTTTGTTTTTGGTTAACTATCCATCTTCCTTTAGTTTGTTTATAGACACCCATTTTGTGTTGGGTTATTATATTCTTTGCATTGAAATTCTAGTTGAGGTTGATCAACTGACAGTTGGATTCGAAGCAATCGACAACAATTCAAAGGACAAGGTGGTTCGACCGAGTAAAGTCAAAGTCGAAGACATTGAAATCAAGACAAAGTTCAAGGTGTTATGACTGGAAAAATTAAAATTCAAAGACATCAAAAACAAGTCGAAGAGATCAACCAATAAGAGGTTGAAAGTCGAGCCCATGGCAACTGACTCAAGATCAAATGATGGATGAATGGTAGTCGACTCATAGTTTGACTTGGTAGTTGAGTGTAACAGAATCCTAAGATTCAATGGATTTATAGTTAATGATCTATGAGGATCTGTCACCATTTATGGGTGCTTTTTTTACAATTTTCCATACTTTAAATCCTTTAAAGAAGGTGCATTGTAATGCTGTAAATAAAAAAAATTGCTAATTAATAATCGTAGAAGTTGTTGGTCATGCATATGTAAGATGCATTGGCTATAGGGTTGTTCTTGTGTAAAGAACTAAGGTATGATTTTGATTATTTCTTATGTGTAAACAAAGGTTGGTCATGCAACCTTTTATTCTGAATGAATAAGACAACAAGAGAGCAGAATGCTCAAGAAATGTCGATTTTCCCATTTGAGTTTCCAGGGTAAAATATCTTTTTATTGTGTGTTTTATTTTTCATTTACTTTATTATTTCAATCCTTCTTCCTCTCTTCTGCTAGGTTTAGTTTGGAATTGTTCCTCATTTCCTAACATGTGGTATCAGAGCTTGGATTAACAACCTTGGATCTGAGCTAAACCCTAGGTTCAATAAGAATCGTAAATTGGAAATCTTAAATATTGTTTTAAATAATGGAGAGGAACTGAAGAATAGAGATCAAAACATTCAATGGCCGTAATTTTGAGCTTTATAATATTCAAATTAAATATCTCCTTATAGATAAAGAATAATAGGGAGAATTTTGTCCTGGTACCATTCTAACAGGTATGTCGACAAAAAAATGGGAGAAACTTGAGATAAGGGAAAGGAGTACGAATTGTTTTTGTCTTGTAGGTTCGGTACTATTGAATGTCTCAGGTGAATATTAAACCAAGAAATTATGGGAAAATTTGGGGAGCTTGTACTAGTTGAAATCCCTGTTAAATAAGTTGTTTCTCAAAAAAAAACTCTATCTTCTGACGACGAGTGAGGGAAGTTCGATGACTAATCATTTAAATGCATTTCATACCATTATAATCTGGTTATCTTTTATGTATATTAAAATCACTAAGGAGGAGAAATGTGTTATCCTATCATGTTCTTTTCCACACTCCTGGGATAGATCGGTCATGGCTATAGGGAATAATACAACCACATTATCACTAGAAGACATGGTTTCATCTCTATTTTCAAAGTAAATGAGAAGGAAGAACATGGAATCATTGACCAAATATGAATTAGTGGTGAGAGGTTGACCGATTGACCAAGATAAAGGGAAATTCCTTGGTAGAAATTCTGAGTCGAAGGGTAGATATAAATCACATGTTTAGTTAATGACAAAATGTTGAAAATGCTATAAAGTTGGGAATTATAAAAGAGAATGCAGGTCAAATGAAATGGAAGTCGGTACAGGATCTGATGAGAAGAATTTGAATGAAATAAAGACCACTCTAGATAAGGGAGTCCATGTGTACATAGCATCGAGTAATATGTTGGCATATTTACAGACAAAAGGAAAAGTATGATTTTTTTTCATTGATGGCAAGATCATCACGATGAGAGTATACTTGTTTTCCAATGATATAAATATCAACAACGCAATGATGATGGCATGGTAAAAACAAAAGTGTAAGCTCAAAAGGAGGAGAAATAGTGATCATTGGAACACCCATCCCGAATTCCCGATGGTCGTCAGATCTAGATTCAGACAGGAGGAGTGCGCAGAAGAGGAGAGAAAATCTCAAAAGTTGGATCTAAGCATCGAGGACCAACAAAAGTCGGATCCTGTATAACTGTGAAGAGGATAAGGGTGAGCCATCCTCCAACTCCATGAAATACAAAGTTGTGAAATGATCTCAACTATCGATCCAAGAAGGACAAGTGGTGAGAGATCATCATTTCCTTGACTGAAGGGTCAAAGGAAGAAGGTGCTATAACCTCCAAAGTCATGAAACCCAAGATTGTGATTTGATCATAGTCGTCAATCAAAGGGAGAGCATGGACCATTGATCTAGCACGACGAAGAACGAAGTTCGATGTTTCAAAGAGGAGATATGGACCATTAAATCTCTGAGGATCATGGGTCGTCGATCTGGAGTATTTTGGAGTTTTGCAAGTTTGGAGTCTCAAGGAAACTCATATCATAAAATCATGATATGCAAAGTTGTGAAACAATCTTGGCCATTGGAGCCATAGGACACGTGGCAAACGATTGGAATTTCACTGACTTTCACATTGGAGGAGTCAAAGGATTGTGACACAGGAACTCATAATGTACGAATTCATGATGAGATCTGAGCCGTCAGATCAAAGAAAAGTTCTGGATCGTTGATCTGACAAGTGAAGTGCTTGAATGTTTGGCCCCTAGTCATAACTTGTGGTCACATCAGAGGAAGAGAAGTGAAGGAGCTAGTGCTACTAAGCTCAATTTCAGAGTTTCGCATTTCAGGAGTTTGGAGGCAACTCACAGCATGAGGTCGCGATATGCGAAATCACAAAATCACTTTATGTTTAGCATTC